>CACRXP010000431.1:373284-467848 GCA_902702965.1 Spirometra erinaceieuropaei | reverse complement strand
TCAACTCAACTTTTTTTGTGAAATGTAGTCCTTTTGACCATCCTCTCACGGTTTACGATACATGGTGCGTGTTTAAAATGACGAATGCCTGAAGCCATTAGCAGATGTGAGGGAGTTTAGCACATAAGACGGCGTAAAGTGGGTGATTTTAGCGTTTTGGTAACAATAATGACAATTAACACGCGACTACTGTCTTACTTATCAGTAGTTGGACGCGCATTTGAAAATAATTCCGTGCGCCACAAAGTCCTGTGTCACTGGTCGCCAAACACCAATTCGTATTGTCAATAACAGACACTGCCTAAAGACTCTTATTTTGTAAATAGTATTGGCAGAATCAGACGAGAAAAAGCATCAGCTCCAAAGTGGTCCGATAAAGTCGAAAGAAACTGATACTGCCCGCCAGGAGTTATTTAATGTCCTAATGCTTCAAACCAACTTCTGATCAAAAACTAGCCTGGTAATCCTAACTTCGCACATAAACCGCGCAGTAGGCCACGAGAACGACGAGACGGAACTCTTGTCTATCCTATTCCATCAATGGGTACCTGCCGGTGAAAATGAAACATTTGTTTATGAGGACCCACGACGGCTCGACCGTTTTGTCCGACGATGTCCGTTATATGGGCGCGGGAACTGTGATTTCCGTGTGAGCCAGCATATAGTGATAGTTAACTAGCGTTCCACTTACCGCGCAGTATTTTCCCTCACTTACCCCAGCCCGATGTCAAGGCAGAGTCAGCCGTCTCTGATGATGGGTTCGGGTGAGAATCCGAAACGTCGGGCCACTAAACTTCTTGTTCCAGTGATCACATCATCATCATCATCATCATCATAATCATCATCATCATCATCATCGTATTCTTCTTCTTCTTCAGAGTCAAAAAGGTCGGGAACGATATCAAGCGCAGTAGCCGATAAAGTTAAATAGTCCGTCCGCGAGCGCCGCACACGCCTGCTTAGCGCATGATGAGTCAAGTTTTCACACAGCAAGTCCGGGTGAGGCCAGGATCCTAGGTGAGTAAGTTTGCCACAGAATTCGCAGTACGAGGAAGACATTGCAGCCGAACTCTTCGTCTTGAGAGGACGTCCGAGATCTGCCATCAGTTGGTAGCTTTTAACAAACCATTATAGATTCAAGCACATCAGGTTGCTTATGGTGAGGAATAACAGTTCGACCGTCGTGACCGGCGATGTCCACCGTGCCGTCCACAGCAGAATGAGAACAGGCACGGGGACTTGCGCGTGGTTTCTTTTGTTGTGATAGTAGACTTGCACGGCATCTGCCACACTCTTTCTTCCCCCACATGGGCCCGGTGTCGAGACATGGTCAGGAGGACCGGAGGCGGGAGAGGACAAAGGTGGCTGGCGTGACCGAACCCGCACCTAGGCGTGCCACCATTCCCCCCCTGGACCACAAAAAACACTTGACTAGATGCCACTCCACTGTCCGAGCAGATTCTTGGTCTGATGAGGAGATTGGCTCCGTGGATGACAGAGCTACAAAGCCTGACTGCGTCTGCCAAGCACGCGACCTGTCCCCCCCGCAAAACACATCAGACGCTCACACAAAGTGGTGGAAGCGAACGAGTATCTTTGATCGTTTTTCTGCAGAAAAACACTGACATATGACGCGCACATGCTAGATGGACTGAGTTTACGGCGGTTTTTATACCCACTGGCGTCGATTTAAGCAAGTCGTACATCTCACCCAAGCACAGTTAACGTTTTAACCATTGGCAGCCAAAAGGAAGAAAACATAAATCAGAGTTTTAACTTCGATAGTAAATAATTTTGGGGCATAAATAGCACTTTGTGAAGTTTGAGCACACTTGATTTGACGCTGCTCTGACCGAACCAGCAGGAGAGATTCATCTTACGCATTTTGTCCTGTGTGACAATGGGCTATCATAGACGTAGAAAATCTCCGAACTTTTCCAAAACTGATGGCAGTAAGGAGAGCTCGCGGAATGCACACAATATCCCATTCATTCCGCTATTTCAAAGCTCAAGTCTAAGGTCGTTTGTTTTACAATTGCTCCTGTGTGGGCAACAGATCATGCAAGTGCCCGGAATACTCACAAGAACTGATACATTGTTAGCTTTTCCCATATTCCTGAAATAGTTGACATTTGTATGTAAAGAACACAATGGAAGAAACCGGCTGGACTGTCTGGCCGCCATTATTCGGTGTTCGGATGCTGCAAGTGTCAAATGCCTGCAGTACCTACCAGCCTCTTATTTTTGGCCAGAATTCCGTTATTATACGATGGGGATATGATGTCGTTTTGCAGCATCGAATTTTACAACCATAGATTGAGATAAGACAGGCAGAAGCTAAGTGTTGGTCTAAAGGACTTAACTCATTGCGGATGAACTTTGTGCACCTTAAAATACTCACCATCAGTTGGGAAGCATTTCATAAAGTGCAGAATTTATTTCTCATACGCCACTTAGAAATATTATTGATTGAACGCGTGATCTAAACATAGGGTTTAATCAAGGTACTGTCCTGTTGAGTACACGGAATATTTAGTCATGCTCCATGACATTGGCCAGTAGAATGATGGAAGGTCGGGGCAACGATAGGGTGTAGGACCCACAACTTACTTGAGCTAGCCTGTGGACCGTGTCATACGTTGAATGGTAATAGAGGGGGTCTTACGGGTGGAGTAACACGCAGGACGGAGAGCAAGAAGACACAGAAAATAGATAAATTTCTGCCGAAAGTCTTATCGTGCGCTGTTATTTGGCAAAGAAAGTGGCGTGGTAATAAAAAGATAAACGAAAAGCAATTTTCAAAAATACCGCACTTTGAGGAAAGCGCCGCTGGTAAGTTTACCTTTAGCCAGGAAGGGAAGGAAATTTCAAACAATGGGAACGATGAATAATAAGTGATATTTACAATCACACTGAATTTTAGGGCATATTTTTGTAGTTGCCATATACTTGGCGGTCCCAAACCCATTTGTTACCGCGGTCAATTGGACACAGAAATAAATAAAATAAAATAAGTAGAAAAAATAAACTGAAATAAATATCCCCTGCTACAGGACACCTAATGCTGAATTCCAAGGAGTACCTACTTTCGTGTTTTAACATTCGCCTTAGCAATAACCTCAACCCTAACCCTTCTAAACCTAACCAAAACACAAACCCAAGCCCCGACCCTGGCGCCATAGGATTAAACGCAAGGGGTATTTGCTTCCGTGTCAAACCAGGCTGGTGAACGAAATGACCCCGCCAATCAGTGTGTGGTAGTTCGCTCACGTGATCGCCGTCGCCGCCCCCGGTCTTACACTGGCACACTGTGCCAAGGATCCAGACTGTCCCTTTTGTTTTAACACAACAGACACGACACAGCAGGCCATTCCGCATTGCATGCATGCATTGAGAACAAGTCGGAAGGCTTTCGAATATTGATTTTACATGTCTTTTCCTCTTGTTCGTAGTTGACTGGTGGATATAATTTAAAGTGAACATCCGCGCCACAGTAGTCGTTACTAGTGATTATTGTGTTCACAACAAGTGCGCCTTTTACCGCTTCATTTGTATTGATAACATCAGTCGCTTTTTGTCGTAAAATTATTTCATGATTGGGAAAATGTCGTCCGAAAGAGGTAAGGGATGGGAAAATTCCGTGGTACTTCAGAGCAGCGTTCACGATGACTCTAGCTTGTTTAGGAAAGAAGGATCGATTCCACACAATTTCTCAAAAACCCACTAGACGTGGATGTTTGCCGAGTTACTGCCAAATAGCCGAAAACACAGATATTTTGCACAAAAAATCTTTCCAGCTCACTGCACCCACAACTATTTGCAATCGCCTGCGCCGAAAGAACGACGAAGCAATTTTTCATTTGCAACTGGCAGATGTGAAGGTGTGGAATTGGAGAAGTTGGCCCGCTCCAAATAAGTATGTGAGATTTCCAGCGGAATCCGGTGTCCCCTACTTTACTCCACATTCGACCATGTTAATTAGCTGGGATTGCGAACAGTCATTTCAGTTTCCCAGTTGCTAAAGTCGAACAGTTATTGAAGATGGTGTCTCCATTGCCACGGAATATAGCCTCATCAGAATATTTGAAAGCAAAGGGAAGTTGTGATCATCAGTTCTCTTTGATTTCAATTTCTGACATAAATCTGACACGAATCATTAGTTCTCTACATCCGGCGTTAGAAACTTCCGAGTGTTTAAAACATACTCACTCGATTTGTCTCTTTGGATTTTTTGCAGTGCTAACTGTATTACAGTAGGCGTGCTAACTCATGAAATATTAACAAAAATTCTGAAATGCGTTCTCGTTTCGAAAAGATTACTTAAGTAGGGTTTTAAAATTAGTCATCATACAGAATAATTCTATAATAATTAAGTTACCCCAGGACGTCGATTTTGAACGATCCACTTTACAGTTGCATGCCAAAACCAAACCTTAGAACACATGACTACTTCAATAGCATGAATATTTCTCATTGGTTTTCGGGGCCATTAAAAATCCATTTATATTTCGTGGAAAACATGCGCCAAAATATTCTTTCTTCTACTGATTCGGTAGAAACCTACGTCTTCTTTCAATTTAATACTCGAAGAAAGGGTGTAATTCGGTTTTGAAAAAGTTTCTTATTATGAGATTTTTCAAGACCGTGAAATGTTTATTCATAAAACACAGTGTCTCTGCATTTAGTAATGTTGCTTGTAAAGTTAACAATAGGGCTCGAATCGACTGCTAAATTTTGTGAACTGCATACGGTCTCCTCTTAGTACCATAGAGAAGTGTATGGTTTTCCGTACGCAGAAAATATACGGCTTGTAGCATGTTTAGTTCTGCGGACTAGCACTGCATAAACCTGCCTTTGCTTCATTAAAATGCTTCCTGGTTTACGGCCGCAATCTCTTCACTGTTTCGCAGTGTATTTGGTTGTAACTAGTCATTCACGCATCCCCTCTTCGTAATACTTTACACTGAATTATCGTTTTCGATCATATGCAGCAGAGTACTTCTGTCATTAACAGCGATTGACCTTCTGACAACTCTTACAAACTTATTTGCCCTCTTCGTTTACCTAACGCCTCCTCTATGCGAAAGAAACTGAAAAGTAATCGTTGAGAGTTGACCAAAGAGCAACGACACTAAAAAATAAAAAAACGACGTGGGAAATTGAGATGAACATTTCCGACTTGCTCGCCCTTATTAGCCAGTCACATCCCGACGGACGACTGAAAGGACCTACGATCTGAACCTCAGATCGATAGGGCACCGAAATTGAGTCTTCATCCTGTACATATATGGGTATCGATGAGCAAATTAATGCCAATAGAATCGAAGAGACCAGTCCCAGGAAGAAGTCATGAAGAAGGAGATATGATCGTTAGGACAAGGGCTTTATTCGTCAGGCGTTTCGGATTCCTGCTTGAACCCATTATCATAGACAAAAGCAGATACGGGCGGTTAATGCACAAGGGGCTGCAGTACTTATAGGATGCAGTCGCCATGCTACCGCATACATATGACTATTCACGGCTCTCCCCTTCATCAGGGATCGTTGCACGTGGTGTCATGACCGTTTGATGGCCGACATTCGCGTCGTTAATTGCTGCAATTTCATCACGTGTGTTGGATGTTGGTGTGATGATTGCTCGACTATCTGACGCACCTACCCTGACGTTGGGAACAGTGTTCACCTGTGCGCTCCCCGCGTGGCTAATTACTCCGACTAGGCGAAGTGTTAGCGGTTGTCACCTCTTGCAGGAATTTCGGCCTCGTTGAATTTGAATGTGTGGCTGGATCTCGCCGACCGAGCCGTAGCCATCAGGCGTCACGTAATGAAACCGAGAGACCCGCTGCCACGGCAAGAAACGTCTGAGATCATTTATCGGATCTGGCGCAGTTGCGGACAGAACAACTATGTCGGAGAAACCGGAAGACAGCTCCGAACGCGAATGGCTGAACACACTGCAGTGGTGCGGAGAAATAGCACCAGCTCTCAAGTTGCAGGTCATTCGACGAACTCCAGTCACACATTTGAATTCGACTGGGCCGAAATTCTTGCCAGAGGTGACAACCGCGTGAGCCGCGAGCTCCTTGAGTCATGGTTCACCGTCCCCAGTCTATTATCAAGTGTAACGACCTTCCCATTCCATACTCGGTGCTGAGACTTCGCCTAAGCGGAGTAATTAGCCACGCGGGAAGCGCGCAGGTGAACACTGTTCCCAACGTCAGGGTCGGTGTGTCATATGGTCGAGCAATCATCACACCAACATCCAACACACGTGATGAAATTGCAGCAATTAACGACGCGAATGTCGACCATCAAACGGTCATGACACCACGTGCAACGATCCCTGATGATGGTTGGGGGAGCCGTGAATATTCAATGTATGCGGTAGCATGACGACTGCATCCTATAAGTACTGCAGTCCCTTGTGCATGAACCACCCGTTGTAAGGTGTGCTTTGGTAGCCCCACCTGGTGGAAAAAATACTGTTGGGGTCGGGATTAAGGGCTAGGTTTAGGAGTTATGGTTACGGGTTATGTTTAGGAGTTAGGGTTAGGGGTTGAGACTTAGGATTAGGAATTATAGTTAGGGGCTAGAGTTAGCGTTAGGCGTTAGCGCATCTATTTCTCAACCATTGAAAGTACAACCACGCACTCCCAATAGTTTTTCTTTTGCATACAACTATATGACCTCGTCGCCTGTGCGTTCCCCGGTTCCACCTGTAAAAACCCATATTAAAATCGGTCCCGTATTAGAGGTGACTGAGGTTTGTTTACTTCAGGTGGGGCTATCTAACCACATCCGACCCCACCCGTATCTGCTTTTGTCTCTGATGATGGGTTCAAACGGGAATCCGAAACGCCAGGCGAATAAAGCTCTTGTACCAGCGGCCGTGTCGCCTTCCTCACGAGCAAATTAATGTTCTGTGAATTTAGCCGTCCCTCGTCGGATTTTTCACATCGACCTCTGCTAGGCATTACAATGCTTTACAACTCAACTTCCCCACTCCTCATGTGCATCCAATGCCACAGAAAAGCATGCACTAAAATGGCATTTTTGCACGGAAATTCTTGAGTAGAAAGTTTTGATCTTACTTAAGAAAATGACACCCGCTGCATGCTTCTAACGCCTGTTCGCTACGCCCTCTTAACGAAAATGAATTCGTCAATTTTAAAGTAGACTAATATGAGATTAGAATGTCGGCATTCTGCTACTGTCATGCAGCTTAAATGCATGTTGTGTGAAGGAAGCAAGCTAAAAAGAGTACAATATGCGTTTTTGGCAAAATGCTCACTCGGCCACCTAACGACCGCTAGGTAGGGGTAGGCCTTGGCAACCCACAGTGTAAATAATTGGGAAAGCAGACTGCAATCCCATTGGTTAGGAGTCGTGATAGGCGAAGCTATGATTGCAGAAGGGAAACGACAGAGTCTGGGGGTAGATTGATGCAGCACTGGTTCGGGCTTGTTTGCCTTCATTCAGCCCTTCATAATCCTGATCACCAGTTGGGTCCAGAAACACAAACATGCGCTCACACACCCGGCACAGCTGGTCTACTACTGGGGCCTACCAGATGGATCATAAGCACTTCATCGAACCGAAGCTCATAATTGCCTCGCCACCTGCCATTCTCTGGTTGCTGACATCCATACGAAGCTTGTTTGCTTCGAGAAGCCAGTGGAGTAGTGTACGTCCGTTTCTGGATGAATAAATACCTGATCTGCAGCGACGTAGAATGACAGGTGGCGAGGCACTGATGAATTTCGGTTCGATGGAGTGCCTATGACCCATCTGGTAGACCCCAGTGATGGATCAACTGCGCCAGGTGCGTCTGTGCGCATGTTTGTGTTTCTGGTCCCAGCTGTTTGTGGTCAGGGTTATGATTGGCTGAATGAAGGTACAATAAGCCGGAAACAGTACTGTATCAGTCTACCCGCATTCTCTTTCGTCCCTCCTTGCTGCTATTATGAATTGGCCGAATTCGGCCGGGTAATTGGTTGCCTGTTCGTGACCTTTGCCATCCATACGAAGCTTGTTTGCTTCGTGAAGCCAATAGATCGGTGTGCACCCATCCCTGATTGAATAAATACCTGATCTGCAGCGACAGAGAATGACAGGTGGCGATGCACTGATGAACTTCGGTTCGATGAAGTGCGTATGACCCATCTGATAGATCCCAATGGTGGACCAACTGCGCCAGATTTGTGTTTCTGTTTGCGATCCCGGCTGATGGTCAAGATTAGGGTTGGCTGAGTGAAGACAAACAAGCTCGAAACAGTCCCGCAGCAATATACCCCCATAGACCCTGTCGGCTACCCTCTTCAAGGACATATATAAACACACTCTTTATAATTAATACGAAAATATGGATTCAAAAGAAAAATTCGATAGCGAGAATAACAGTGGATGAATCATATATGCGACCAAGCCGATTTATTACAATAAGATATCCGTCCGCATATTTAGCATTGGTAAGTTCGCAGATATATAAGTCCCGGAAAAACAGGGTAGGTAAGGCTGATACAGGAGGCAAAATATAATCCACACCAAGAATCCAAAAATTTTTCCAAAGCGCGCTTGAAAACCTGTATTTCGCTTATCAGATTTCAAGCTTTAAATCATATGAAAACGAATAATACAGAAAAATTTAGGTCTCAATGATGGGATAAAAATAATGCGGAAAAGTCTCAATTCGAAAGATGTTGTTGACTTTTAACAACGTCAAAGCGGAGTACACAACCTGTAAGTACAGAAAAAAAGAAAAAAACCGACACAGCGAGCTAACAGAAATGAAATTTTTCTTATTTTGACCAGACGCAATAAATCAGACGGAATAAATCGAACATGAAGGGGGATGTATTTTTTTTTACCAGGAGAACACAGAACGTGACCTATCACATGTAGCATGATGATAACAACTCATATGAAAATTTGTAGACTCCTGGAACGTTACGCATTTCGCTTGCTGGCTCAGTCTCCTCAAGAAAATGCTTTTTTGAACAGAAAATATGTATATACAATTCTTTTAAGCAAAACGTCTATAGAGTTGAAGGAAAATGGACGTTGTGATATATTCAGGCAATTTCTAATACTACTTCCCACAGTTGAATTTGGTGGCCTATCTGAGCGCGTTTTTCTTTGCCAGGATAATAAATTACTCTCAAGAGTTTTAAAAAGCAATGCTAAATGAACCTGAAAATTGGTTTTGTCCGACACTAACCGTAGGAATAAGCTTACTAGCACAGAGGTTATTTTAAATGAACCAGACGTTTTATCAATTTTTGAAAGTCAGCCTAGCACATCTGTACGATTTCGTGTCCTAAAGTGCAGTAATAATGCGAAAATGTTCCATTTAAAGGGGTCCAAATTGATTTTTCTTCCGAAAAATTCTATGTTTTGTCCATTTTCAGCTGTGAAAATGTTGGACCTTACTTATCGTGCGGTGTTACTTCCGCACATACGCAATTTAGAAATGGGACTAGCAATGCAGTAGCGATTTAAACACAATGTCCGCATTTATACGACCATTCCTCTGTACATCTGGAATCATAGAGCGGAGCCCAAAGTGAATAAAGATAGGGAAAATGGACGCAACATAAGGAGGAAAGCATGTTTTTGTTTGCGATAGGAAAATATCAGCATTATTTCGCAACTTGAGAAGTAGTGGTCAAAAGTGTCAAAGTTTTCTTGACTTCTACGGGTAAAAAATAAAAGTAAACAGACGCCCATCATTGGAATGCAGTATTAAAGTACTCCTTAAAAATTTGACTAAGTAGAGGTTTTCTAATTGATGGAGAGCATATTCGTCGTTGCATTTTGTGGTGAACGTTTATCTTTTCCGGCGATGAGGTTTCATGTTTGGGTGAGCCTTCACATGCGACCCAAACGAGAATCAACATGAAAAGAAACGTTCAAACACTCACTACGCCAGCAAATGCTTTCAAAAGGTATCCAATTTCAAAGATTTTAGCAAACACGCATTGCATGATCTACAGCTATGGGCAATCGACCGAAAACACTGAAAATTACGAAGTATTCAACGATATTTCTAGGACGATCTGAAAGTCAACGTAATTCAAACAAATCGACGACTGCGAATTAATTTTACGTAGAGAAAGTCATCGTCATATATACACAAATCGTATTTTTACGACTACACCGTTCAATTATACCTAAGTTTATTAGTCACTGACTCGCCAGGAAACATGTGACCTCATGAGAACTTTTGTTCCTATGACGTTGCTACCGACGAAATCAGACAAAATCCTATTTGCCTTATTGGACCGCACCCCCAAAGCGTAGAGTTTACAACGAATTCTTGGGAAACCATTTTGGAATCCATACTTAGTGTATAGGCTGTTGGCAAACCGCCATACCTGAAATAACATCAATTCTGAGTGGATATTTAAGCACGAACTTCATTAGAGAACTATTTGCAGGCCTTATTGTTTTTCTGATATCATATTTGCTCGGTGTTTTGCATGCACAGGCTTTCTGCGCGTAAAAACTAAAGTGTACTAAATTTCAGCCTTTTTTGAGCTTTTCGAAATTTTCCGCTTTTCTAGAAATCGGTATTTCTAAGTGATATAAAAGTAGAAGAGCATTTGTTGAGCGTACGTGTTTTTTCGATAAATCCTCATCGGGCCTGCACATTTTGTATGGGGACGAGGTGCAAACTGAAGGTGTAAGTGATAAGAGAAATCGATTAGGGTTCGTTTTCGCATAGAAGCGAGGTGTGTGAATAGAGAGGGGGGGAGATAAAGCAGTAGGCGACAGTGAGGCTTAAGTAGAGACGTGTCATGAGGGGGGAGAGGAGGAAATACATGCGTACAGTTAATTGGTCCTTGCTCACGGCAGACGCAGAGCATGCAAGAGGTTCTCCTGCGCGTGTACGACCGGCCTCTGAAGCCCGGTGGCAGCCGCTTCTACCGTTGTTAGTAAGCGCTAATCCAATCGCTTAGAATAGTTAGGTGGGACCCTGCAAATCACACGGAAGGCTTCGTTGGGATCCACAGGATGCCCAGATATAATATTAGCTTTACTATTTATTCTGCGTTTTTTATTCCCTTAAAAATGTTCGTTAATAATATAGATATTGAGTACAGGCATTGGTGTCGGTATGCGGGTGATTGGCAATGTTTCTTAAACTTCGAAATCTTTCATGAGTCAGCTAACCTACTGTGTACACTTTCCTTACGTTCGATATTAAAAGCTCTAGTAATACATAGAGGCTTGTCCGCTGAAATTCCAACATCGAAAAAGCGAGAGGGCAGGCAAATTTGCGGCGAAGAAAAGGTGTAATTTTCCAAATTTGTCAGCGGTAATTCAAAAAAAGTACAAAAAGAGGGTAATTTTGTTCCCATCTAAAATGCGACTCATATCGATTGCAGCCGTACACAAGTTCTAATGCGGCATTTCAAACTACTCAGTAGAAATAAGTAGAAACAACGTAAGCGTCAATTATATGAGGCTGTTCTTGTAGTTCATTCCTACCCAGTCAATGCTTTTTCGGAAAGTACTGGAAATGTAGGTCGGGTAAACATTTATTTGGGAGGGACAGGCCTTCGGTTTGCACTTAAAGTAGCCAATCGCGCTATCAGTCTTTAAAGACTAAAGAATTCCACGAAAACTTAGGGATTTTGGATAGAATGATGGCTATACAAATTTAAAATCAGATGGAGGGGATGAAATAACTGCGGTTGTAAAGTTGTTCGGAAAACAAGTGATTAATCAAACATACGGTGCTTTTCTTACTACGATGTGCACTGACAAGATAATGCCCCAAAATTAAGAATGAAAACCACGGACATTTTCGACGTGGAGGTTGGAGATTAGAACGAATTCTGCCTTCCTTAAAATAATGCATGACAGGACTGGTCCTCGTGGAGGGCTGATTGTTAAGTGGAACATGAAGCAAAAAGCGGTTTCCGGTGTTAGGGAATCTGCCTTCGAGCGTCCGCATTGATAACAAGAGGATCACGCACTGCAACTACAGATTGCAACTATCAGAAGAAAGCTCATTCAGTTCGCACAAAAGCCCTTGTAACGCAACGGCTATCCGCCCATATTGGTGAAAATACAAAGTACTGCGCTGATGAGACGACCATTGTTTAAATGAAGCAAAGACTGGCTTTTAATAGTTATTTATTAATGGATAATCAGACTATTTTATCAAAACCCATTAAATAAAAAGGAGCTTATTAAGAAAACAAGTAGATAGAGCCTAATGTATCTGACGTAAGAAAAGGAAAATATGATATGAAGAGACAGCAATGAGAAAACAAAAACAAATATAACGTCTTAATGCTCTACCAATGGTTTTTTGTGTGAAAAACAGCTCTGAGTTGGACGGACCTAGAATGGCTTTCCGGTCGTCCGTAAAAACTACCATCGGCGAAAAATGACTGCTTATTTAGCATGCATTTTTTCACTGATTCTCAACGTCTTTATAAATTCAAATATCTCTCACGGAAAATATGCATAAAAATATTCACTCTTTTGCTCATTTGGTAAAAAATTGCCTCGTATTTAATTTATATACTAATGGAAGAGTATAATTCGATTTTTAAAAGTTTCAAATTATGAGATATTCCAAGATCCTGAAATGCCTGTTCATTAAGCATCACGTTGCTGGTAAAGTCTAAAATATGGCTCAAGTCCACTGGGGAATTTTATGAAACCTATATGGTCGCCTTCTAACAGCGCTTAGAAATGTGGGATTTATTGTTCACGGAAAATACCCAGCTTGTGGTTTGGAAACCCCGAACGCAAGTGTGACGGCAGGTCGGGTCCAAATTCATTCGGGAATCGGAAAATTTTTTAAACCAATTTACACTCTTCGCTCAAGTATAATATTTGAAGAAGTAATTTCTACCAAATAAGTAGGAGAATGAATATTTTATGTAAATTTTCTGTAAGGAAATCAAAAATCAATAAAAATCATGCAAAATAGGTAGTAAGTTTTTGCAGAGTGTGATGTTTGCAGGCGGCCATAAAGAAATTAATTGAAAAGCCGATATTTTGAACTAACTGAATTATCATATGATCATGCTGCGCGGTGATTAATATTATAACCCCACTTAAGCGAACTTTCCGAATTAAAATCGCATTTCAGAATTTCGGTTCACATTTCATGGGTTAGCACATCTGTAGATAATTATGCCGACCTTTGTCCAGAAAAGCAGAATAATATCTTCCAGCACTGTTGGAAAAGAGTCAAATAACGAAAATTAACAGATTTATCCTTGCGCACATGGTAGACACAGACCACCGTGTAGACGCCAGGGAGGCCTTCCGAGCGATTTGTAATGTTCGTGTTGCATTTTTACTTTCATCATAATTTGTCCGACTACCTTACAGTTGTTTAAACTTGCAGCGAGTTGCCCCTCTACTTGTTCGCCAGCGAACGCGCCGGGTAATCGTAAGTGAGCTAAAAAAAATATAATAGCTTTTAGAAATTGCATTCTTCTTTAGCTGGATACCGAACACAACAAAACGCCTTCGGTTCACCGATGTTTTAAAACGACAGTATTAACTTCTACCTGAAAGTCAAAGCCTGGTCAACCTTCGAAGTGCTCTGTCGACGGAGATGCGTCTTAAAGGCAAACACCCAATCTGGTTGCCAAGTACTGCTTGTCCCAGGCGCATATGGAGAAGATGCGGTGGCTGAAACAGGAACTTCCTTCGCTCGACGTTTCGGATTCACGCTCGAGACCATCATCAGAGGCAGTATTAGATACGGGCAATTCGTCCTCAGGGGGTCACAGTATTTATGGGACGCTGTCGTTATGCTAGGATGGTTGCCCTCTGCTGCGCTAATTGCTTGATGATCGGCATGCAAGTCGTTAGTTTACGGAATTTCGTCGGCAGTGTATGATGTTGGCCTGACGATTGGTCGGCCAACTGGTTCACCGAGTGACCAATAAGTCTGGCCAAACTAGGTCTCAATACCGAATATGGGATGGGGTTGTCATTGTTCTTGTTTGTAGACTGAGTACCAATGAAGCATGACTCACGCAGCTCGCAGCTCACACGATTTTCACCCTTCGTGTGAGTTAAGACCACACCGGACTTGAATGTGTGATCGGATCACGTCGAATGGGCAGCGACTTGAGAATGAGTCCCATTTCTCTGCACCGCTGCCGCGTGTTTGGCGATTCACGTCTGGGGCAGTCTTCCAGTTTCTCCCACGGACGGGCCTTGTTCGCAGCTGCACCAGATCTGATGAAGGACTCCGGATGTTTTTTTGCCGTGACAATGGGTCTTTTGATCTCATTACATGACGCCTAACGGCAGCATATGTGATATCAGATGGTCTTCAACGGTATTAGAAAAAGCACGAAGTGTACTGCACGGTCCAGGTAACTCTTGGACATGTTGGAACACGGTGGTTTGTTCTATTTAAACAAGCGCACCAGTCAAAGATGTCAGCAGCATCGTGGAGAGTGTACGACACCAGGTCTTTCTTCAGGTTATATACTCCTAACATTATGATTGTGTTGTATAGTCTCTTGATTTAGAATCAGGTCCTCCGAGGAAGGCTTGATAGATTGAGCCACGAAGTCAATGCAACAATTTGGGTTAAGTTTATCAAGTAAACCTTATCTTTACACTTACTATATTTGCTGTACTGCACAGTTTGTTGGCATTTTGATTTGAAGAAAGTGATTGAACCATTTCGCCAGTTATTTCTTGGTGTTATGTACCAAGTTGCGAGTTTTCTATGACCCTAAGACGCGGAGTGAATTAACTCTGCGACCTAACAGCACACCGGAAGCTGTCCTGCAGAGTACTGTCCACGAACTTCCGCCACGCCCTACATTAAGGAGGCATGCGCTTTAGACCAGTATTATGAAGCTGGAAAAAGGATATGAGGAGCGCTTGCCACCTTGACCGTAAAACCTGGGAAGGCGGCAATGAATCGCTGGAAAAAATACTGACAGCACCTGCTACAGCACAGTGGTCAGTGGACTTTTTTGCTTTTAGCCTGGAACCTTTCCACTGGGAAGTCTTTTACTGGATGATTTAACAAGTGTTCTTTGGTCGATATTAAAGAGAGCGTGCTTTGCAAATGGACGTGTACATTTTCCGTACTTGCTCACAAATATACAGTTAAGCCATGCGTCTTCCCCAGCTTGTTTGATGAACAACCTTTCCCATATTACTGAGTTTAGGTGCAATTATAAAATTTGCTGTACGGATTAAGGTATGGCTTACGTGGTTACGAGAGAGTTGTATTCACCGAACTGGAGCTGTCATTAATCCTCGGAGCCTGGGCGTGGGGTAAATTGGAACGACTGCATGACGACGAACAATGAGTGGCCCCTACACCAGATGGCTGAAAGACTCGAAGGGAGGTCTGGCTCACGGGACAGGGAGCAGGGAGAGAGTTACCTACGGAGATTGCATCCCTTACGACACTCCGGTGCATTCCGCACCATAATAAATATGACACCCTTAAATCATCACTACGTGCTCGAAAGGTCGTGGCTTGAAAAACTACCAACTAGAAGAGTAATTCGGTTTCCTCAGAACAGAGAGTCAGTTTCAATGGCTCCTTCTGAATGCCGGATCGTAGCCGCCCATCCCCGAAGGATTGTAGGCCCTGGAGAAACCAGGTCGTGTGAGCCGCTGCCTCCGAGACCGCCTACGATCATCCTGGCACTTCCGTGCCGCCGAGCCCAGCTGGGCGAGGGAGGAGAGCGTGCGGCAGATGCTACGCAAGTCTGCTATCAATATTAACTGATCCGCGCATAAGCCACCGTTCTGCACCCAGTGTGCTGTAGGACACATAGTAGGTATCATCATTTGTAATGGTCGGACTATCGAGTCATACTCGCAAGTACGAATGAAGACTGATATACAAAGGAAACGACAGTGAATTTTCTATAAATACAGGCTGAAGACAGGCGCAGCCATAAAGAATTTTTTTCGAAATCCGGTGCGAAGATGACGAGAAAACCCTGAAGTAGGGCTGTAACGTCAAAGAACGAACGCAAAATTCAACTGGCATGAGGCAATGTAAACAGGTCTGGTGCCTTGTTCGATGTTGCGTCGTCCGTGATTCACCAGAGACCTTGAGGCAACAGAATTCACACCAGGAAGGCCTTTTTGGGTAAAATAAGAATACATGCTGGTCTATTAAGTGCAATATTACATCATTGACAATAAAAGAAACCCAATACCTCATCAACGCCGAAATATACTGGGAAAGTTTTAGATTTTCAGATGAGGGGTGTGTTTATTCTGACTGATTAGCAAGATATGGGGAGCGGAAGAAGAGGAACAAGGTCATTCTACTACAAGATTCAGAAGCGAATTCGATGCCTCCATTAGAGTTTGTAAGTTCAGCACAACTGCTGCAGACAACTTACAGCTGTTCTAAAACTACGACAGACATATTTCTCTGTCCGGAGCTCATTGTTAGGGTCCAATATGAGTGAACCGCAGTCACTCTCCAGGAGTGGACGGTGCTACCAGTGTGGGAACGCCTTTGTCATATGATTTGCCTGCCACGTCTCAGGGGGTGGTTGCACGAAAGCCCAACTTGTGAAGCGCCCATCTCAATGTCCTTTTGCGTGTCCACTACCTTCCTCTCCCACAATGCACCAAAACCTAGTGTGTGCCAGACTGGGAGATGAGATTATGCGCGGGACCTAGCGTGACGTATTCGTCATTTTAGGGACGTCACACACCGAAGTGAATCTAATCCGGGTGTGACGTAAATGCGCAGCAAGCCTCACGTGTGTGTGATGCCATGCGTAGTCCAAGCAGTATTTACAAAACTTCTGGATTGATTTCAACGACCCATGATAAATCGTCGTATGGAGGACGTACTCACGGATTTCTTATGGGCAACCAATGACTCTGACATACCATGACGTCTACTGTTAGAAGATGGAAGTTATCTGAGAATCTGGCCATCGTTAACGGTACCCCGCAGCATGACAAGGGCAGGGGAAGTAACTTGTGCGTGAATTAGTAATTGTAGACTCGCGCTGCGTCTACCGCACCCCGTCTTTCTTTCCCATCTGGAACCCGCTTTATGGCAAAGTCATGAAGGTCGGAAATCAGACCGGATCCAGTAACTGACAAGACCACACGCGTGACGCAGTGCACAGTGGACCAGGATTTCCCACGAAAACCAAAGGCGTGGCTCGGATCCCAAATGAATGGAAGTGCTGTAAAGACCACAATATGAAAGGAGCCATTGCAGTCCGTCTCTCCGTCCTGTTAGGAGGAGGAGGAGGAGGAGGAGGTTATCCCTTCAGTCGGCAGCCCTTCACGTCACGGTTTTCAGTGCATCTTGATAGTTTAAACCCAAATCATATTGTTTATAGTGAGTGTCATGGAGATGCGGTCCACATAGTCGACATCTCTCACCCTTCCGCCCAGACGGTCAGGCGTCCGGTGCGGCATAAGACTGCACTCTCTTCTTCCTCACCTATCTGAGTCCGGTGTTGAGACAGATTCAAGAAAACTGGAGACGGGATCAGGTGCAATCACTAACAGGGCTAAACAGTTCGTTTACGCCTGCCAAAGACACCTGGTTAGCGCACGACAGACTAAGATTTCTCACAATTAAGGGGCGGTTTGGATCCCAGTTGAGTTGAAATGCAATAGACGCCATTGTGAGAAAGAGCCCTTGAAGCATGACTCTCCGTCACGAGGAGGGACCGAATTATCCTGTCAATTGCCAGCCTTCAATAGCACGCTTTCAGCACACCGTGTCAATGCGTAACATGCGCCGAGTGCTGCGGGGTTGGAGTATCCAGTTGGCCAGATGCATGCTGAAACATTTTCTGCCACGTTTCTGTCTCTGAGCTGGGAGTAGTCGTATGCCTCGACTCGAAGTGGGAAATGATCACCCACATGTTTACGAATAAGAGGCGATTGAAATTAATTCCGCAGACAGGACACAGTGGCAGAACGTTTATGAACACGGGAGCATGGACTCCCCATACTACGCCCCGTTAAGTTCCATGGGCGGTGCCAATTCGCGTGCCGCAGCTTCATCCCCAATCCCACTTCCAGTTCTCCTAAGCCCACCTCCAATATCAACTTGACCGTAATTCTAATTCCCCTTGGAATTCGTTGAAGGGTCACCTGCAATACTGTGGTTTTGGGTCTATTTTCGTATGCTCAGCCCGTTTGTGCTTTAGCAAGTAATTGATCCTCGAGTTTGTCCGTTGCTGTGACCTACCCTCCGCTTGAGCACTGGAAAATATGGTAGACAGCCATAAATTTGAATAGGATGTCATCTACAATTTCTCGTAACGACCTGTGATTTGGCAGGTGGTATTCCAGAAACGGAATGAAGAAGGTCCCGGAAAATATGCCGTGTGAACGGCAAGTTAAGTTCGCAGGTCGCGTTCTGCCTCTGGATCTGCCCTTCATAATTTAGGCATTCTCAAGCAAAATCTAAAGAGCGAGCGCACAATGCGACTGTGTTTTCCCTACTGGCAGTTTTTGCAGGAAAATTTTATGAATAAATAGTAGTGAAAATGCAATTCCCAGGTGACATACCAAAAGCAAAGGAGACGTTCACAGGGCGGGGGAGGTTTATTAGAGGTCTGACGTTTCGAGTAGTTACTTCGTCCACCCATTTTCAGGGACTGGAAAGTCATGCGCACAGCTCTCCTTATACGGCGCTCTTTGTTTGATGCCTGGTCCGCCAATGCCGCCTGTGTGGCTGCATCCGACTCGCATGTCACCGTGACCTGAATCGTCTCCTCCCTCGTCGGCAGCGGAGATAGTTGACGGCCCCGACTGGCGCGCACCGTGACTGTCCCATGTCAAGAAGCTGCGTAAAGCCAGCTAGGTGGGAGGAAGATGGTTGTGTTGGTTGACAGAGCAGTCGGCGGAAATTCAGGCTTCGTGCACCTGCTTTGCTGTATGATCATCGCCCCGGCCCACAATCTCAACGGTTTCAAAGTGGAAGATGTGTCTCCGAATTTGGGTTCATTCCTCGTACGGCCGACTTTGCATTCGCGTTTGCAGTCGTCGGCCAGTTTCCCCGACGTATTTGCTCATCACGCAGCTGCACTGAAGTCGGTAGACAGCGGTCAACATCTTCCGCTTAGGAATCAATTTTTTTCGGCCGCATCATTTACCAGCGGATTGTTGACTCAGACCTGTGGCCAACTCCCATTTTGAGTGGCACGAAGGATCTAACCACGGCCTCCGTGACTCCTTTCGTGTGTGGAATGCTCCGCCATGATTTTGACTGACTATTTTTTTCGTTCTGCGTCCTTGGTTGTCTTTGGCTCCTTTTAACGAATCCTCACGGGTAGCCGTTGGCTCTTGGAGAAGATTCATCTCGTCCACTTTGGCGGCTGGCGTATTGCAGTGAGTTTCCACCCTTCGGTATAGCGTGCGCATACAGTTTCGTTTGCCTTGCAGTGGGTGGTTGCCGTTGTGACTGAGCATTTGCAGCACGTTCATTGATTTTCCGTAGACTGACTTTGCCAGTTTGTCATTTGGTTGGCGGTAAACAGGAACATTCAAGAATGGAAGTTTGTCCTCCACTTCCTCCTTCATCGTGAAATATAGATCGGGAATAAATGAATTCATTTGCTTCCTGTAGTAATTAATTTTATTTTGATCGATGATTACGAAAGTGTCGTCAACGTAGCGCGCCAAAAACGTGAATTTGTAGTATTCGAACAGTCGCCTCTCAAGTTTTTACAGAACCGCCTCGACAATGAGTCCGGAGATTGGTGAACCCATCGGAGAGCCCTTAATTTGCTCATGTGTAATCGTTTTGAAGATAAAGAATGTTTTGAAGCAGTACATCCCGAGTTTAACAAGATTCTAAGCTATGGGCTGGCCATCGTCCTCATCGCAATTTTGACGTAGTAGGCCGCTGAACGTTTCGACAGCAAGGGTCTGTGGCATAGACGAGAAGAGAGACGACTTCAAATGGCATCATCCTCTCATTCGGTTCGATCGAATTATTTTGCTGAGTGCATTGCTCCTTATGAGCCTTCGATTAGGAATCTTAGCTTCTGGAATGGCCAATTTGCAAGCCCATATGGGAGTGTATCTCGGAGTGAGACGATTGAACGGAGGGGAATATTTGGCTTGTGTACGTTTGGGAGACCGTAGAATCACGCCATTACTGTTTCTGTGGACTTTATCAATACCAGTTTTTGACGGCTATGACCTTGTCGAGCCAGAATTCGCTTGTCTTTAGCCAGTAGGGACTTTAGACCGGCGGACTCGCTGATTTTTTTAGGACTTCCGATCGTTGGGGAGCATGAAGGCTGTGTTTTGGTGGTCTACCATTTCAAGAATGACCGTTGACTGGCTTTTGTCAGCGTGCAGAATAAATATTTCGGTGTCAACTTTTAACTGTTTTAGAGCCATTTGTTCCTCTTTTACCAGCGAATGGGGTGTTCGATGCGACACGAACAATGAGGAGACTTGGTGTCGAGGGAGGTCCTTTTGCCTTATCTGTGGCGCCGGTTTGACGTATCACCAGTTTGAAAGAAACAGTGAAAGTGACCAAGTCGGCGTCAGTTTTGCTAAAACCGGATCCACGTTGCAGAAATTTTGTTTGGGCCACGGTAAAATGTTCTGACGAGAAGTTGTGTGCTAACGTTTGTTCACTTTTCTGGGCTTTTGTGATCTGCAGCCCTATGAACTTTACGGAATCCCTGTTAGCACGTTTCTTTTGTCCCAATGATATTATAGTGTTCTGCGGTGTAGTAGCAGTCAGTTCACCAGAGCAATGTGCAACAGGCGACCTGGAGTTTTCAGCACTGCGTGCGTATTTCTTTAGTCGGAGTTGACGGTCTTGTATGAGTATCGTTGTCGTTCGTGGCTATGAAGGAACATCCTTTGGCTAGTCAACTCCGTGTTGAAGCCATGTAAGGAGATCTGTGCGCATGATTTGCCAGTCTCTGAAGATGGATAGACGAAGTAACTACTCGAGACGCCAGACCTCTAATAAAGACCTCATAGCGAACACCTCTTTTTCTTACTGCTGTCTCATGGCTGGTGGTAATGCATAATTTTTATTGTCTGAAAGAGCTACTAATCGATCCATAGTAGCGTGAAATCGGTAATTAATAAACGGTGTCCGTCTTAATGGAGCCTGAGATAGGGCTTAAATGAATGTAGTAGCAATGATTTTTCGAGTCTCGGTCCGCTGAACACAGCGTTTGGGAGATGTGTCTTACAACCCAGCATGACAGTCCTTCAGAGTTCATTTTATGAATCATAGGCGGCATCCTAAACATTGAGGCAATTCTGCACAGATGTCTATTCTTGTAGGTCTTACTACTATCATTAGTAACTACTGCTGCTACATGTGAGCCAATGTACTCACTTCTAAGACTAGAGAAAATACGGCAATCGTTTTGGCCAAGGATGCACGTATTCTGTAACGCATGAGGTCGTTTCAAAAAACAGAGGGACACAATATTTGGCATGGGTAGAGTAAATACCTGAAGCTTTTTCAATTTGGAATTTGACGCGCGGCCAGACGCCTAAAGAGAGGTCGAGCTGACGGTTCATTTAAACTAACGAGGCCGTGTAAATTGCCTACTAGTAAATTAAAGAATGCTTTCAAATAAATTCGTTCAGATGCTCAGGATCCGTAGTATCTCTGGTATAATTTAAGTTCCGGCTGAGCTGAACAAGGGCATACTACCGGTCAGCCGTTGGTTTGCGACTATTTTAGTGTCCACGTAATATCCTTTGTCTAATCGGCGTATCTTTTGTTGAAAGTACTTCGTCACTGGGTTACGCGGCCTCGGGGCTCAATGCAGAGCCTTTGTAGGCAGTAGCCCATCGACCAAACGATGGGAGTTCGCTTTCATCGACAGGAGGATGCACGGACGAAAACGGGAGAGACTCGGGTGGTTTATTGGCTGTCGCCAGTCAATGCCCCCAAACTCTGGGATGAACATGTCTCGTAACCTGATCGATGACTGTGATTCTAACATAAGTAAATAACTCCAAACGATAATGGCAGGACAAGGTGCATTTAACTCAATGGTTAGGGATGTTTGACTTAGTGGGCTAGTTAGCAACGACTAGAAGGTGAGAATATGGCAGCCCAATAACCCTTATTTAAGTTGGGACTCACTTTGACATATTCTTTGATGTACAACGCGTTATCTAACTCAGTAAAGGCGTCGAAATTTATGAATGCTTGCTTATCACTGGCAAACCGACACCAGTGCGTGGACCTAATATCTATGTCAATAAATAACAACTTTAGGGAGATTAAAAATATAAAACCAATGCTAAAGGTTATGTTACGTTGTCTAAAAAGACCAATTTTTTGAAAACCGAAAGCCTCCAAAACGTCAAAAGTGATGGTAATTGTGTAAGCTTCGGTTTCCGATGAACGGGATGCCTGTCTGTCCAGAAAGCCGGCTAAATATGACTGCGCAGATAGAATAACCTTTGAAAATGGTCTTTTTGCAAAGTTAGCATTGAAATATATTTTGAGAATTGGTGCAATGTGGGGTATGGCGGTTTGCCAACAACCTACATTGTAAGCAAAGATTCCAAAAATGGTTTCTCGAGGATCTGTGGTTTTCTTTACGCAATAGAAGGGATTGAAATGCGATTCAATACTAAAAACAGGATTTTGCTTGATTTCGCCGAAAGGGACGTCATCAAAACAAAAGTTTGCCCAGGGCATTTGCTGCCGGGCGGGTGAATGATTAATAAATCTAAATAGACTTGACAGCTGTGAGCGTAAGCAGACCATTTTGTACAACTAAAGAGGATATATCTTTTTTCGAACTAATTAGCACTGTTTCTTCATTCTCGACTGGGTTGGGTTTCCAGCTGGCCTTGAAATATCACTGAATAGTCCATGATTTTCACTGTTCTCAATCACCTGTCTATAAAGACGGGTTCTGTATTATTTCTTTTTGTTAAAACCTTAAAATTAATATACTTCTTAACGGGAGTTATTAAAGTAGTGAGTGTTTTTGTGTTCGTTTTCATGTAGAATGTAGTTTAGATCAGACTTGAAGGCCAACCAAACATGAAACCTCATCGTCGAATAAAATGAACGTCCACAACAAACGTCAACAGCGAATATGCTCTCGGTCAGTTAGAAAACTTTTCTCAAGGAACGTCTTTTCAAAGAGTGCTTTGATACTGCATCCCATTGTCGAATGTCTGTGTATTTTGCACTTTTGCACTGTGAAACCAAGGAAGATTTCGGTATTTTTGGCCACTTCTTCCACGTCGATCACAAATGATGATATTTTCTACCTCAAACGGAAGAACATGCCTCTCGCTTTATATTGCGTCCATTTCCGCTGTCATCGCTCACTATTCGGCTGCGGTCTCCGATTATCAATGCATTAAAACGTGTTCGTTTCAATACTGATATTTTGCTGAACTAGTTAATGTTTTGCACGTTCCTCTTCCAATTTACGTAAATGCAAAAGCTACACCGCACCAGAAGTAAGGTTTTATATGTTCAAAACTGAATATAGCCTTTCGGTGGCAGTCATTTCTGTGACAGTCATTATAGTTTTCCAAATGGCAAAACAATTTCGGCAAATTTGAACGAAAGATTACCTACATGCGCTATTGCTGCACTTTGGGGCAGGAAATCCACCGATATGTTAATCTACCTTCTAAAAATCGATGAAAGCATTGGTTCACTAAAAATAGCCCGTATCAGCAAATCGATTGCCAGGAGTAGCATTGGACAAAACACAAGTTTTTAAGTTTGGCAAGCTCTGTTTAATAAAACTCTCGAGAGTACATTACACTCCTCTCCATGAAAAATATGCTCAGATATGCAACCGTAGTCTGGGACAGGTATTTGCATACGAAATTGCCTAAATTTATCGCAACGTCAATTTTCGCCCAAATTTAATGAACATTTCGCCTGAGGAATTACGTGGACACACTGTCTGCACACGAAACGGGCATTTCCCCGAAGTGGTTAGTGAAGCAAGCAAAATGCGCATCTTTTAAGATGTCCGAAAATTCTCACAGCAGAGTCTGTCATCTGGTTTCATGAGATACGTCATGTACCAGGCATTTTGCATGCTGTAGAGATGGAGATGCAATTAACGTTCGGAATGTGAACTATCAGAAGAGAGATGCCTAAATTACAGAAAAATCACCTAGCAACTAAACCAAATTAATTCAAAAAAACACTAAGGTGATAACAAACGACGTCCAAGAAAATAACGATGCAAAATGCCTATTAAAAATGCTGTTTCGTTGGTACTAAATGAAAATTGCCTTAAAGAATGCGGAAATGCTGAGGAAGCAAAAATTCGCGTCAGATGATTAAAGGCAAGTTTCGGAATAAAAACATCAAAACCATGCAAAAACAGATTAAATGTAAAACATTAGCATCATAACAGTCAACAATTTCAGTTTTACATATACGAAAAGCAAATATTCGATGAATATTAATGGTCAGCAAATTATGACACATAGACGGTGCGAAATGTTTGATACTATATTCCAAAACTGTTTTACAAAATCCCATGCAATTTTTTCGTCCGTGTATTGCGCGAGATGCAATTAATTAAAGCAATGAGGATTCCGTTTGATTTCACTGACGGAGATATCACAGGAATAAAAGTTTCCGTACGATCACCTGCTGAGAAATCGGTCACTGAAAAAGAAAATTTCAATAATTCCGAAGGTCATTCGGCGAGCGTACGCATGCTGTTGATAAATTATGGCTGGAACAGCAGAGTTATGTTGGAGTGGGGTTATAGATAGAATGTGCAGATGATAGGAGAAGTCGATTAATTCGCCTTTTCATAAAAGCGCGCTGTGAGAACAGGAGGAGGGAATAAGAGACGACGAGAATTAATGACAGAGGAGGAGGGCGCGGAGGAAGTAACTGACCTTTGTCTACCGTAGGCGTGGAGCTTGTGCTGGGTCGTAACCTTTTAATTCCTAAGTTTATCTTTGTGCGCGCCTATTTGTCACTTACAGTGAGTGACCGATCTCATGAAATGTTGGCTGAAATTCTGAAATGCTTCTCCGATTAGGAAGGATTACTTAGGCGGGGTTATAATACTGATTAACTTGAAGCATAATCGTATAATATTACAGACTCGACAGGATGTTGGCTTTTAAATGCACTGCATTTTTCTCTTCCGTAGAAACCTTACTCGGTAAGAAATGACAACTTATGTAGCATGCATCTTTCGCACGGATTTGCGGTAGTCTTGCAAATTCAAACATATTTTATAGAAACTACGAGCAAAATATGTTTTCATCCAGTCGTTTGATAGTGAATCACGTCATCCTTATTTTTGATACTTGAAGAAGGAGTACATTTGGGTTTTAAAAATGTTTTCTGATTTATCGAATAATTTGGAGCCTAATCAGTCGCTCCATTAGCTCTTAGTAATTTCAGTCTACAAGGCGCATGCGTCCCGCGCAAAGAAAATCACATATGTTTCACTGCCGTTAAAAGGATATTGTATGTAGTCTTTACAATTTTGCAATGGATGCGGGCATTGCTATATACTTCATGAGGAGCGGTGGTAAAAGGATAAGTAGCATGCTGTATGAATGGACATTACATGGTCTCAAAAATCGCCTAATTAGAAACTTTTCAAATATCTAAATATACTCCTTCTTCGAGTATTAAAATAAGGATGACGTAATTCGCTATTGAATGACTGAAATAAAACATATTTTTGTTCGCAGTTTCTACAACATATGTTTGAATTTACAAGACCACCGAAAATACGTGTGAAAGATGCATGCTAGATAAGTAGTCATTTCTTACCAAGTACGGTTTCTACGGGAGACTTAAAAGCAATGCATTCAAATGACGCCGTCCTACTGCGTCTGAAATATTATAGGATTGTGCTGCAAGATAATCAGTTTTATAACCGCGCCTTCCTAATCGGAAAAGCATTTCAGCATTTCAACCAGCATTTCATGAGATTGGTCACTCACTGTATTTCATCTTTTTAAATGCAAGAAATCTTAACTAGTCGTAATCCGCAGAACGAAAGATTGACTCTAAAACGGAGCGCATCGAATGTGGCTTTGACTGTTAAGTGTTTAAGGCTAAAAAGCCCAGCCAAGTTTTTCAGAACCATCCCAAATACATCGAGGAAGAGTTGATGCGTATCTCAGAACGGCGCTGGTTAGGAGCAAGTTTGCGAATTCCCACAGGAACAATTGACAAAGGCGGCTGGCGTTATGGCATATAAATTTGGCCCCGACTCAGCGTTTTCAGAGACCATTTAGGGCGGGCAACGCCAGGCTTTTCAAAGTCTTCTACTTTAGCCAGTTTCTGTTTCACACAAAACGAGTAGTATATCAAGAGGATACGATTCCAACTGACATTTATGGCAGTTTGAGAACAGAAGTTATATTCAGGCACCTGTTTTACATAGTCTATAATGGAGTGACTATCATTAAACCTTAACGTTAAATAAAATTGGATATTATCCGCTTTGGATCTCAAACACTGATAAGTAAGCAGCAGCCTGTTTTTTGCCTAGAAAGCCCGCGCTTAATAAAACCGAACCAAACCCCTGAGTTAAGTTAGGAATTTCTCCTTAGACAAAATGGGATGAAACTTCTGCAAGTAAAGGAAAAAATTGACACTAAGCGTTTAAAACCTTTACATATCAACAAAGTGTCCAAACATGACCGATTGTTGCTTTAATTCTTACAGCCGTGAATCACTCGTTAAATTGAATATCATTCTTGCAACTAAATTCAGTTTTTTTCCAAAGGAAGTAAAAGAGGACTTAACATGTTTTCATAATAGAAAGGTATAATTTATTTCTGCAGTAAAATCCGTAATGACAGACTACCAAGTTGAACTGAACCCGGCGGTCGGAAAACGGACAGGTGAAGTAATCCGAAAAGGATCTCGTTTCCTCCTGGTTAACTTGTGGAAAATGCTATTTATATTCTCAAGTAAGTTTAGTTGGTCGCTAGGGAAAGATTCTGAGCAAACCTTGAATATAGTCCTCTTATGCTCATGTGAGCAACCCAAAATCCCTTTTATAATTTTCCTGATAGTTGATGACCCCAAGCACCGCCAAGATGCGAGGGTAGAAACTGGACAGGTATGCATTCAGTCACGCGGCCTCTTGGTATGTAAGCATTGGAGAAGTTTATACTTCACCTGGTTGGAAGAACTGAAGTTAGCTTTTAATTGCACAGGTAATATTGGAGTTAACTATCGCGATGTTTCCGAAAACCCTATCTTCTTGACTTTTGTTCTACAAAACCAATGAACGACATGAATTCTACAGCAAATCCCACCAAAATACGCAAATTTGTGATCGAAAAGTTATTGAACGAATAATCTAACAATTTTTCAAGGTAACCAAAACGGGTGAATAGTGCTCTTGAACCACGTGTACCTACATCAATTTCATTTACAGATAGAGTAGCCAAAACAACCCAAAAGATGCACTAATGATGTTATAATTGTGTCTCACTGAACCTTTACGGTTGAATAAATCGGTCTTAAAGGTCTGCTGGTAAATATATGAGAATATGGCTTCGTGAGCCCAGTTTTGATGTTATCTAGCTCTTTGGCATTAAAATTTGCTCGTTTTGAAAAACGCGGCGCCTCGGTGGGATTCGAACGCACTAGAGCAAAGGGAAGGTTTAAATACAGCCAGCGCTCTAACCACTTGATCTATAAGGCCTTACTGGACGACCCGAGTTTAATTATTTGAAATCTGCCATAATCTATGAATTACATGAACCTAGTGGTGGTGGATTATAGGTGTATTATTTACGAAATCCTGCTTGGGCAGTTAGCTTCCTGTATCAGATTTGGTGGATCCAGACATTGCAGTACGTTGGGCTGGTAAACTCGACCCGAATGGGATTAAACTCGCGTCGTCCGGTGGGGACTCAGAACTCAAATTACCAGAGCGTTGGCTGTACTAAGACCTACCCTTTGCTGTTTTGGGTTCGAATCCCGCCAAGACACCGAGTTTTTCACAGATTGGACAGAATGAATTATTTGAAGTCTGCCACAACACCTATGAATTTAGATTTACATTTCATTAAACATCGCTTTATGAAAATTATGACTCTTATTACAATGAACTCGCGATTTGGTAGGAAAAGATCAAATGTCTTCAGTAGTTGACTGCCTCTCTCCAATTTCACTGGAAAAGACTACGTCAGACAACACATCGTCAGCCTGATAGGCAGTCCGCCGGTTTCATGATCTTTGACTATATTGTCATTTCAGGGCAGGGAGCAGGACCCGTCACCAAAGCTGGGGGACGGGGGGTTGGGGACGGCCGACAGTCATGGATTCCTGTCACGAAGTAGCGGCCAGAACGGTGAAGAAGATGGGCTCCTTACGCTGATGGTAGGAAATTTTGCCGAACTAATTGACAAAAGGAATGCGTGGGGCTCTGCAGCGACACTGGAAATCAAACCCACAAGCAAGGCATGCATCAGTCGTCGCTGGCACCACCTCCTTACGGTTTAACTTGTCTTATGGACACCCTGAAACTGAGAAGAACGCGAAGGCAATGAAATTCATTCGCGAAAGCCCGAATCAGCACGGCCGAAGACAAAGTGCGGAAGCGAGTTACACTATGGAATTCGAACATCCCCCTTGCTCTCTGTCCACCCCCCTACCCCGCTTCACTGCTTACGATCGACGTGGATGACATTTGGCCAAAGATAACTTTTCTCTCCCCCCCAGCTACATAATAGAGCGCACCTTATCACTTGCATCCACTGGTTAACCAACAGTCAGCCTATGCGGCTAGCGTGACTGCGGCCTGCAGCAACAGCCTATCCTCTCAAGAGAGAAGTTACTTTTTATTCAAAAAGTCAGGGTTCGAACCACTCAGTTCCTGAGATACCCTCCTATTTGTGTCCATCAAGACATGTTTGGCAGGGGTGACCTATACGCCGGTATAGCGTCCGACGCGTTGAGAAGCACTGCAGTGAAATGGAAGACAAGGTTGCTGAATTACAACATCTTCGACGGTTAATGGGAGCCACTGCTTACCCGCGCGACTTTGTCAACCAGTGCATACGAAGAGAACACCAGAGACCAAATCCAACCGGCCCCAAATTTTGGCGGGCTCTTGCGTACGTGAAGAACGTCTCGGAAGCCGTCAGTCGTCTTCTCACTCCACTTAGAGTTGCGGCTGCACACAGGCTGGAAGCAACCATTAGGCGCCGAGTCATGAGGCCAAAAGACCCGCTGCCACAGCAAGAAACGTCTGGAGTCGTTTACTGGATCTGGCGTAGTTGCGGACAAAGCAAATACGTCGGAGAAACTGGGAGATTACTCCGTACGCGAATTGTCGAGCACGCAGCAGCAGTGAGGCCAGGAGACGCTAAGTCTCAGGTGGCTGCACACCCGACGAGACCCAGTCATATTTTCAAATTTTAAGTGGCCGAAATCCTCGCAAGGGGGGACAACCGCGTGAGCCGCGAGCTGCTCGAGTCATGGTTCTCAGGCCCGCAATCCATCAACAAGCACAATGACCTCCCGGTACCATATTCCGTGCTGCAGTTTCCCCTGAGCAGGGGAATCAGTCACGTGGGGAGGGCGCGTGCGAACAAGTATTCCAGTAACAGTGAGCCAATTTGCCTCGCAATCGTCACATCAGCATCCAGCACGGATGACAAAATCGCGGCAATCAACGACTCGGGCTGACAAGCCACCACCCAGCGGTGATAGCTAGAGCTTATAATTACAGTGCGCATATGGTCCCACGGCAGCCAAGTGCTATAAATACTGCACGCCTTGTGCCACCATCACCTTTATCTGCGATTGTCTCTGATGATGGATCCGAGTGGGAATCCGAAACGTCAGGCCAGTAAATTTCTTGTTCCAGTGATCGCATCTTCGTCTTCTGAACCGCTACCTGGAACTCGCTTGTTCGCTTCTATCGGTAGAGTTAGTGTCAAGACTAGGGCAACGGTTTAGTTTTAGTTGAGGTTAAGACAGGGAAATATTCTTCCTTTTCCGGAATTATGTACAGGTCCACATTTATTGCTTCAGCGGACGTTCCATTTCCCATGTCCTGTTTAGGGGACCATATAAGTCAGTCCTACTGCATACTTTTGCTCATCAATGGATCCTCTGCTAACCACTTACTCTCAGACCTGCAGCACGGCTTCAGACAGAACCGCTCGTGTCTTTCCAGTTTATTGCTCTCCACGGAACGGTGGACTTGTGCCCTGGACGAGGGTGGTAGGGACGATGTCATCTACACGGACTTCAAAAAGGCATTCGACAGCGTCCCACACAAACGCCTACTCTACAAACTTTCTGAAATTGGGATAAGAGGAAGGCTGCTGACATGGATAACAGATTTTCTTACAGGGCGATCACAAACCGTGTGCGTTGGGGCCTCGAGGTCAAATCCTACTCCCGTTTTAAGTGGCGTACCCCAGGGCTCCGTCTTAGGGCCGTTGTTATTCCTGGTTTACATTAGCGGCTGCATCGACGATCTGGGATGCAGCGCCATCATGTTGGCTGGCGATGTTAAGCTGGGGAGAGCCATCAGATCTAACTCAGACAGGTACGCGCTTCAAGACAGTCTCAACCGTCTGAACAGTTGGTCAGCTCTTTGGCTCCTTGATTTTAATGTGGACAAATGCGTGGTCCTGAGACTCCTCACCAAAAAGACTAGTAAGGAGGGCGACTAATTTCAATACGTCCTGGGTGGTCAGCCCCTTTCAAATGTTGTGGAACAGAAAGACCTCGGCGTCCTAATGACCTCCTCGCTGAAACCATCTTCACAGTGTCAAAGGGCAGCCAAAAGTGCGATAAGAGTGTTATGTGCGCTGAAGTGGGGATTTGGGCAGATCGATAAAGAACTGTTCAGGAAAACCTATGGGGTATTCGTCCGGTCACACTTGGAGTATGCAGCCCAGGGCTGGCGACCGTGGTTGAAGAAAGATTATCAACGACTGGAAAGAGTACAGGCGATGGCTACGAAGATGGTCAAGAATCCTAATCATGTGCCTTACGAAGCCAGGCTGACCGAACTAAATCTGTTTACTCTAAATTACAGGCAACTGCGCGGCGACCTCATTTAAACCTACAGGATTGTCAGAAGCCGTGAGTGCGTCTAGACTTTGATGAATTCTTCGAATTGGTCGAGACTGATTGTCTGCGTGGTCATGTCTTCAAACTGCAGAGGAAGCTGGCTCATTCGGACGTCCGACGGAGCGCCTTCTCTCACAGGGTCATTGGGGCATGGAACGGACTCCCTGATGCGGTGGTTCTTTCCGAAAGTGTAGAATTCTTTAAGTGTAGACTAGATGCTCATTTATTGAGAAACTACTGTACATATAATCACGATGGTTTTAGCGGCGGCAGTTTGCGCCTGGCCAACACTTACCGCTAACTTTTGAATTTCCGCATTTACTGATGTAATTGGTGATTCTTTTTCTGTTTATTGCTTTGAATAGGGAGTTCAAGAGTGAAATTCCATTCCCTTAGTAACCTGACTTAACTATTTCTTATCAGTGCCGAATATCTCAAAAAGGCTGCCGCGCTTGTCGATAGGGGCCCAGTCACCTCTCCAACAAGGTGTTGACTCACAACGTACGCAGCTAAGAAGCCCACCAGACATCCGCGAATGGTCAAGGTGGCGAGAGAAGCGAAAAGTCGATCCGCACTGAGACCGACTAGCGCAACATGACGCTCCAACTTCTGTTTAATTGAGTCAGCTGCCCAGACTCTCCGAAACGCCAGCATTCCAATAAACCTATTCCAGTGAGCCCAGCTTATTTCTCCAATTACCAACCCCGATCTCTCAACTTTGCCAATCGAGCCAAAAAATGCGTTTTCAGCAGCAGAATATCATCAAAATGAGGACGTTCAGAGAGGATTTTGCTGTTAACTCGCCCATTTAGCTGTCCGAGTAAAGAAAGGGATCAATATATTTGTAAGTAGAACCAAACTGTTAGCCTAGTTTTGAAACACTAGCAGACGCTTAAAATCAACGTCCTGACAGGAAAACGAATGAAATAATTTAATTTCTTTATTACCTCCCATTTGAATCTATTTCGTATTGAAGACATTAGACTCCTTCCAATGAAACTAAAGTTGCTTTAACTCCTTTCGTTTCGCGTGCCCGTCAGTTAGTGTCCGCACTCACCTGCTCTAGGCAATCAATGAATTTTTGCTTAGACGTATACCACGTATAAACGATCGGTTGAAAATTTGCCCATGGCGAAATTTCTTTGTCGCCATATAATATTTTAGTAAACACCGTTTTTTCCTGTTAGTGAAAAACTACGCGACTAGCTGGGACAGGCTTTGCAATATTTACTCAAAACAGATAGCTTTTTTTTACCAGATCCACTCGGCGTGGATTGAGGTTAAGGCTACGAGACGGAAGGCAAAATAACATTGTTCTGGATCAAAAGTCAACGTATTTTGCATCGGGAATTCTATATTACACGGTCCAGGTCATGAAAGTAAGGTTATGCCGTTTCAGACGCCAAAGAGGTGAAGAATAAAACCTAGCGCTTGTATGCCAAAACTCACAAAAGCGTGTACAGAGAGAAGATTGTTAGACTCTGTAAAACGCAAAGCAGTGTCGATCCATTTTAGTCCACACGCCAATGCTGATAGGCCCATTTCGTAGAGTAAGTCAGTTTATTTCAGTTTATTTGGTAAGGATAATAGGCAAAGCCTTTGAAAACCCTATTGACTACATGTCTGCTCGTTAGAATAACTGTACACGAACAAAAAATGTTCACTATTAAAACAGTACTTGGTTCATTTGAGTAGCATTGTCTCAGAGAAAATATTTGTCTGGACCAGGGGTATTAGTTCAGATTCAGACCGTCGAGGGAAAACAGGGGACACAAATAATCATCCAAGCGTTTCTTGAAGAGTTGCAGGGATGTAGCCTCCACGACTGACTGAGGGAGATCGTTCCATTTCTCCACTACCCTCTGCGTGAAAAATTCAGAACGGAGATTCAGCCTGGACATTGTTGTCCGTAACTTCATCGGGTGACCACGAAGATTGGGTGAAAGGTGCCACTGAAACATGTCCTCAAATTTAAGTCCATACTCAAGGCCATGTATTATCTTGTAGACGAGGATAAGATCACCTCTTTGCTGCCTGTAACACAGAGGGAATAAATTAAGGCAATTCAGTCTGTCTGTGTAGGAATGGCTTTTTAGACCGTTTACCAGCTTTGTTGCACGCCGTTGTACCCGTTCGGGGCATTCTTGGTCCTTTACCAGCCATGGCCGCCATGCTTGTATGCCATATTCTAAGTGGGGCCGAACAAATGTGCCGTAAACTCTCCCAAAAAGGTCTTGGTCAAAATTTACGAAAGCCCTTCTTATTGCATGCAACACTCCCATGGCGTTTTTTGCAGCCTTGTGGCACTGCAGTGTTGGTTTCAGGTTGTTCTGTATCCAAACCCCGCTAAATCCTCGCTAAAGAGTCAAGTAAACTTCTCTATTTTCATGTCTGCTCTCGATTATGAGAAAAATGGGATATCTGCTTTTCCATAATTCAGCTGAACCCTCAAATCAACCATTAAAAAGGAAGCTTCTACTGAAGGTTTAGTTCGTAGAAAAATCTTCTTCCAGAAGACAGTTATCGTCGTCAAAACTTCTTCAGGCATAAGTTTAAAAAAGAACACTAGCAAAAAAATTGGATCAGAAAATTTATTGATCGCGAATATCGTTCTGTCTCATGGAAGTTGATATAACAAGGGAAGTGAGTTTCTTTTCGATTTTCTATATCATGTGAAGGGCGTTCACCGGTCAGTTAACGCGCATACTCGTGCAGCTGTGCCTTGCGGCCCAGTCTACAGTCCTCGCAGAATGGCATTTAATGACAACTAACTGTATAAACAAAGAGGGACTAGGATAGCAAGTTGCGACTTGTTAACCGCCGTCGGCCAATCATAAAAGCCCTAGGTTTGCATAGCCTGGGATTCGAAGTCGGACCCTTTGAACACTGAACATTAAACCACTTGCCTCTATCCACCAAAGTGGTTGTGCCCGACCACAACCGACAGGGAATAGGGCCCGCGGCTCAATGGCAGGGCGTTAGATTGGTAAACGCCCTGAACCTGGACTATAATCCTTAGTATGGTTGGCTAAAGTGAATATTAAATTATAAACGATCATTCCAGTCTCCCCTGACTTTGTCGATTCTCCTACCTATATATATCGTGGAGGGACGCCCATTGATCGGCATACGCATGCGATCGCTTCGCTTTGCCTTGCGACTCCATCTAGAGCCCGCGCAGGCGATTACATAGCGACCAGATCGATAGCCGTGGAAATGATACCACTCGCAGAGGAAAAAACAATGAACGCTTTTGCAATGTGATGATTTTTCACATGAGCGGGTGTCGAGCATTCCTCAACTAATAAAATGAGATTGGCTTATCTGGACTCTCGTTTCCGAATTTTTTCAGGAAGAGTACTGGGTCAGATGTGGTTATAAAGCCGCACCTGAAGTAAACAAACCCTAGTCTTCTGCAATACGTTACGGGTGGTAAGAGGGGTTTTTACAGGTGGAGCCGGGAGACGCACAGACGATGAGATCAGGCAGTTGTATGCAAAAGAACAGCCATTGGGGATGTGCGGTTGTACCTTGAGTGGTTGAGGAATAGTTGCCCTAACCCCTAACCATAACCCCTAACCCCAACCCCAACCTCAACAGTATTGTGTCCATCAAATGAGGCTACAAAACCACATATTGCGGATTAATTACTTAACAGTGTTGCCGACGGGAGAGCAGTACGTTCCGGGGCAAAAATTACTCAAGAAAGTCATTTTCCCCTGTTTCGTCATGTTTTTCAGGTAAGTTCTTGAAGCTCATACACCAGAAAACGCACGGGGAAAGCTGGGAGACCCACTGATGAGCCGAACCCCTCGCAGCTGCGCTAGGCAGCGGCACAAGATCGGCAAAACATGCGTGTCTTGGCTCTTAGCTAATATTTTTGTCGTTAGTACGGCAAATAATCACATAAGTTCCTTCTGTCTGACAATCAGGCGCAGGTATTGAAAAGGCGAGGTTTTTAAAAGTTTCTAATTATGGCCGTGCGATGCCCAATCATACGACTTCGCACATGTCCGTTTAGCAATGCTGCTCATAAAATGTACAACACAGTCCGGACCCATCGCAAAATTTTTTGAACTCTATGTAGCATCTTCTAAAAAGCATAGAGGAATATATGATTTTCCTTAAACGGGAAGCATACACCTTGCAGACTGAAATCGCTAAACAATGGCAGATCAGGCTCAAAATTATTCGGGAATTGGGAAGCTTTGTTAAAACCTAAAGATACACTTTCTTAGGGTATAAAATATGAAAATAATGTGATCTTCTACCAAAAGAATTGAAAAAAGCATATTTTGTGCATGTTTTCTATAAAATGCATCTGAATTTATAAGACCACCGAAAATCGTTGTGAAAAATGAATGCCATTTTTACTGAGTGTGGTTTCTGTAGGTCAAGAAAAAGTGCATTCACAAGCCGACATTCTGATGGATCAGAAATGCTATAAGATTATGCTGCATGCTAATCAGTGTTACAACTCCACCTAAGTAATCCTTCCAAATCGGAAACGCATTCCACAATTTTGGAAAACATTTCATGAGATCGGATATACCCTGTATGATTAGTTATTACTCACCAAAATACCAGCAAAATGATAAGGTAGTAGCACGGGCATTTTTGGCATAGTTGCTATCGCTAGACACTCACATCTCAGCTTTCGTCCTGGACAATTCCGGACTTAAAGTCGTGCTCCTTAGTCATTGAGCTTTAAGTCCAGTGTTTTTTCATCAAAAAACGGATGCACTAGCGTGTGGGTTGCGTTTGGAAATTGCTCTTTGGGCACAGATGCCGGGTTGACGAGCCAGACTTTCACGTTACTTTTAATTTAATCATATTAAGCAGTGTTCGGGGCCGTCAAATCACAGTCCTCTAAGGACTGAAAGATAGGTGGTACTTAATAAGAAACGGAGGCCTCGAAAGGACCGGCCAGGCCTTTGAGTCTGACGTTAATTTCCGAAAGAAAAAGATAATAGGGATGAAATGGCACTTAAAAAATTATAAAAGTTTTAATTACTGTGAATAAAGCTTTCATTTTTTTCTACTGAAGCCCAAAAGGCAGCAAGAACGGCCGCTCTCGTTGAAGGAAGCAAATCTCTGAAAATAATGATTGTCCGATTTCTGAGTTTTTTGGACTTCGAAAAATATAACATAAACCATATGTACGCCCTGAGCTGAAGCCGAATATTTTTTTCTTAGTATAACTTTGCCTAAGTTAAGGCACCATTTGCGACTTATACAGAATTAAATGCTATCATCAACTCATATTCAGCTGCCTACGATCTTTGCCTTGTTTTAAGATTTTAACATGCTTGCCTTAGTTCCACGCTATCTTGTGCTTAAAATTAACGGACATTAACGACTGTGCAACTGACGGAGATTTTTTGAGACGTAGGATTATTATGGCCTTTCTCTCAGAACCTTTGTCTCTTTTAGAATTCCTCAGTGAAATACTGCTTCAAATTTTTTAGGTTATTTTTCACTCCGAGACTCAGAATTTGCGGATTTTATCTTTCTCCACCAACAGATAACACCGCTGGCACCCGCTATATTTATGACCTTAGACTGCGTCTTGTCGATATCACGGTTGGAAGATTTCCCAATTAAAGTCAAGATTCTATACGTTGCCTTTTTAGATACAGAAATGGCACAAAAATTTATAGCTTCGGCGAAACCTGTTAAAGGACAAAGTGCCTACCCAGTATTTAAAATGCCAAAACCGGTACTTTATTTTTTTCTCGGAATTATAAGTAGACTGCTGATAACGGCCACCGAAGGCGAAATTTTAGGGAAATATTTCGGGCATCTGGAGAGACATGTCTTTTGAAGTCTCCTCTGCTAAGTAACCAAAATCCAAAAACGATCACTTTTGCTGACGTAAAATCAGTGCTTAAAAATCAACAAGTGGTTTGTATGAATTTTGCGTGTTTGAAGCTGCAAAAATTGCCAAACGATTTGCTAATTGTTAGGTTACCAAGTTAGTCTGCCTCAGAAGTTATAGTCCAAAGCGACAGCTTCAAGATTACACAGAAAAATAAAGGGCATTCACTGTCCTCACTTTGTTCCGTCATGCTACGAAACAGAAAATAGCTGAAGATATATCTGGTCTGCGTTTGCCGGAAATATTCATTTCACGCTTGCATTGTGATGGAAGCCAAAAAAATTATCGCATTAGCAGTGTAGAGGTGATTTGGTAATCATAATGCCTGAAGACATAATTTAATGGACTTTGGTGGTTATAGAGGCCTGCTTGAAAATTTTCCCATGCTTAACCTAATTCTCAGGGGACTTCGAACGCAAGCAGCTGTGTCTGTCCACTTTCCCTCAACCCTCGACGGCTGTCCATAATTTGCCAGGACCACCTGAAACGGCAGAACTCAAAATCAGATAGAATTTATATCACAATGACACAAGTTTTATTTGGTTATTAAGTTGATTGGAATAGGACTTTATGCAAAATGGCAGTCTGAAAAATTTCAATAACGCCTCTGGAACCAATTGTTTGCTCTGAAAACAAAACTCGGGGCTGCATAATTTTGAAATGGAATCGCATGTGATACTAGCTTGTTTTTTTCTGGTAACACACTGCCTACCTTTCCTCGCAGTCCGGAGAACTCGAGGTACGTAAGAAAGTTGCACCAGAGTCTATTTCTTTCAGTCTTATTGATGAAGATGGTATCTCTCAGGACGTTTTAACGAACGAAAGTGGTTACCAGTACTCAAATCAGGTCACTCGTTAAAGACGTTAAATACTAAAACGTGTTTTATACCCTCCAAATCAGAAAAAGACTTGCGGATTCTACATGCGGAAATAAAGCATCCCGTGTACCTATTGCACTATACGAAAAATGAGGCATACGGTCAGTTGAATTTCCATGTATCTGCCAATCATGTATACTCGAGCGGCTGAAAGCATGATATGACGATCGTGGGGTGGATAGTTCAGCTTCGTGTTTTAATTGGTTTTTGATAAGAACTCGTTTCCCCATGGCATAGGGGGTACAGATGATATAGACTTTCGATCTGTTCAGCTTCGGTTAAAGAAAGCTACGAAATTAATGACGACTTTGGCTAATAGGGGGCTTTCTATAGGCACTCCTTCTACTTCTAGTGTTGAGTTCGAAAAAATAAGCAGTAGATGACTCAAACACAGTTTGGGATAAGTACTCAGGATTAAAAAAGCACTAACAGCAGACTTTTTTCAGACAAAATATACATTTGCAAACTCTCAAGTCATGGTCTTGCAGGCTGCGACGGGCCTGTCTTCAGAAATTGCTCTGTAAGCTTAAAAAAACATGTCGATATAGTCAACAGTTATATCCGAAGCCTACTTTTAACCAAAAAAGACCGTTTATACCTAATCGCAGACAATGAAATTGAATGGTCAAAGGCATGTTATCAGCAGCCAATAACATTTATATTAACTTAGGGTAGCGATCACTAAAACAAATTAAAACCAAATTAACCCTAAAGAAAGAGACATGACATCTGGAAAAAGAGTTTTATTTGTCCGATGCTTCGGATTCTTACACTAACCCATCAGCAGAGACAATAACACACACAGGTAGTTCATCCCGAAAGGACTGCAGTATTTACAAGATGTCGTCGCCATGGTACCGCATACCTATGTCAGTTCACGCTCCCTCTCCCCTTCATCAAGGATTGTTGCACTTGATGTGATGACTGTTTGGTGATCGAAGCTCGAGCTGTTAATGGTTACAATTGCATCACGTGTGTTGAATTTTAGTGTGATGATTGCTCGACCATCTGCTCCTCCAACCCTGACGTTGGGAACAGTGTTCATCTGGGCGCTGCCTGCCTGACCAATTACTCCTCCTAGGCGAAATCACATCATTGACGAGAATTTCGGCCTCGTCAAATTAGAACGTGTTGCTGGATCTCGTAGAATGAGCCATAACCTAAGAGCTGGCGTCATTCCTCCAAACTGCTGCTGCTCGTTCGGCCATTCGCATTCGGAGCAGTCTTGCGATTTCTCCGACGTAGTTGCTTTGTCCGTAACCGCAGGTGTCTGTTTCGCCTCTATATAGGGTGTCTCGTCAAACGTGTAGTACGCCTTGAGACAGGACTTCAGGAGCAGAGGGACTTGGGCGTGTTCAAGTCGATTTTTCTTTCCATCGTATTCACTTTCCAGTAGCGGTTTAATCATCCCGGTCCGCAGATCCAGGGGAACAGAAGAACAAAGGGACATAACATCAAAAGGTACCTTGACCTCATTTGAAAGGAGACTTGCCCCTTTAAGTTCCTCAATAATTGTGCTGACGAAGAGACCGCAGTGTCTGACTCGGCGGTCAGAAACTCCAGACGCCGGGGCAGTCACTTTTCCAGTCCATACGCTGAAGTACATTTGAGCGACACGATGGGTTCCAATATGTGACATTCGCATGAGACACGATCTGCCTGAATCATGGTTTACTGGCCTTCAGTCTATAAACAGGTGCAATGACCGTCCCCTTCCATATGCGCTGCTGCGATTTCTTTAGGTGGAGTAATTGACCACGTAAGGAGTGCACAGGTGAACACTGTTCCCAACGTCAGGGTTGGCGGAGCAGATGGTCGAGCAATCATCACACTAAAATTCAACACACGTGACACGATTGCAACCATTAACGACTCGAAAGTCGACCACCGAACAGTCATCACATCAAGTGCAACAATCCTGGATGAAGATGAAGGCGTGAACTGAGAGAGGTGTGCGGTAGCATGGCGACTGAATCTTGTATATACTGCAGTCGCATTTGGATGAACTACCTGTCTCTGATGATGGGCTGAAGTAGGAATCCGAAGCGTGGGACGAATGAAGCTCTTATTTCAGCGGTCGCACCTTCTTTTCCACGACAGCTTTCTGGGAAAAAGGAGACACGATCGCTGGAACAAGGGCTTTATTAGCCTGACGTTTCGGATTCGCACTCGAATCCATTATCAGGGACAGAGTCAGATAAGGGTGGTGAATTGCCCAGGTGTTGCAGTATTTATAGGATGTAGTTGCCAGGCCGCTACATGCCTATCGCAGTTGGCAGCTCTCGAGTGCATCACGGCTCGACTGGCCAGGTGTTGAAGCATGCAGTTGCTATGCCCTTGTGTTCCGGTCAAGATTATCGATTCCCACGCTCATCGCACGCAGTCGAGCTGCTGACGCCCGGATTTCGTCATCCGTGTGGGCTCTTGGGCAATTTGGCTAGCCGGTACTGACACCAGGACCAATGGTCATCCGCGTGCTGTGCTCGCGGCTAATTACTTTGTCTAGACTTTATCTACATTGTTTACATTCTCGTTTCCTAGACTTTGTCTAGGCAAAGTTATTAGCCGCAAGGACAGCGGTTATTTTTCGTCAGCCATTAGTTTTGAAGTAGGGGTTTACAGCCGGGTTATAAGGCGGATAACTACTTTAGAAGAATTAGTCGCCTTCTGAATGGGATGGCCAGAACACAATCCCTATGAAAGCAGTTGCGAGAGAGGCAGTTCAGTTTGACTGTGTGCCAACAAAGGAAACTGTCAACTTCCTAGATCAGTGCGAGAGAAATATGGGAATGTTAGCTGCCCGTCTTCATCTCCCTCAAGCGCATGCTAACCTATCATTCGAAATGCATCAAGTGGTGTAACTCAGGAGACAGTCTAAACGAAATCTAGCTGAAAGTCGTGCCTTCTACTTATTGGCTCGATGCGCATAATATATCCTCAAGTTATTTTTCAATCACAAATATCTTCAGTTATAGGCGGAAATTAATGAGGCCAAAGATCCGGCAGGTTTTCGGTGTTTATAAATATCTCAAGCACATTTTTGTATCGGTATGTAAACGTGTACGTTTTACCAAAACAATCTTAGCCATCTTAAACTTTTCGTTTTCAGACCGCTTAAATCAGGCAAGGAAAGGCAGGAAAAAACGCGTTATTTGCAAAAATAACTCCCACTGTTTCTGATTATGGGTTCAAGTGGGAATCCGCAACGTCAGGCGAATCAAGCCCTTGTTCAAGCGATCACTTCTTTCTATCAAAAATGGATGTTTTTTGATGTAAAAAATGCTGGGTTGAAAATCTTTGCAATCTCCTGCCCTGACATACAGTAATGACGTCTAGACGATACCTTTTGTTCCAGAATACCTGTCATCTTCAGGCATATCCGAGTATTTCATGAGAAAGCGTGAAAAGGCTCACCACTTAACGGCCGATTTACATTTTGAATAAATAACAAGATAATTTTGCGAGTTTAGTTTCTGCTGGCACGAAAGAAAGTAAAGATAACGAAAATGGCTCTGCTAAAGAGAGAAGATCAATGTTTCGTCTGCCCAAGGAAGCTAAACGTTCCAATAGCTTCCTTGACCTCACTTTGTAAAAAGATGAAATACCTGCGCAGAACTCGAGGAAATGTTCCAGTCAAACAGCTTTTAAAAGAGGCAGCTTTATGGGCGGGTGCTGTTGTCGGCCAAGACCTTGTTCACTGCAGGTTTTTGTTGTATGCATTCATTTTCTTTGGTGATTAAATTTTATATTTGTATGAGTCTGCACGCATGATGTAACCCGTCACCAGCATAAAACGGAACTCCGGGAAGCCATTATATAGGCAGAACTTTATCAAGGCCACAATATCTTGGATGTTTGATTGACGCAATAATTTTGGGCGGCCGAATGAGAATGACAAAAAACGGCAAAGTATTCACTGACTTCTAGAAGGCGCCAGAAAATGCAGCGGAATGCAGGGGAAAATTTGTATGCGTTTCATTGCATCTGATAAACATATTACAATTTGTTGCTTACCGACTGGGCCCTGGATAGATGAACTTACAAGATATTTTATTTCTGTGATATATCTGTCTGTTTATTCATGACAAATTCTCTTTTCGTGATCGGACACAGCAGAAACAGTACTCAATTTGAACATTTACGCCGGATCGCTGTAAAGAGGTTTTAAAACGCCCGAGTAGACATCCAGCAGTCGACTAACCACCAAACTGCGCAGTGCAGTAATAACTGAAGGACCTTTGCCTCGAAATTTGTCAAAACAGTCTTTAAATGTCATTGTATTTATGAAGTTTAATTTGCTCGGATTTTTTCATCGACGCAATTTATGTACTTCCAAAAACTGACTTTAATCAGTTGACAGAAATTATCACGATTTTGATATTTTGCTTCTCTTGAAACAATGGTTATTGCTTACAGACTTAATGCTACTTAAAGTACATCTTTTATCTACTTTTATCTTCAATTCATTAATTATCATTTGGGTATTTTGGTTGACGCCTGAATTGGTTTGACATTGGGTAGGTATTTTGTGACGAACTGACTCATAAGTATTGAGGTACATCACGTTATGCAGATTTCAAAGGTCAGTTGTCCGATAATTCATCATCAGGTCACTACAATCACATGTGGAGTGGATATATGAGCCATAGGCAGGGTTTATATGTGCTAAAAGGATGATCACCGATCGCGCTACGGAACGAAATCGTCCCGTTGTGCCTTGGGGCCCTCTTAATTTCCTCCAGCAGCCGCACAGCTGCACGTAATACAGACGAAATAGCATTACGAAAAAGACAAGTGAGAATAAAATGGCGGCAATGCTATTCTGTCGATAGCATGCGCCACTGTGTGGCATGCTCGAGAGAGAGAGAGCCATAAGGCACAACGGCACGAGTGAGTTCCTTGGCGAAACCGGTGAGCGTCCTTCTACCATTGTATGTACCCGATCGCAACCGACAGGACAATGAGCCCGTGGCTCAGGGGTAAGGGGCGATGGATTTCTAACCAAGAGATCGCGGGATCGAGACCCAGATGTTCCACACCTCGGGGTATGCTATGACTGGCTGACGACGGCTAATGAGTCAGAAAATGCCATTCCGGTCTCCCTTGTCTTTGTCGGTAGTGCTGCTCTGACTATATCAAGGTCTACATGTGCCCCGGGGGAGATTAGTCACAATGTTTTGATCGACAAAGACAAGGGAGACCGGAATGGGCATTAGCCGTCCTGAGCCAGTCATACCCAAGTGGCAGCACAACAGGATTATTCAGAAGACAATTTTGCGAGCAAAGGTTCCTGTCGACAAATTCTCTTAAGACCAATACAATTATATGGTAACGGGGTACAGTCAAACATGACAGTGGTTAAAATATCGACAAAAGTTATTTTGGAAGCATAGGCTAGGCAAGAGCGGAAGAACTCAGAAGGCTGCATGTGATTAGTAAACCTTTGACCACGGTGAGTGCAGAGCCTGTACGAGGCTCTTCTGAACGCACAGAGTCGGTTTTCGTAGCCTGGTTGCGGCCACTTCTGTTGTTGCTAACAGGCGCTGGTCCAGTAGCTTAGGGTAACTCGAGAAGACTTTATGAATCACAGAAGAGTCTTCAGCGGTGTCCATACGATGCCCTGAATCAACTGCGTACGCAAGGATGGCGCTGCCTATTCTCCTAGTTTCGCATTTGTCAGCCACGCGGGGAGTTGTTCTCGTATTCATTTGGAAAGACGCCGACTCCTACGACCGATATAACTTGCTTCAAATGAGCAAGTGAATGAATAGACGCATATTGACGTGGTTCGAGGTGTCAGCCTATCATTGCCTTCTCCGCGTAAAATAGGGTTAGTAGAGAACGATATGCGAACCCCTGCAGCTGGGCAGCTTCTCGAGACAGTTTGGTTAAGGCGTCGTTTTATGAGTTCACTTGCAGCGTCTCCTTATAAAGCAACTTTGAGGAACAAGGTTTTCCTTTCGGCAGTCAGTGTTGTGGGTTTTACCGGTCGTTTGGCAATGTTCTTTACAATGAACCTGCCAGCGTATCCATTTTCGCAAAGCAGGTCCTGGATTGTTCTAAGTTACCCCTCGATGATATATGTTGAACAAATTTTCTAACTCCTTGTACCAAGCACCATACTAGATTTCTTTCTTGTTTGAGTTGTACGAAAGTGGCGGTGTTAATGCATTGTTCAGACAAGGTTTTCTTCCGATAGACGCCCCTTCGGACGTTAACGTCAGGTCTCCTGTTTATAAGGACATCTAAGAAAGGGAGCGAACCGGCCGATCCCATCTCAACCGTAAATTTGATAGACGGATGTGTGTGATTTACAGCATTTAACAGGGCAGCTGCGTGGGTTTCTGCGGAGGCAATCGTAAAGTTATCATCAACGTGATGACCGTAATGTTCAAGCCTGTCGATCTGATCGCTTCATTGAAGTCTCTCTAGCCTGCGCACGAAGACGTCGATCATCATCTTTGCCTCCGCTTGTATCAACGTCTTCTGACAACAAAACGCTGGATGCATTTATCGAATAGCCACTTCTTTGACCAGTACTAGCACTCGTTGACACAGGGATTTAGAGGAGTTTGCTGGTGTCCAGTAGACAATCCGAAAGTCTACTTTACCATCGACTCGGTAATTCCTGCCGATAAGATGCGCGAACACAGAACTCGAAATCGATCTATTTTTGCCTCTACCTAGCCAGACAGGTATGTGTTTTTTGCACCCTCGTTGTACCGTCGATGCATTCCACGCCAAGGGAGCAGGTGAACGAGTAGATGCACATCGATGTTGCCTGCAACGATGGTCTGTCTTTACTTCCTAACCTAAGGAGGGGACATTTTGGGGAAAAAAAACGTGTAAGTTCGTCGCTGGGAAGGTACACGTGATAGCTTTAGGCGTCGTAATACTAATAATCTTGCTGCGTTTCTAGAAAGGACGGTCTTAATAATAGGCTTTATTCCGTATTTTAACGATTTACCATCAGCCATCTCGCAAAGGTGGAATAGGCGAATATCTCATAGGAAAGATTAGACGCAGACGCAATCCATGTTTGTGAGTTTTCAGAATGCCGTACATTCTAGGTATTGCTGTGCCTACAGATCTGTGTCGTTCAAAGCCTTCGTCGGATAAAAAAGCCTTGCTTTGTTTACTTTCCGAGGAAATTAGCTCGCGAATTTAGATTCACTTCCTCGGAACAGACCTTTTCAGGCATGGTCCGAAATAACATACAAAAAAGCCTTCTTTGTAAAGATCTTTCGGAACTGTCATTAACTGACCCTCGATAGCCACGTTTCAGCCTGTCTTTCTTGGATTTCAAGGATTTGGTTTGAGCCAACAAAATATCCTCTTATTTTGCCGCATATTCCATTCTGTTGATAAGTACTATTTTGAACGTTTGTCCCGCATGCTTCAGCTGACATTTTGTTTTCGTTCCTTTAAGCCTTCGACAAACAGCGGTGGCAGTAGTTAACCAGAGTCAACTTAAGATAGTCAACCTCTATAGGCTCAATCGAATCTAGATGGGTAATCCGGCTGAAGAGACCCTCGAATTAGATTTCTAACTTCAATTGCAATGCAGAAATTAGGGCCGGGAGATTGTGCTTTTACGAACATTTTATCAAGACGTACTAAGGCATAATTGTGGATGAACTGAGTTGGATTGTTCGGAAGGGCTGTGTGAGCTATCCTGATTGGACCTTTCGTAGGAGCATCGTCCACCTGACTTCGATTCTTCCATTTCTGACTGTTTGCGCCTGGTCTTCAAACACCATCCTCGAGATTTTCAAGACGGTCGAGGGTCACTGCTCTCTAACAAAAATTACGTTGAAATTCTTCTGGCCCGATGCCAACATCGATATGGTTTTTTTAAGGTTTTCGAGTTGTGTATCGGGTGTTTTCTGCGATCGCTGCGTAATGATTTGAATTCCATCATCATCTTTGCCTTCGCAAGTCTTGCATTGAGCTTCAGAAATCCACTGAGTTCCTGTTACACTTAGAGATCTTTTCACTGTCTAATTTCTGAGAATATTTTCATTTTTCGTACAAGGGTAAATTTTCCCCAGGACTATTCCCCTCAGAAAGTGTTCATTTAGTCATCTATTTCTCTAAAAGATTGCATTTTTATGGATAGTTTGTAACACAGAATACTGTTGGTTTGAGGCCGGCTCTGAAGCCACCCATGGTTTGTGGTTGAAAGTGCGTTTTGGTTCTTCTCTGGTTTCGAAATTATCTAATCAGTCTATTCCCCGAAATGGGTTCTTTTTAACATTGCGGGAAGGCAGGATTATCGTGGAAGCATTCGTGACCTATGTTGATCATGTATACTACTGTGACTACGAGCACCACTCGGAGGGGTATAATTTCGGCTGTCTGTATAGCTGAGTAGTTTAACAGGCAGCATTAATGCACACATGTATTTGGATCGTTTTCGTTGCAGTCCAGAAGATAAAAATTGATACCAGCCAAAAACACACTCTAACGAGTTCTGACTTCTTGTATACCTGATCATTCCGATTTGTTCCTATTGGGGAAACAACGGTTTTCACTTTGCTGCTACATGAAGGAGGCACCGACAAAGACGAGGGAGTCTACAGTTACAATTGTCGAATTATTAGCCGTTATTAACCATCTATACCCAACGCCAAGTTACTGACACTTGCAATTTTGACCCAGAATCGTTGATCATTTATTCAAGCGCTCTAACATTGGGCAATAGATCCGTCGTCCTATCCTTTGCGATCAAACATTTTGGCGATCATCGATCTTGCTACGATACATGCTCGTTTCCTTGTGCTCTAAGACCACAAGAACACAACGAGCCAAGCATGTTCCATGACGCTATCAGTGCATGATATTTCAAAACAAATCACATCTTTTGGCAGTCTTTCTTTATTCATATTGACTTAACTGCGAATAACTTGGCGTCTCGGTGGGATTCAAACTCATAACAGTAAAGGGAAGGCTTTAGTATGGCCAACGCTATAGCCACCTGAGGTACGAGGTTCCCCCTGGGAGACGTAAGTTTAATCAAATATGGGTCAAGTTACCCGCCCGGCCGATTGCAACGTCAGGAACTCACTAAATCTGATACAGTGAGTTGGCTGCTCAAGCAGGATTTCCTAAATAATCCACCTAGAATCCACCAGATAACTACCAGGCTCACGTAACCTGACCCAAATGTGATTAAACTCACATCTGTAGGTGAGGCCTCGTAGCTCGGTTGGTTAAAGAGTTGGCTGTACTGAAGTTTCCACGACCTACCATGCGTTCGAATCCCACTGAAGCGCCGAGCATTTCACAGTTTGGTCAAAATGAATTATTTGAGATCTGCCATAGCATTTAGAGAGAGAGGAAGTCGCTTTATTTTGAAATTGTAAGTTCAAAATTTTCAGCAAGAATTGGCTCCATTCACTATGGGCAGTAAATAAGTTAATAGATTATTCAAGAGTCAAAGTTTACCACAAAGAAAAGATTATTATGTGGATAGTTCAAGTCTTAGCTTCTGTATTTCTATCTCTTCGCACGTAAGATAGCGCGCTAGGAATGGCAATACAGATACTCTATAAGCCGATGTGCGACAGGAAATAAATCGGAAGCTACGGCGCATCGGGGGGGAGACTTCGCAGACATAAGATCAGAATGTAAGGGATGGGCAACGTCATCTAGAATTCGACCAGCAAATTGCTTGACCGCATTGAAGTGTCGTTGTAAGATAGTGTCAACTAAAAAAAAGATAAGAAACACCAGCAGCAGAAGAGAGCATGCGGATGACTCGTTTCAAAATTAATAAGATCCTTTTTTGCAAAGCAGGAAAAATGACAGTAGAGCAGTATAGGATAAGAGGAAGAATGCAGGCATCCATAAATCGCCAGACTAAGGGTTGAGGTGTGTGGTAGGAGCGTAAACGACGCATGTAGTAAAGAAGTTTACGAACTTTAATAAATACGGACTCAATATGGAGGAAAAATGAAAGATTTGAGAACAAAGTAACGCCGAGGTACCTGAACGAGGATCCTTCGTTAAGAAGAATGTCAGAGAATTCGGGACTAGGAGAGGGCCGCAGTAGAAAAATACACTGAACGGATTTTGGTTGATAATTAGGAGACCATTTTCCTCCGACCACGCCGGGACATGGTCCAGGCCATCCTTTAGAGACCGGAGGTGTGTCTGACTTTTGAGAGGGTGTCCAAAAACCACGTCATCAGCATACTTGACCAAAAGACAGTCATTAGGGTACCTTGGATCGTCAGTGTGGAGGGAGAAAAGGTGGGGGTATAGAATGGAACCTTGAAGAGCACTGCAGTCATTGGGAAGGATCGAAGATTTCCGCTTGCCAGATTGGACAAATTGAGTGCGGGAGGTAAAATAATCGGTAAGACAAGAGAAGACCCAGCCTGGAGGGCCACATGCGGAGGTTCTGGAAAGGAGAAGAGGGCGCGGGACGGTATTGAAGGCGGAGGAGTAATCAAGAAAAGCGCACGCATACTCGCGGCAACCCTTGTCTAATGCTTTTAGAGCAGAGTGGACCACAAGAGCGACTGCATCTAAAGTACTCCGTTTGGCTTTGTATGCAGATTGTAAAGGGTCGGAAAAACTGGAAGGAAAAGGCTTAATGATATCAAGGGCAACTCTTTCGGCAAGCTTTAGTATTGCAGATGAGCAGGCAATTGAACGAAAAGATTTAGGACCAAAGTTAGCGGGCTTTTTAGGAATCGGAGTGATTCTCACTGCGCGCCAGGCGTCGGGAATCTTGGACTCCATGAAAGACATATTGATTAGGTGCGTTAAAATAGGGGCTATCTGAGAACTGCAAGATTTAAGAAGAAAAGGCGGGACACCGTCCGGTCCGGCAGCTGTTGATCCACGGACCTTTTTGAGGTGTTTCTCTACTGTTGCCAAAGATACGGGTTGGAGCGTACACGGTGATAGAGGAATGTCATCTAAGGGAAGATGGAAGTCATTGTGACTAAATATAAAATTTTTATTTAGGGAGTCTAAATCTGCATCCGCATGCACCAGTGTGTTGTGATGGTCAGTGGGACGCTTAAGATTTTTCCAAATCTCAGCTGAGGAAGGGGGAAAGGGGGGAAGGAGGAAGATTTACACGTGCCTGGTAGTCGTCTGGTGGATTCTGAATGCATTAAATAGGCAATCCTGCTTGGGCAGTCTGTTTACTGTATCAGATTTGGTGGATCCAGACGTGCAGTACGTTGGGCGGGCAAACTTGACCCAAATTTGATTAAACTCACGTCGTTCGGTGGGACCTCGTAGCTCAGGTGGTTATAACGGTGACTGTACTAAAGCCTTCCACTTCCTGTCATGGGTTCGAATACCACCAAGGCGCCAAGTTTTTCGCAATTGGGACAGTATGAAGTATTCATAATCTTCCAAAATGCCAATGGCTCTTCCTTTAATCAGCAACAAAGTTACACCAACAATTCCGATTAATCATTTTGAAACGTTGGCAGGTACATCTTGGCAGGTGTAAATCGCCTTTAAATACATCTGACAGTGAATTAGAGCAACCAGTTTGACTTTGAAGCGATCTGTGTTGGATGATCTCAGTGTAGGCCACCTGCAAGAGTTAATTTCTATAACCTTCGCTTACATGATACTTCCTGAGTCATCTAGAGTCATGGCGCCATGTTGGTAGAGCTTTCGTAATCATTGCAGCCATACATCTAAGCTGTAACTGTTTCTGCTTCCAAATGTGAATGAATATGTTCTTTTTATGATATTTCCACTTCTTTTTCAATGGTTTGCCTCACGAAAATGAATTATCACACTGGTTTGTCAGTGTTTCAAATATTTTGGGACATTTTATTTGGCATCACCTTCATTTGCAGGGTAAAACGTCATAAGGTTAGTAAATTTGAACTTTTTCTTGCATCATCGTATTTATCCTCGATGTCTGTATCACGGCTGGCCCTTTGTCCCCACAACCAGACTTAGGCAGAATGAATGCCTTTTGCGTGTGTGTTAAAGACAAAGATGTCTGCACCAATGACCGCCGCCCCATTAGCCCCTTCCGGAACTGCACACTTGATGCACTTGCGTAGTTCCTTGACCTTGAGTCCACCTTTCAGAAGGATATCTCACACACTACAGACGAAACAGGATGCTAGAGAGTGCGTCAAAACAATGGTTGTTTGTCTTAGACAAATCAACCGTAGGGCGTTGTCTTAGCTACTGCAAAAAATAAGGTCATAGAGAATGCGCATGTACTCCTAAAATTAGACTAGTACTTTTCAGCATGCGGCACAATTATCAGAAATTAATTGAACTGATCTTCTCCCGAAACATTTTTAACCGGTCTTCACTCTACTGGATAAAGTTATAATCTTCTTCTTGTAATACATCAGTAAATACATTGGGTGACCGATCCCGTAAAATGTTGGGTGGAAATCTGAAATGCCTTTTCGAGTAGATAGGATTACATAAAAAGGACTGTAATATTAATTATCATGTAGCTTAATCCTGTAAAAATTCAGACTTGCCAGGATGCCGGCTTTTGAATGCGCTCCTTTTCGACCTCCTGTAGAAACCGCACTTGGCGAAAAATGTCTACTTAAGTACTATGCATTTTTTACATTGATTCTCAATGGTCTTATAAATTTAAATATATTTTATAAAAACCATACATAAAATATACTTCCTGTAAATCACCTGTTAGAAAATCACGGCAAAGTTTTCATTTTACGCTAAAAAAGGACCAGTTTGTAGTTTTGCAAGTTTCTAATTGTGCGATTTTTTAAGACCGTACAATGTCCACCGAACAGCATTGGGCTGTCCGCTTAACAATGCTCTTCATGAAATATACAATATAGTCCGTATGCATTGCAAAATTTTATGAACTCTATATAATATCTTCCTAAAAGAATATAGGGATATATGATTTTCCACACGCAGAAAGCGGACACCTTTTAGAATGGAATCGATAAACGCTAATGACCGGGCAGGCTTAAAGTTCTTCGGGAAGCAGGAAATATTTTCAAAATCAAAACATACCTTGTCGCGAGTACATTGTGAAAACAACGCAATTTTCTACCAAATAAGAAGAAGAAAGCATATTTTGTGCATTCCTTTACAAAATATATTTGAATTTATAAGACCAGTGAAAATCAATTTGAATAATACATGCCCCTTAAGTGGCCATGTTTTGCCAAGTGCGGTTTCTACAGGAGGTCAAGGACGGAAACCCTGGGAAGTCCTTCCCCGCCCAAATAATCCTTTCTAATCAAAAACGCATTCCAGAATTTCGGACAACATTTCATGAGATCGATCGCTCACTTACGTTTAGATCCCGAGGAATTGCCTACGTTGCCTAGAGATAAGATTCAATTCAGTCTTTTCCAAATTGCTTTCTATCCATTGTGCGCATTGGAGAGAAACTTGCCTACAGTGCTAATAGTGAACACAAGTCGGGCATTTCTGAAGATCCCTGCTGCTCTCTTAATTCCTAAACGTCAAGTTCTCCGACATTTCAAGCATATACGAAAAACAAAAGCATCGCGGTATTTTTATTGTGCTGCTTTTAATTGAAAACAATGCAAGTGAACAAACACTCGGTCTTTATTGTGCTCAACGGACATCAACAACACTTTGACTGTCATTTTATGAATATATGTCTACTTTGAGGGGACCTCTCCGAGCAACGAGTGTTGTGTGCATGATCACCAACTAACTTGAACTGGCCTTTGTACCGTGTCATACGTCGAATGGTGGGAGGGGGAATTTTACAGGTGGGACAAGGCACAGAATGGAAAGCAAGAAGACAGACAATAAAAAAATTTCTGTCGAAAGTCTTATCGTACGATGTCGTTCGGTACAGAAAGTGAGCGCGATAATTAAGGAATAAACAAAAAGCAGCTTTTAAAAGATAATGCGCTTTAGAGTTGCGAAAATTCCCATAGCAGTAATCAGAAGACGAGGTGGCGAGCATACGTAGCTTTCGATAAATCCTCATCGGGCCAGTACAGTTATATGAGAACGGGGTAGAAGAAAAACACGTCATCGATAAGAAAAATCGATAAAAGTTCTACTTGAAACACGGGCGGGGTGTGGGAATGTGGCGTGTGCGCGCAGAAGAACCGTGTTCAGGCTCCGCGCCTACAGTGGTCGAAGGTCGACTAACGCTGCTACACTTCTCGCCCTTCCGCTCTCACCTCGCCCCCTGACAATGACTGCTATTACCCACCCCACCCCAACCCTCACATTCCCACACCCCGCCCGTGTTTTAAGTTAACTTTTATCGATTTTTCTTATCGCTGACGTGTTTTTCTTCTACCCCGTTCTCATATAACTGTACTGGCCCGATGAGGATTTATCGAAAGCTACGTATGCTCGCCACCTCGTCTTCTGATAATGGGCTTTCAATAAAGCGCCGCACGCAAGTTGACATTTAGTCAGGAAGGGAAGGAAATTTCAAGCTGTGGGAACGGTGAATGATGAGCAATGTTTATACGGTCATACCGAATTTCGGGCTACATTTCGTAGTTGTCATTTACTTGGTAACCTTTCGGTAACCTTACGGTAACCCTTCTCGGTTTTCTGTCGATATGTCTTATCCGGTCCTATCTTACAAACGATAAAATCACAGACGGTCAAATTGTCAAGATTTTTAGGTCCATATGATAACCTTTAATTAAAGAACAAAGGGAATTACTATGGATAGACGGTTGTCGTCTCGTAAAGTTCGCATTCAGCAACTCTTGTGCTCACTTTGGAAGGTATTTCAAATGCTTATGAATGCAACCGGAATCTTTATTTATACTGGTAACGATAAAATGTAAATAATGATATATTTGCGTGTTATGCCTACTGTAGATAAAGGTTCCCAGATATCGGCAAAGATAACTGTACGAGTTTTCAGTAGGTTCAAGAGGAAAATCAGAAATAGGGAGCCAAAAGCACAGTGCAAGAGAACCAGTTTCCACGATGACATGTAGCAAGCACCGCATTAAGTGCAGGTTGCAATTATGAAAAAAATCAAGTGATTTGCGAGAATATTAACAGATGCCAAGTTAAACTGTCGGCCATTTTTGGTATAAATAAATGAGTTTCGATAAAGGAAATATCTCGGAATCGAAGTCTACTTATGCAGCTAAGGCCGTTTTCTGCAAAATAAAGAGGCTTATATAAAGTTCTTGGTTCAATCCAATAACAGATTTGATTTTTAGCACGTGCGCGATACAGTGTATAGAATAGTATAACTTAAACCAGCTGCTGAAGCTCCAGCTTTAATAGCATATCGTCTCTCATATACGAATATTTTCTTTCAGAGACTATTAACACAAATATAAGGAGACAAAAATATAACCTTTTATCAACTCTAACTGTATGATCTTATTCATCCGCAACAGTAGCTTGTATTACGTGGTATTAATCACGAAAATGCGGTTTACAGTGCGCATTTAATGGGGGAGTGTTTATTTGGAAAGTAACAAATTTCATATGAGTAGATGTAAAATATTTCGCAACTTACTGGTCATGCGTAGGTTATGCAGGAAGGATTTGCAGGTCCCATTAGTAAAACACGCAGTGTTTTCACTCTAAAAATCTAATAAAAACCCGCAAAACCGCCCAATTAATAACTCTTACTTGAAATAGGGAAGGAAAATGTAAACATGAACGTCGGATTCCATTACCGTAAAAATTAATGGGCAGCGTAACGACGTGTGTGTCAAAGGAGTCAAATTTTTCAAGCTCCCAACGGGTCCCTCTGACGTCATCCACTATACTGCAATTAATGCAGACATTTTAATGAGCATTTTAAGATTTGCAGGGCTTCTGATGAGGCATCTTCTTTGTCGAAAAATCAACATTCATTAAAAATAGTAAAATGATATCAATAAGTAAACGCGAGAAAATTGACCATAAATGAAGTAATTATGTTATACGGATGTGGATATAGGGTGTTGAGGGCATTTGTGGTCATACACGTAAGTAAGCAAACATACAAATGACTGTGGCAGTCACATCTCCCATCTAACTCACCCGTATCATGTAATTCTAAATAATCTACCTTTCGTAAGGGGCGAAGTGTACTTTGTAGTTTATACAACCAGATGAAAGGGTTTTTTGTGCGAAATTGCTCAAAGCCCGTTCACTTAGAAGTAGGAAATCCAACAATTTTTCAAAGGAAACATTATCGGAATCGACAAAATGAACCACGTCAAAGAAAGAGACAAAACCTGCCTTCGGAGATCAAAAGAATGAGATGGATTGAAACGAAAATTGTCCAAGTCTGCACACTTCCGAGCGGTCACAGAGAAGAGAGGGTTAGTCAAAATAATCCTAGCCGAGAGGAGTAGAGGAAGGCTTTGATTAGGCAGACTGGCGAAATACGTTAAGCAGTCACCTACTAAGTCACTGACAAAGATCTGTCCAAGAAAAGTCCAATAAAAGTCACGTTGGTTAGACTAACCGGATTATTATGCAAAAGTAGATGCGTCCGTCTAGACTCTCTCTCAGGTTCTAGATTACTTGTAAGCTTTAGGCGCTAAGAGTTGGAGTACCTTACTTGCCGAAATACCAAATGAAATTTTTCTTTGGCCGTTCGCGCCAAAACTGGAAGCCGATCCAGCCTGGGTCTCTGCTCTGGCTGGCGAATAACGGAGAACATTGCAGATGTGACTACAACAATAATCCCTGGTTTTTGTCACCAATTAGCAATTGCTAATAGGAGATGTAACGTTATTTGGTGAGTGGAACGTACTGATTTAGAAATATTTTGTATTTTCAATCGTAAATTTACACAGGCATCAGTTGACTCATTCCGCTGTTTTATGTATACTTTGGAAAAAAACCACTGGAGTAATTTAAAAATCATAGAAATGCGAAATGGGAAAGGAATTCCATAAGAATACGGCAATTTTACTCTCCACTTGGGGAGTTATGGTAAATTATGCTCCTCTATTTGGCGCCAAACGCACTTTGTCTAATTAACTAAGAGGAATGTTTGAGTAGTGTTTTAAATGCACTAAACTTAGTCTAAACGATATAAATTAATGTTCTTGACTGCGCAAAGTATTGTATGATGTCGAACCCGCATTATGCCTGTTCAGTTCAGTAAAAATGAGCATCCGCATGAGCGTTTTAAAGAATTCAGGCAATAAAAAGCCGCCAAAATTCCGTTTTTACCAATGGACTAAACCACATATCCGAAAAGTGCGACATGCTCTATTTTCTAACAAAAACCATCTTAGTATAGTAAATACAATAAAACGCCTGAGGGGAAGTAGAGAAAAATCAAAAATCATTCACGTGAAAGATGGCAGGGAATGCACTCTAGATCAAAAATCTAGGCTAGGTTTTGCTAAACAAAACACAGTCCTTCGCCTTCGCCTTTTGAATTAAGTCTAAGCTATTGAGCAATTCAGTACAATTTACCATAAATTAAATCCCTGGACATTAATACCTGGACAGCATTTGAACAGGAATTAGCTTTTCCACTACCAGCTAGCCTCTGTAACCGTTAATAATGAAAAAACTTAAGTAACATCTCATTACAGATGGATGTCCCGAATGAAATTAGCGAATAAGAAAAAGGAGACCGGAATGGTCATTTTTGGGCTACTAACCGTCACCAATCAATATAATCCAACCCACCGATTGCAGCTGCGAGGATTTGAACTCGATATCTTCGGTCGTTGAGTCGGACGCCCAACTAAAAGAGCCATGGGCCCGTTGCCTTGTCAGCTGCGATTGGTAATTTTGGAATTCCATTCACCGATCGGGTTACGAAACAAACACACTGTTACATGGTCACAGATATAACCATAGTCAACTGTCAAATATAAGCATAAAGTGACTAGTAACTTACATTTTTAAAGATCGACATACGAAATTATTCGAAGACTTATTACGGGTTCTCTCATCTACAAATACTTTGGTTGAAGATAGAATAAGATTGAGATGAATTCTATGACGCAACAGAGAGTTGTTTTCACACATCAATGGTAGTAATTAAAAAGAAACCTTTTCATAGGGCTTTGCTTGGAGAATGTTCCACAAAAAGTCAGGAGCTAGTCAACAATGAAATACCGTAGATGTGCTATTCAATTGCAGATCTTGTCGCTGATCTTAGACAGCATTATGCTATCCATGATGGTATTGTGAAAATTAACCAAACGTCAGTATTCAGCTGTATAAAACCCCACATTCACAATCTACACTACTTTGTATTTTCGTACGAAGAACTGTCATAGTGACTGATAATGAGGATCCTAGGCTGTCTACTGTGCCTCTAATGGCTACTTTCGATTACTGCTATCTGTCTACGGATACTCAAACATAGGTTCTCTAAATAAGTCAAGTTGATGAAACCGAAGCTTCTGCGATCATAAATGTGACACTCTTTACGTCATTTTGAGATACATCACCACAACAATCGCATATTTATGTTAACTTATGGACGAAGCAGGCGGATAAACAAATTGGCTATCCCATACAGCTTGCTGACACCGTCAGTCTAGACTTTAGACACTTTTCCCGACAGTAACTCTAGTCAGGGTATGGCTATGTGCAGTCCTCGGCCTAGAAATCAATATTCTCGGCAACTCCAGAGGCGAGCAGTTGGGGTGGTATTTGTCAGGGACGCTGCTATTTGCGGCCAGCCTCCTAGTTATGGGCAGTTCCATTTAAATCAGGTGTTTTCGACTAAAAACAGCCTGGCTGTCGCCTTCATCCACTTAAATATGGGAAATCTGCTTCATTTTGCCAGCTGGAATTTCTCCAACAGCAAAATGGTCACCATAACAGGGGGTGTGCTTTGCTGCGGGTCTTATTGCCCACAAAGACGAGTAATAATCGGAGACACAACAGAAGCTGGTCAGACCCTTGTGAATATCCGCTTTGGCTCAGAAAATCAATCTCAACTGGGCTAAACCCAGCGTGATTTGACGGCTATGAAATTAAACAGATTTTTAATGTATTCATTGGCTGTCCATCGTAGAAGCGGCCGTGTCCAACGGCATCGAAACTAGGTTAAAGTAACTCAGTGGCTGAAAGTTAACGAGTCATAACATTTGCGCTAGTCTTTCCGCTGGCAATGACCTGGAGCTCGCCTCGTACGTTCCCGTCTTAAAATTAAATAACCATCAGCAGTGATTATTTCCTCCTGAAAGCGTCGGGCCACCGTGTGCAGAGCGTCGTAAAAGGCGTTCTTTTGTCTCCCCTCATCGTCCAGAAATTCTAGGAATGTCAAATAGACTTGCTGCTGACAAGAACATTATAAATATGATTAAATTCTAACTTCTACGACACTGACCACTGACAGGGATCGAGACCGTAGTCAAGGGCTCCAGCGAGTTTCATACAAGATTTGAGTTGCCAGAGATGCTGTTTTATTTCCGATAGTCAGTACGTAATCGTTTATTTCTTGTTGGACAAGGTGTTAGCCTAAAAACATTGACAGCCTCCAGTGAAGGTAACAGGTCGTATTGTAGTTGAAATCATCACGAAAAACGAGATCCTAATTTTATTCAAAAATATGCAGATCACATGCACAAAGTAGCAGAGGGAATTAAATTAGGTTGTCGGCTAATTGATTTCTGGCGTGAAACCGGAAGATGAGGAATAGCAAGTTGGGAGGTATAATGAAGCCCGGCAGAGGAACCACGCACTTCACTTGCGCTGTTTGAATGAATGAACCTTGAGACCGCAAGTAGTAAAGTCTCAGAGGGCCTATCAAGTGTTGGAGAATACTTTTCCATTAAGAAGTAATATTTTATTATGGGGAGATATATTTCACAACAACGTTCTCTGACTACCTTTGGTTCTGAAATGAAGTCATTTTCAGTAATTTATGTATAGCGGGACTCGTATTACTACCCAATTCAAACCACATAAAGCTTGACGTTTTACTAAACAAATAACATTCAGCATCGCGATTCGATAAAAAAGTGTTTTCAGAAGATTTTTATAATGCTCACCCGGCTCTATAGTGGATAAATGTCTTTGCTAGAAGCCGAAGAAACATTGGTCTAACCAACCAACGCCTGCGCTGACGAGGGGCAACATATGCTATTTTGACCCAGAAAGGTGTTCAAAATGCTGCAGAAAAAATTTTATGCTAATAGAAATATTAACTCGAACTGACAACAAAATATACCCTAGGAAAATGCGTATTATATGTGAATGCCTTTCATATAACTTCCAAAGAAAAACAGCCACTTAAATAAATGGCTATTTCTGAGCTGAATCAGCAGATAACTTCGATAGAACGAAACACTGTCTCCATATTTATTTCGTGATTTTTGGACGGTTTACACACAGAAATAAGGTCCAAACGGTAAGTTTCTATAAGAGAGACTCGAATATCGTGGGTGGCGAAAAGGAATGAAATATACGCAAATCTAGAAGACACTCTTGACACTGTAGAAATACCACAGACATGCATCAGTCAAAGTTTACAGTCAAAAATAAACGGGCCTTAGTCAAACATAATAACTAAAAAGAATTTACGAGATCATGTGGGATGAAAAAACGGTTATTTGCGAAATGCGGCAATGTGCAGAAGGCAGGAAGATAACAATCGGGAGATGGCACCCAAGAAATCCGCCTAACCAAAGCAGCATGTCTTATGGAACAGGTAGCAATAGGGGTTTTATGGGTGGTGGCTGGTCGGGGTGTACGATACTAGCCGACGAAAAGCCATATTCGAACAGACGAATGATCGAAGTTGGCCCGCTCTACGTTCCGTTATTACAAAATAAGCCGCCAAAGGCAGGATAGTGGTAACGGACGAGTGGAAGGCGTATAATTGTCCTCCCTCAGAAGGTTAATTACATTTCTCTGTTAACCGCTTAAAGAACTCGAAGGACCCTACCACCCGACGGCACACCAATGCCATTGAAGCATACTGGAGTAGACTGAAAAGGAAACTCCATGAGGGAGGTCCTGTATGTGGTCGAGCTGTGTGGGCTCACAAAGACGAAGTAAAGTATCGTCTTTGGTTTGGCCTCAATGCCAAGTCTTTGACATATGCCTAGGAACTGTTCCTGTCTCATGTTGTGCAGTTTTTTTGTTATGAAATAAACTGCCATAATGCGAATGTATGCCGTATATTCAGGTGTACGTGTATAACGATGGGGAAGGTTGGGTAACAGCGACCATCGTCTTTGTAACCTCCTTCGATGTTCGTTCGGCCAGCTCATGTTAGGCCGTCGGGGGAAGTCGAAGTTGTGCGTGAAAGTAGGCCTGCAATCGCTGATATAGCCTGAAGGCGTTTGAGTCCACTGTAAAAAGATATTATTTCTAGGTACCAGATTTTTTTGTGCGCCATCACTCGATTGTTACCGGCAAAAATTCTATGACATAGATAGAGAGACTGTAGATTTATGTAAGGGCCTCCAACGCAGACATATATATAACTGAAAAAGGGCAGAATAAGGCTTGAAAAGGGTGCTAAATGATCTCTGAACTGGGTTTTCGTCAGGAAATGGTGTCCGTCATGTGCTCCAGAGTATGATGGACGCAGGACAGCGATCTGCACGTGAAGTAGTCTGTAGTGCTGGCAGACTTGCGCAGCATCAGCCCTACTCTCCACTTCCCTCGGCTACAGCGGAGCCGGTGGCCAGAGAGAGAGTCAAGATCACCATGCAAGGGCTGGAACGCAGTGGCCGACAAAGTCAATCAGGCTGTCAACGGCTGCAGTACAAAACCCACTGCACCATATGTGCTCTTTTATTCGATAACAGGGGTAGTAAATCCCCCATCTGATGAAATGTTAATCACAATTCTGAAATGCGTTATCGATTGGAAAATATTACTTGAGAAGGATTGTAAGAGTGCTGCACAGCATAACTCAAAGATAATTCAGTCACGTCACGACCCCGACCTTTAAATGAGCTTCTTTCCGGCTTCTTTCTTTTCTATATAGTCTGAATTTTTTCTTCTTGTTATCGCCGCCCTTACACATGCAAATATATTTTAGGGACAATGTGTAACAATGTTCCGTAGTTTTGAGCAGTTAGTGGTAGGTCACGTTATCATTAAATTGCATTCGTAAAAGATTGTATTTTAGTCATAAAAAGTCCCTTCTACTTTTAGATAACGTTGAATCTGATCAGCCGTTGCATTTGTATTCACGGTTTCCAAATCAAAAATTGCATGTCTTCCATGAAAGAAAGATCCCACATTTTTATGCGTTATGGAAAAGGCCTCTTATGGAGCTCACAAAATTTTGTCGTGTATGCAGACCATGTTTTATACTTAACTGACGGCATGGTCCTAAAAATCTCATAATTATATACTTCTCGAAGGCGAAATACCCTTTGCTTGATAACAAGATTTAAAGAGGTAGTTTGCTACCAAACGGGCATGAAAAAATATTCTTCACATGCTTTCCAAATGATTTTTTGTATTTTTAAAGACATAAAAAATCACTGCGAAACATCGATATTACATGGCCATTTTTGAAGGGTTTAATTTTTTAAAGCGGCCGAATAGAAGCCCGTTCAAAAGCTGGCATCCTGATCTGACGGAAACATTTGTGATTATGCTGCACGACAGTTAGTCTTAAGATCCTACTTAATTAAACTTAAAGTCGAATTGACTTTTCAGAATTTTGGTTAGCATTTCGTAAAATTAAGTGTGCCTACTGGATTTTGGCGAAGTACCCGAAAGTGACGCAGGGAAATATTTTATAATTTTCTTCATTTGTATGGTCCGATAACAATTCAACGAAGGCCACATTTATTTTGCCTGCGTCCCTGATTAAGAAGCCAAAGACAAGAAGGTTTCACAAAATTGCACTTTGAGGGCCTGGTCATTGTCTTAATTACTGTCGTACACTTGACCAAGCTCAAATGCAAGTCTGCGATATTCCCTAAGTAAGTAGCCTAATTCTTGCGTAAAATTGTTTTCTTTTGGCTGACAACCTTGGCGACCCATGAAACTGAAGGAATCTTTCAAGTAACAGTGAATTCTGCTGTGTTTAGTATTCATAGATGTTGGTCAAACTGGAGCAGTTCTTGAGGCTTTTTGTCTGTGCAGCGCGTTGTCGCGTACTGTCTGCAGGTAGCCGTTTTAAGTGCACTAGTAAGTGTGACGTCGCCGAAAAATAAAGACGTCTAAAGCGAAGGTTTGGGATGTAGTAATTCTCCTTTTAAAATTCCCTTTTACAATAACTTGTGGATGCGGCTTTACGTTTTACAACCTTTTACGAGATGACAACACGGGAAAGTTTGCAAAAGGCTCTGGGCATGCAACTGACCAGAGAAATACCGAAACCCACTTCTAGTACACAAAAAACATATTCAGCCTGACCGTTATGGAGTCTTCTTTGTCATTTTCGACTAGTCCTAGGCTTTAATTTGTTAAAAAAACGCCCTTCAATGTGAAACTTCAACTGTTGAGGTTTTTCGCAATCACCTAGTACTGCACTTTTTTGTTTTAAGACAAACATTACCCGAAAATGCCGTATTCTCAAAAAGCATAATACCTGCAGAATTTAAATTAACCGCTCACTTACCAACCTTTTCGCCTTCATTACGACAATATTGGTCCAATATAGAGTCCATACTATCTGACCAGAAGAAATTCAAAAGGATAGATAAAGAAAAGGATTGCAATATAGAGTCCACACTATCTGATCAGAAGAAATTTAGAAAGACGGATAAAGAAAAGGATTGCACGGATGACGCAGGGGCGAAATTGACTGACTGTTTAAGAAGGCTCCACACAGGAGGTCACATAAGTCGCCATGACTTCGAGCACCTCCGGCCAGTCGGCACACATATTCCTCGATTATATGGTTTACCTAAGATCAATAAGGAAGGCCTACCGGCTCGCCCGATTTTAGATATGCGGGACTCTCCGTATAATGCGATAGTTAAGTAATTAGCAGAGAAACTCAAGCCCATACAACATTAGCTGGCACCACGCAGCTATCGAGATTCCATTCAATTCATTGACGACATTAAAGGCCTCAACCTTGACGGCATGATGATGTTCTCACTAGATGTCGCATCTATTTTTAAAAACGTCCCGGTCACCGAGACAGTTGATTACATCTGTGATTTTCTATCTGCCGGTCATCAAGAAATAGGACTACCAACAAAAACACTCAAGGAACTATTACTAAGATGCACCTTAAATGTGCAGTTCGTTTTTGACAACCAACCCTATAGACGGCGTTGCCATGGGCTCGCCCCTTGGACCTCTCTTAGTCGACGTCTTCATGGGCAAACTGGAGAGATTTCAACCAAGCGATCAGATCAAAAATCTTAAACATTATGGTTGCTACGTTGATGATATCTTTGCGATTGCAACCACAGAAACCGACGTCTCTGCCCTCCTAAATGCTGTAAATCAGGCACATCCGTCGATCAAATTCACGTTGGAGATGAAATCGGCTGGTTCGCTTCCTTTCTTAAATGTCCTTCTTAACATGACATCCAATGGTAGCATCCGAAGGAGCGTCTATCGGAAGAAAACCTGGTGTGGACAATACACGAACTTCGCTAGTTTCGTACCTCTCCAGCAAAAACGGAATCCAGTCAGGTGTTTGGCACAAAGGGCTAGAAAAGTTTGTTCAACAGATAGTATCGAGGAAAAACTTAGAAAAATCCAGGACTTGCTTCGCGAAAATGGGTACCTTGACAGGTTCATTGCAAAGAACCTTGCCGAACGACCCGCAAAACCCACCAGACTATCCGCCGAAAAGAAAACGTTGTTCCTCAAAGTCCCCTTCCAAGGAGACGCTGCAGGTGGACTACTAGGAAGACGCCTTGACCACACTGTCTCGGAAACCTTCCCAGCAGCAAGGGTTCGCATATCATTCTCTACTTACCCTATTCTACGCCGAGAAGGCAAGGATAGGCTGCCAATTCAGACCGCCTCAATGTGCATCTACTCATTCACCTGCTTCTGTGGAGCAGGTTACAGTCAGTTACTTAACACATGAAATGTAGGCTGAATTTCTGAAATCCATTTTCGATTAGGAAGGATTACTTGGTCGCGGTTGTAATACTGACTATCTTGCGGCATACTCTTATAACATTTCGGACTTGGCAGGATGTCGGCTTTTAAATGCACTACTTTTTAATCTCCGGTGGAAAGCGTACTTCGTAAAAAATGACTACTTAAGTAGCATGCGTATTCCCATTTATTTTCGATGGTCTTGCAAATTCAAAGATATTTTATAGAAACCATAAATAAAAATATGCTTTTTTTAGTCAATCAATGAAGATTTACGTTTTCTTTATATTTCATACTTAAGAAAGGAGTAGAATTGGGTTTTAAAAAAGTTTCTAATTATGAGACTTTTAAAGACCACGAAATGTCAATTCACATAGCATGGTAGCTGGCCGTTTACCACTGCCTCTCATGAAATGAACAGCATGGTTCGCATCCATTGCAAAATTTTATGGACTCTGTATGATATATCTTTAATGGCATAGAAAAATATGTGATTTTCTTTACGCGGAACGCATGCACCTTGCAGACTGAAATTACTAAGCGCTAATGCAACGAATGATCAGCCTCCAAATTATTCGGCAATTGGAAAACTTTTTTAAAACCTAATTATACTCCTTTCTTAAGTATAAAATATAAAGAAGAAGTGATTCTCTATTGATTGATAAAAAGAAAGCATATTTTTATTTATGGTTTCTATAAAATATCTTTGAATTTGCAAGACCATCAAAAATCAATGGGGAAAATGCATGCTACTTAAGTAGTCATTTTCTACCGAGTACGCTTTCTACAAGAAATTGAAAAGAAGTGCATTTAAAAGCCGACATCCTGCCAAGTCCGAAATGTTGTAAGAGTATGCCGCAAGATAGTCAGTATTACAACCGCGACCAAGTAATCCTTCTCAATCGAAAGTGCATTTCAGAATTTCAGCTAACATTTCATGAGATAGGTCACTCACCGTATATTGGTCGTACGAGTCCGCGCTTTTCCAAAAGAATACGAGAGCACCTTCCCGCATGGCTGGCAAAGGGTGAAACTAGGAGAATAGACAGAGCCATTCTTGCGCATGCAGTGAATACAGGACATCGTGTGGACCCCGCTGACGCGTTTCGTGTGATTTACAAGGTCCCCTCGAGCTACCCTAAGCTACTGGGCCAGCGCCTGTTAGCTACAGCAGAAGCGGCCGCCATAAGGTTACGAAAACCGACCCAATGCGTCCAAAAGAACCTTGTTCAGGCTCCGCACTTACCGTGGTCAAAGGTTGACTAACCACATACAACTTTCTGCGCCTTTCCGCTCTTGCCTAGCCTGTAATTTAAAACCTAACTTTTAACGAATGTTTTACTCACTGTACCCCCCTATGTAACTTTATTGGCCTGATGAGAATTTACCGAAAGGAACGTTCGCTCGCCACTGTCTCTTATGAATATTTTTTTGTGCCTAGAAGTTACTGGCATTGCATAACATGAGACTGTTCTTCGATTTGAATATGTTTCACAAAATACCTGATCTCACCATCTTGCCGTCAGAATTTTAAGATCACAAAACTTCCTATTTTCAAGATGTTGACGTGTTTGTTCATATCCTAAGTAATCTGATTTACCCGAAGCTACTACCTCTTACGTTCAGTCTTTGCTTCTCTGAAGACTTCTCACGCAAGCGCTTTGTATTTGAGTGACATTTCTCCTCCACAAAGACTCACACGCAGGTCTAGTTCGTGACTGATAATTGCACGTAACATCATCCAGATGAAAAATAGTGCGTATTTTACCTTGGGTGTCCTGAATTTGAGAAAAAAGTTTGAAAACATCTGCGTGAGAAAGAAACTGACGATGATTGAGTAGGTTAGTCCATCGAGAAAACAGAACCTACGGATTCCCGTAATACGGGAAGGATGTTAAAACTATTTTCGTTGGTAGGGAGGATAGAAAAGGCAATTAGCGAAATCTGCGGAAGCCAGTACGAAAACTCCCGTTTCTGCCATGTGTTTGTTTTATTAATCCAGTGAGGTAATAGAACAGACCGCGGAACTCGAACGATGCGAATTAAAGGCGTGCAGTCGGGCGGAAAACAGGTAAAGAAGGCCAGACTTGGTAGGACGTCATGCAACAAAAAACCCAATTGTTACCTTAACCCTTACACCTTCCATAGTCCTACTATTTAACCTAGCTCTAGTATTAAACCTTACGTAAACCCCAAACACACATTTAATCATTTTGTTAAGCTTAGATTGATGCGCAGTCTCAATATAACATGCATACGAGGCAAATACCTTCGACATATTTTGCACTTCTTAATAGGTGCTTTGGCAAACGTCCAATAATTCATTTTGTTTAAACTGTGAAAACCTCGGCGACCTTGGTGGAATTGAAGCCCATAAAAACGTGAGTGAGGTTTGCGTACAGTCAGTGTTGACCACCTGTGCTATGAGGCTCTACCGAGAGTCGTGATTTTAATCAAATTTGGGTCCGGCTGACAGTCCAAGCGGGATTTCTTATGTAAGTAGCTAGAGCGTTGTCTGTACTCAAGCCTTCCCCCCGCGGCTGTAGGTTCAACGCCCACAGAGGTTGCCGAGTTTTCCACGGTTGGATCAAAAGGAATTATTTGAAATTTGCCAAAACACCTGCTAACAAATGGGTGATTGCCTCTTCCCGAAAACCCCTTATTACATAATTATGAGAAGTGGGCACAGTCCTGATGTTTCATCGAAAAACCTCCAATTCCGACAGATGATAGACGACTTTAAAGGAGAAGATGCGATCACTAGAATAGGAATTTTATTGGCCTGAGTTTCGGACTCTCACTGGAACTCCTCATCAGAGACAGTCCCGGACAAAGGTAGTGGAGGTACGAAGACTGCAGTATTTGTAGTACGTAACTGTCGTGTGACCACATACGCACCACAAGTTACAGCCTTCGCAATCACCACTGGAGTTTGTAATTTAGGCGATGATGACTCGTCAGTCCGCGTCTGAGTCATTAATTTCCGCAATTTCATCATCCGAGTTGAATGTTGGCGTGACTAGCTCTACCGTCACTGGGATTGCTGCTCTCCCGCGCCCTCCCATGTGACCGATTCCCCCACGCAGGGACTATCCCAGCACCGAATATGGTAACGGGATTTCATTTCGCTGGTTGCTAGATTTCAGGCCTGAGAACCATGATTCCAGCAGCAGGTGACTCACGCGTTTTTCAGCTCTTGCGAGGATTTTGGCCTCGCAAATCTTAAAAATATGACCGGGTCCCGTGGAATGAGCCGGCATCTAACAGGTAGCGCTTTCCTCCCCACTGCTGCTGCGTGCTCAGCCATCCACATCCAGGGTAATCTCCCAATTTTTCCGACGTGATTGTTTTGTCCGCAACCGCATCAGATCCGGTAAACGACTCCGGACGTCTCCTGCCGTGGCAGTGGGTCTTTCTGCCTCATGACTTAGCGCCCGATGGTTGCTTCGGCTTGTGTGCAACTCCAACTCCAAGTGGAGTGTGAAGACGACTGACGGTCTCCGAGAAGTCCTTCGCGGCCGAAGAACCGCGACCCAGGCAGCTCGTCGCCCACGCGGCTGTCGCCTCTTGGGAGAATTTCGGCCTCATCAAATTTAAAGAACCCAATCAACTGGGCCGCGACCTGAGGGCTAACGCTCATTCTTCCCACTTCTGCTACATGTTCACCCACCCGCTCGGGGATTGATCTTCCACCTTTTTCGACGCATTTCGTTGCCCACAACTTAGTCAGATTCGGCAAGTGACTCCCAGCGTTTCCCGGTTTGGCAGTGGTTCGGTCGGCCCCATTAACTGGCGTCTAATAGTTGCTTCTGATCTCGACTATCGGGCATGCTTTTTCCCTGTGCACGACTCCAGAAGGGGCTTTGAAATGTTTCGGATCTGAAACGGTTATGGAAATAGCGTCGGTCAGTCTTATGTCGGATACAAGGACAGGGTTCAGTTCAACCCTGCGATAAAGTGTTCTCGAGTGCCTGGTTCTGTTTGAAAGACGACGCAGGTTTTTAAGAGGATTTGGGTGTGGCGAATTCGCCAATTTTTCTACAACCGAACTTTAAAACCATTTGATTGACCGACACACAACGATGACTTGTACTGTAATGCACTTGTACGTTTTTATCCCAACTTCGGATTGGGGGAGCGATAGAATGAGTAGACAACACTGGAGTAATGGATAAAATTGGATAGCCGGACTCGGAAATATTATTGGAGTTTAGTCCATCTTCTAGTCAATTACACCTTGCAAATAAATCGTAACTTTCAACAATAGTCAAAACTCATTAAACACTGACCGACGAATTTTACAGACGATTGCAGTTGAATATGACACTTGATCGAGGAATTTAACTGGCAACCATGAGCATGGAATGATCGGTTCTAGCCTGTTTGCTATTTTAACCATACTGAAAGCAAAGCAGATTGGTTGACATTCTAATATGAGCATTTTGATCACTGAATGGATGCCTCGTTAGTGGGACACAGAGTCAAGTCTTGTTGTTTGCGATTAGTAGAAGTGAGGGTCACATGACAGTGGCAGTCACTAACCTGTCCAGATTCTAGGAAAGGACTTGGACGCTTATCTTTTTAACTTGGATTTCCGTTTTGTAGTCCCCACAGACAGTTATGGAATAAAAAACGACCAAGCATTGAAATTTTTCATAGATGCCGAGATGTTGACACACATGGAATGTAATCTTATGTGAGTACTTACGGTTTTTTCAAAGAGAAAACGTGACTCAGAAGACCCACTCATTATCTAAATTGTCCTAGGAAAAGCTGTCGAGCATTGATTAGGTTACAGCCCTTTTTTGGTATACATTATAACTTAAAATATTCTGGTTCAAAAGAAATATCTAATAAAAGGAAAAAAAGTGTTTACGGCATTTGGTATTCTCAGATTTACTAGCCCCGATCATAAATTCTGTCCCCTTTTTGCGTTACTCCAACTTTTTGTGGCTTAGCTAACAAAATTCCGCCCTACGTTTTTGTTAATATATCTCTATCAGCGCCTCTCCGTTTCTATGCGACAGCATGTAGGTAATCTACACCAGAGTTAGTTTTTAAAAATGGAAGCCATTTTTCCGTCATACAGACGTGTGAAGTCATCCTACTTTTCAGATTCTGCATGTGCGCAATTTACGCAGCCAATTTTCGATGAACAGTCCGATCCTCCTAAGCATGCCATCATAAACACCTCATTCCATTCCAGTAAATCCTTCTGTAACTGCTCACAAGCACACTCCTCCTCAGATCTGCACATGAAATTAATATTTTCTTCGAAATAGCACGAGTACGAGTAATTTGTTAATCTTGGTCAGTTCAGTCGGTTCCCACGGCTTACATCTTGTAGTTGCCATGGCTCCCACTTAGTCAGTTAGAGACTAGCGGGCAATTTTAGGCGACCAGCTCTTAACCAACATTCTCGTTAATCACTTCTCGCACCGAAAACCGATAGCACTGAGCATGTTTAACGAGACCTTCCAACAGTACACCTCACGCTGAGATACCAGAAACCCCATGGAGAACAGAGTGGTCTTGTTGGGATCGAACTCCCGCAATTTGCTTGGCAGTATCGGAGAGACAGACAAAACACGAACATGGAGTTTTAACTAGTCTCTATAGCGCAAATACGGTAAAACCACTGTCATATATGCATATTTATTCCCTACATCAGCACTTATCCTGAATACTTGCCTGTCTGTGATGGCTTTGCATTTCACTCTGGAGTAAAACAGGACGAGCCGTTCCCGTAACCCGCTCGGTCAAGGTCCTTCCTCCAGTGTTTACTAATTCTCATCATAAGCGACATAAAGTCAAACTTGTGGTTCATTTACTAGATAATCCAGGTTTTAATCTCAGCTCTTCCATGCGTGAAATTGGTCATGACTGACTGACGACAGTTAATATGTCCGAAATAGCACCCTTATGAAATATATACAGTAAGTGGGCTAACTCATGAAATGTCAACCGAAATTCCGAAATTCGTTTTCGTTCCGAAAAGACTAATTAAGTAAGGTTGTAAAACTTATCAGTCTGCAGTATAATTCTATAAAAATTCAGTTACCTCAGGATGCCGGCTTTTGAAAAACTACCTTCCGGCTGCATGAAAAAAGTATACTTTGTAAAAAAATTGCTGCCTAAGTAGCATGCATTTTTCTCATTGGTTTTCGATGTCACTGAAGATCTAACTATATTTCATGGAAAACAGCCATAAAAATATCCATTCTTCCGCTCATTGGGTCGCAAAATAGGTCTTCTCCTAACTTTATACTCAAAGGAAGGACATAATTTGGTTTTAAAAAACTTTTCCGATTCCCGAATAATTTTGAACCCGCCCTACCGTTACACTTGCATTCAGGGTTCCCAAACTACTGGCCATGCACTTTCCGCGTACGGAAAACAACACGTTTCTCTACGGTATTGAGAGCAGACCATGTGGGGTTCATAAAATGTGGTTTCATTTGATACATATTGTGAAATTTGCAAGCCGCATTGGTAAATGCAGAGACATGACGATTTATAAACGGCCATTTCACGGTATTCAAAAGTCACACAATTAGAAACTTTTTAAAGTCCATTTGTGGCCCTCTTTCTAGATTAAATTTAAAAGAGGACTTAATTATTTGCCGAATGAACGAAAAAGTAGATATCTTTATGCATATCTTCCATGAAATATAATTGGACTTTTAAGAGCATCGAAAATCAATGAGAAAATATTAATGCTACCTAAGTAGTCATTTTTCTCAGTGTAATTTTCGCATGCAACCGGAAGGAAGTTCATTCGAAAGCCGACATCCTGAGGTTACTGAAATTTTATAGAATTATACTGCAGACTGATATGTCTTACAACTCTACTTAATCAGCCTTTTCGAAACAAAAACGAATTTCGGAATTTCAGTCAACATTTCATGAGTTAACTCACTACTGTATATGTTTAGTCTTCAAGTTCACCTAGAAATTTAGGTGCAGACTTAGAGGAAATTCTTCGGCAAAAATCTTTTCAGGTTCTGTCCGAAAGTTGATGTAAATATTTAAGCTAATATCTATCACCTCCAGTGAAATAATCGTCTACTGTTTACATTCTGCCGACAGTCAGTCAGTAGTACTAACGATACACATAACACATAAAATCCCTGACCCGTGTTTGGCAATTATTTGACGCAGCGGCGATAGGTCAGGCTCATGAGTGGCTCCCCCAGCCATCTCAAAGTACTTTCTGGTACATACCCAGCTCAATTCTTCGTCAGACGACTCCGTTCTGACCAGGGAACATTCGCCTTCTCTATTTCTTGCCTGCTTAAGAATAGTCTCCTGAAGGTCGTTACCATTTTCTGTATTATGCAATCCGAAATCATGTTCGGACCCAACGTAAATGATCTTCACTAGCCGAAGGGAGTCTTGTAGGTTTAAGGTTGATTTCATAAACTTCGAGACCCAATGCATATCTATCACCAATCTCCGAGAAAGATTCTTTACTGACGGTTATATCCTCGGGGTATATTTTATATGCTTTCATTCAGAGTTACATACCTGCTGCGACGATACCACCTGCAGTCCGAGATATTAAGCACTTGACACCAAGAACACTGAATAGTTTATTAGCTATGGGGCGTGCACCGACTCGCTCGTTTCGCTGTGCCTTGGGCACTTACGCGAGTCCCCCCAGAAGCCATACAGCGGCGCGTAATACAGGCAGAATGGCATCACCGAGAAAGACAAGGGGAGACTGAAATGGCCATTTCTGGCCTATTAGCCGTAATCAATCTGACATACCCAAGTCTGCGGCATGAGGGTCGGGCTCGCGACCTGCTGACTAGAAACCCAATGCCCTAGCCATTTAAGTACTGGCTCGTTGTTCTTTGACTTTGATCGGGTTGGCCATGGCTAGCTGGTGTCGACTAACGGGCCGAAAAAAGATATTCCTCGTCTTTGTCGGTAGTGCTACTCTGCCCAGATGATTAACTGTTCAGTACATATTGCAGATAAACCGCCAAAAATTGTCTGATTCCGGACTGTCCAGTCGTTTACAAATTCCACACACTTTTCCCCCTCAAGCTGTGCGATGTCAAGTAGAAACTCAAATTATGTTAGTTTCTGTCCCTTAAGCGTCGCGTGTTATGATCTTTGTTAGAGAAATGAAACTGAACATTGCTACGCACAAGCAGAACTCGGAAAAGAAGGTTTCAGTATGAAAGGCGGGTGAGACGGCCATCAGATCTCGATGTCCGATTGCGTGCGTGTGAGTAGAACGCCCACGGACATCTATCCCGACATGGCTTCCCGGTCCCGTCCCAGCCCCCCCCCCCTACCTCGACTACAGCCTAAAATTGTCACGAAGGCGTTGAATTCTCACAACGGAGCAGACATATTTTTTAATTTTCCGGCGTGGAACAATGACATGATTTCCTGGGTAGGCTGGCAAGATGTGGTTCCTCAGAAGTGCCCACGATTCGTTTTATAGAATAATGATTTTGCGAAACCCTAGAACAGCAGATTTTGACTAAGTTGTCTTTTATGTAAAAGCATGGTTGTTCTGGCGCTGAATGTTTGTGACAGCAGACCAAATACTACATAAATATCCAGCAGTGGGACTGTTATGCAAAGAGACTGACTAACTGAGTCTGCGAGCTGGCGTTGAATAAGGGTAGTCAACATGGACTTTGATTGGTTTTGACTTAAAAAGCGGAAATAATTGAAGGATTGACCTCAAATGCATCGCTCTTGGCCGAACTCGATAATGTTGTAAGTATATGGGTTCAACTCGTATTTATCGGGAGAAGAAGCGACCTCCGAGCTTAATACAGTTACGTAAATTCATCGTCCCACGAAAAAATGATTTTTATATGTTGTCTCTCATCCACAAAGGCTTGTGGAAGGGAAAATTGTCCTATCTTCATTTTCATTCGATCCGTTTGTAAAAAACTCCGGCAACCCCCCCGGGACCCAGACACACGACGGTGAGGGTAAGACTTGAGTACATTCAATGATTTAACCGTCACAGTTATCCCTATTAATTTGCCTGGCCATTACACGCCTGTAGAAAGCTCATGGTATTCCTTCAACCCAAAGCGGTTGTGAAAATAGTCTCGGCTAACTTTTGCCGGTTACTGTGAAAGAGTTTTGTTCGACATGGAGACAAAGTGTGTTAAAACAGGTGGTTCCGCATGAAGGGCGTTGTCAGGTTTTATAGCCCAGCGCGTCGCCCAGTGTGTGAATTTTCGACAATTTAACTCTAACCCTCCCCCTCTGACTAAAAGACACGCAACGGTGTCTTTAATTGCGGTATACGTCCCCGCTTTTACACCAACCTCGAAATGCTCGTTACGGCCAGGCGACGTCGAATTAATGAAACTAACAGACGACATCGGACTAATGGATAAAATTTGGCAGCCGAACTGGACAATATTATAAAGGAGATTGATTGACCATTACTATATCCCCGTTATTGGCGTTTGCCGGGGGTCTTCTGTGTTTTTGACTTGTCAACTTATAAGTCTGCGGTCTAGATATGGACGCAGGGTGCAGATACCTGGCATGATTTTTGACTGGCTCTGATTCAAAAAGGGAGTAAAAAAGAGAAGCTTCGGATGGGATTCATTACAGGGTTGCTTTCCGCCGCGTGTATTCTGATCGATTTGGATGATGTCTTAAAAGCCGGGGTTTGATCCTCGGTTGCCAGAAAGAGACTAGACGGCCAGATTCGCGGCAACTATGTGAAAAACCAGTTACTTGGTCAATTGTGCACTACCACAGAATAGTTTGAATCATTTTCTTTGTGTCGTATCAGAAGCAAAGATTTGGTTGGATACCAGTGTCGCAACACTCCGTCACTGATGCTAGTATAATTGCAGTTAGTTACCCATACTGTAAGCGTTGGTAGAGTAGCATTGGCAGCCGTGGTGGCGGTGGTAGTAGTAGTAGTACTAATAGTAGGATTATTAGTAGTATTCGCCGTATCGGTGGTGGTAGACGGGGGAAAAAGTTATCTTCAGTGTTGCAACACTGTATTCCCGCCAGTGGTAGTAGTACTAGTAGTAACAGCGGTAGTAGTGGTAGTAGTAGTAGCAGTAGTAGTGGTGGTGGTAGTAGTAGTAGTATTAGTGGTAGTAGTAGTAGTAGTAGTAGTCCGCCCGTAAGACAGACTGGTGGGGGAATAGACAATTCTAAGTGTTGCGACACTGTATTCCCGCCAAAGATTTTTGGCCTGAATATTTTCCTGTCTTAAAAGAGGAGAGGGAAGGGAAGAAGAAGAAAATAATACCTAGAATGAAACGTTTATTGATCAGATGTTTCGGATTCTCGCTTGAAATAATCATCAGAGACAGTCGCGGATAAGAGTGAGAAGGGCACACGAAGTGCAATATTAATAGAACGCACCTGCTGCGCAAGCGCTACAAATAACAGCCATTTCGTTCATTACAGGGAGTTGTATTGCGTTCAATGATTGCTTGTCAGTTAGCCTCTGAGGCGTTAATTGTTATTGATTCTTGGCGTGGTAACTATTCCACAATTCGGCTTGCTGTCACTCCGGCTGTTGGTCACACGCGTCCTTCCTGCGTGGCTAGCTGCTCTGCCCAGGCAAAGTCCTAGTACAGAATATGAAAATGGAAGGTCGTTGCGCGGAATGAGCGGAAGAATGAATATTTTTATGGCTGTTTTCCATGAAATATAGTTAGATCTTCAGTGACATCGAAAACCAATGAGAAAAATGCATGCTACTTAGGCAGCCATTTTTTTACAAAGTATACTTTTTTCATGCAGCCGGAAGGTAGTTTTTCAAAAGCCGGCATCCTGAGGTAACTGAATTTTTATAGAATTATACTGCAGACTGATAAGTTTTACAACCTTACTTAATTAGTCTTTTCGGAACGAAAACGAATTTCGGAATTTTGGTTGACATTTCATGAGTTAGCCCACCTACTGTATATATTTCATAAGGGTGCTATTTCGGACATATTAACTGTCGTCAGTCAGTCATGACTAATTTCACGCATGGAAGAGCTGAGATTAAAACCTGGATTATCTAGTAAATGAACCACAAGTTTGACTTTATGTCGCTTATGATGAGAATTAGTAAACACTGGAGGAAGGACCTTGACCGAGCGGGTTACGGGAACGGCTCGTCCTGTTTAACTCCAGAGTTAAATGCAAAGCCATCACAGCCAGTCAAATATTCAGGATAAGTGCTGATGTAGGGAATAAATATGCATATATGACAGTGGTTTTACCGTATTTGCGCTATAGAGACTAGTTAAAACTCCATGTTCGTGTTTTGTATGTCTTTTCGATACTGCCAAGCAAATTGCGGGAGTTCGATCCCAACAAGATCGCTCTGTTCTCCATGAGGTTTCTGGTAATTTACCTTTAGAAGGGAAGTTAGGTGTCCGGGACTCGACATCTTAAGCTCGGCCCTAAAATTGTAATGAACAACCGAGTCGAAGACGATCAGTTTCTGCTGAATAATCGCCTAATGCCCATTCTTAAAGGAAAAATGCCGCTAATGGTGTAACTTTTATATACAAAAGTTTTATCGCACTGCAAGCACGCAGGCGTCGAGCTCCTCGTAGGCGCAGTAAAATATCCACAGGAACATCGGCGTAACGATTACACGGGCTTTTATCTGATACCCATTTGGGGAGTACGATATAAACCGCTGTTATGGAAAATTATACAGTTAGCAGTATTAACTGTTTGCAGAATGGACGCTGCGCGGTTATTCCCTAAACATTCAGTTCCTTCGACGCATAAGCTTAATACCATTCCAGAAATGACCCGAGAAAGTCATTTCCTGGTTACAGTGCCTCAAGTCATTGCCTTAATAGTTAATGAAAGTATTCTTTTCATATGTATATGTGATGTAAGGGATATCGATAAGGACAAGAGAGGCTGGAATGACAATTTCTGGACTGCTGGCCATGTTCATCTGGCCTGATGCATGTCAAGGTTTGTCGCACCTAATCCTTAAACATGCTCCATTCTGATAGGTGTTTTGGCAGATTTCGAAGAATTCATTTTGACCCAACTGTGAAAAACTGGGTAATTCGAAATGTCCGCAGCAAGGGAAAGGCTTTAGTGCAGCCAACGCTTTAGCCATCTGTGCTTTGAGACCCCACCGTAAGCTGTGAATTTAATCACATTCGGGGCATCGGGTATTGTCAAGTGTAAGGCTCAAATTACTCAACCATTGGATTAGTGACCTTTCGGTCGTGATTGGGAAGATTAACTACGCTGGAAGTTTGTTCACCGATCGCGTTTTGGGATATGCTTGTCTCCTTGTACCTTAAAATTCAACATAGGGAGGTCGAAACAGCGGTCTTCCGACCAGGAATATATGCTGAAAAGCGTGTCGACAAAGACAAGGGAGACTTGGTTGGCCACTTCTGGCCTACTGACCATCATCAGTCAGTTTGTTCAACTTGCGGACAAGTGTGTCACGTGACTCGATCAGTGGATGCACTTTCAACTACACTCGGTGATCTAACTCATGAAACGCCGTGATCGAAATTTTTGCGTCACAAATTTGGTGTTCTTATTTGCGCCTGTTTAATTTATTTGAGACACAGAAGGCTATTTACTGGAGAAGGACTCACTCCAACCTGTTTTATTAAAGGAAAACAGGCCATATTTGGGGGCAATCAGACCTTTCTTGATGTCCAGATAATTCCTTATGCTACTGTAATACATGTTTTAAAATCTTACGTTCATTTACATTGTGCTTTAATTAAAGATTGCCGCAAACATAAAGACTATGAAATAAATCTCCGCTGGGAGCGAAAAATTGGATTTTGCGTCCAGAAAATCAGGTGAGAGCGGGTATGAGAAATTGTACTGTTAACAAGAAAAGATGGGCGAACCCTACTTTGAAAATTTGTTTTGCACAATTGGGACCTTTCATGCCATGAACTTTGTAATACACTCGCTAGACGGTAGTTTTTTGACTCATCGAAACTTACTAGGCGTAAACAAATATATACTGAGCACTGACGACATTTTGTCACTTTTCTGGGCCACGTCGTGCGATAAAGACACCCCGACGAATTCTGTCAGTAGTCGACTACGCAAGGATGCAAAAACAAGCGGCGGAAAGGTTGTCGCATGAGACGTTAGCAAGTATTTTCCCTATTGGTGGGTTACTCTGTGGCGAATAATTAATGATAGAACGTGCCCAGGAATAAGAAAGGTAAACCAAAACAGTCCCCGGATAAGCAAGACGTGACTTCATTCGTCGCAGATTAAAAAGTATCATCACATGTCCATTATGACCATTCATAGAGAACATCCGTCTGTGTTCTCCATGAAATAATTAGGAAACAGATGCGCGATTTTGAACCTTATCAACAAAGAGCCATGAGCTAGCCGTTGTAGAGGGTAAAACCTATTAGAGATAGTTGTTTACTTGCAAAGAAATGTACTTATTATCGGCTCACATTCTGCGAAAGGATTAACGTCCGGGATGAGGTCTGGTTTACAGACAAGCCTACGAAGTCGACCCCGATGGTCAGATGAGGAAAACACTTTTCAAGCGCAAACGGCAACCTTCAAGAATGATCGATGGTTGGTGATTTGGACTGCTACCAAATTCGGAAAGCGGCCAGTCCGGTGATTGTCTACGGACTCCATTTATAACAAGGTGTTCGTCAACATTGTAAAGCATTTCTTCGGTTACAACGGCATTCACCGTCTCCGAATGGATACCATAGTTTTACACGATAATGTTCCTGTCCATTGCTCTAAAGAGGCATTAATCTAATAACGCTTGAAATTATAACCTAACTTTTGGACACACATTTGTCCTCCGATCGACTTTTACCTCTGACAACACCCCGGATTTCAGTCCTGTCGAAAGTCTTCCGTCCAAATTAGAAATCTGCAAAAGGCAAAGAAGAGACTTGCAATGCAAGAAAAGCTTGATACCTTGCTAGACAATCACAACGAACAATCCCCTATAGACAAGTTGGCCATCCCCGTGTCTGGGAAATTTTCTGCTGTGTTAAGTGCATGTAGACAGTCAAGAAAGCACTGATCTTTGGTGTTTGCTATTATTTTTGATTATTTTGTCCATTTCATGCGTCTCCCTTCCTCGTGTGCCTTCTTATTTAGCCTTTTTAAACTATTTGTAATATAGCCCCTTTTTGTAATCCCAGTTTTCAGTGAAAATAAATTATTTCTACGTTAGTAAATTTTAGTTTGTAATCTTAACTGCATCTTTTTAAAATCAGTCATTTCCCACTGCTGTTAGACTTTGGGGAACACGGTTTTGAACGGGTTTTGCTTTACAAGGCTTTTCGTGTTTAATACTTATGATACTTCATGCGTTGTCACACCAACTCTACGTTGATATTCCCGCTCGCAGTGGCCAAGACAGTGGGTCCTTGGCTCAATGGTAGGGCGGTTGACTTAATATCGTTCGATGACCAAAGAAACGGTCAGTTAATGCACCTCCAATATGCAATTTATACATGCTGCTGTACCATTTTAGAATACTATTATAGGCGAAAACCTTCACAACGAAAATATTTATAGCCAGTACCTGTACTGTTAAGTGTGCTAAGTCACGCAACCTATGGGTGAACAACGGACTGTCTGTTAGCAGTTTATGCATATTACTCAGTCATATGGCTGTGGTTGGTGGACTTCGGCCCACGTATACATATCAGCCTTCGCTCTCAGCCTACAAGTCAAAAATAGACTGCTTTACTGCAAGTTAACAATCAGTCTCTGAGGAAATTAAGAAATTGCAATTTTTAAACCGGAATATGCACCAGAAACCGTTTGGGGAATACAAAGTACCCACTGGTGAACAGAACCCCTCGCGGTCGTGCCCCGCATTTGCAGATTATTGACAAAACACGTGTATGGGCTTTTATCTAAGACCCCCGCTTGCAAGAATCTTAAATCAATCTTGTTTTATTATTGCAGAGGAAAGACTCCAACCTCTTTTTAAGTACTTATAATTATCGAGGAATATCGTTGCATCAAACAGGACTGCAGTTCACATAAAAATTTAAGCCTCTCTTTGTCATGACAAATCCACCACACATCGACTAATGGCATAAAGGGAATCTTCCTCCTTACTTGCATAACCTAAACGTGCCTAAGTAAGTCTCAGTCAGTAAAATACCTTGCTACTTCCGTGGGCCCGATAATGCTTGACTAATTTGATCTTGGCCGACGAGTAGGCCCTGCCTTCTTCGGTTCGAACGGTCTGGCTCCGGTGGCCTAAGTAAATTTGTGCTGCAAATGCCAATGTCTGCCACGTTTGTGACTTGAATGCGAAAAAAATGTTTTTTTCTGCAAGGTCAAACTTTATGCTTGAAAAAAGCAGATATACGTCTACTGAGGATGCAGACAGAGCTAAACGTATATTCATCCTGCACTAATTATTGACGAGATTCGCGAGGTCATGCGGTGGGAAGGAGGTACATTTAGACTTCTTTTACTCTTCCCGACGTTACTTTTATTTGCGTAAAGTCATGAAGAGATTGCAAAAAACAACCCTGTTTTGACATACGCTTTAGGTTCATTCTTGTCCTGAGTGACAGAACTGACACCGCAAAGTGTCAAGTCGAGAATGAAAACTGACATTGAAATGAGGCGCTATTTTCATCGTGTTTTGACCTTAAAATACTAAATTTTTATCAGGCAGGTTATGTCTGCGCTTGTCTTAATTATCGAAGAAAATCGTTCGGCCATCTCAGCTGGAAGGCAATTCACAGGTGGGCAGAGTTTCTACATAACATAATATGGCAATTTGTCAGACCTGCAGCTGCTTCCGATAAAGGTAACAATCGGGAGAGGGCACCCAAAAAAATCCGCCTAACCAAAGCAGCCTTTCTTACGGGACAGGTAGTAATAAGGGTTGTATGGGTGTAGCTGGTCGGGATGTACGATACTAGCCGACGGGAAGCCCTATTTGAACAGGTGACTGATCGAATTTGACCCGCTCTCCGTTCCGTTATTACAAAATGGGTCGCCAAAGGCAGTGTAATGGTAACGGACGATTGGAAGGTGTATCATCGTTTTCCCTCAGAGGGTTATCTACATTTCGGTGTTAACCACTCAAAGAACTTCAAGGACCCTACCACAGGACGGCACACCAATGCCATTGAGGCATACTGGAGTAGACTGAAAAGAAAACTCCACGAGGGAAGCCCTGTATGTGGGCTCACATAGACGAAGTACAGTATCGTTTTTGGTTTGGCCTCAATGCCATGTCTTTGACAGATGCCTGGAAACTGTTCCTGTCCCACGCTGTACAGACTTATCCTATTTAAAAGTGATTTTGTTTTGGGATAAATTACAATAATGCGAATGTATGCCGTATATTCAGGTGTACGTGTGTAACGATAGGGAAGGTTGGGTAGTAGCAACCATCGTCCATGTAACCTCCTGCGATGTGCGTTCGGCCAGCCCATGTTAGGCCGTCGGGGGAAGTCGAAGTAGTGCGTGAAAGTAGGCCTGCAACCGATGATATAGCCTGAAGGCGTTTGAGTCCACTGTAAAAAGATATTATTTCTAGGAAACGGATTTTTTTGGTTGCCATCTCCCGATTGTTACCCGGATAAATTCACTTCGGGCCTGCGCATTTAAATGGCAATTGAAACAATGAATCAAAAGGCACGGGCAAATAACTAATTATGCTGTATTTCCGGCTTGGTGGGGGGTGAGAGAGACACTAAAATTCCGGTCACTGCCAGGAAGATAATGGACCCAGGCAATAGTAAGCATTTGCGGGTGTCTGGCTTGGTGTCTGTGGACCATGGCAACTGTGGAGCCTGTATGAAGTTCCTCTGCTCCCCATGGGCCAGTTTACGCAGCATGATTACAGGTGCCTCTACCGTAGCCAAAAGACTTTGCCCGGGGGTTTTGGATAGCTTGACCGCACCTTGTAAATCACTCGGAGGGCCTCTCTGGCGTCCACACGGTGGTCGGTGCCTATCATGTATGGGAGGATAGAGCCGTTGAAGTTCTTTATTTGATCCTTTCCTAACCATGCTGGAAGATGTTCTTTTACTCTTCTGGACAAACGCCGGCTCCTGCGACCAATATATTCTGTCCCACAGGAGCAGGTAATGGAGTAAATAGAGGTTGTCTGAGCTGGCAGTTTGTCCTTGCCCTCTCCGCATGGGATGGGACTAGTGGAGAACAGTGCGCGGGTGTCAGCTGCTGGAAAGGTCCGTGATACAGCTTGAGTTGGGCTGTACTTTAGAAGTGTGGCGGTCAAGGATGTGAGATCAACTTAAACCACGCACAATACGTTCCTTTCGTCTAATGACAGAAGTCAGGGAGCTGTGAGGACTAGTTTATTCTGTACACAGGGCAGGTTGCCGTAAGTTGGCTGTTTGCTTGCAACAGAGAAAAGCGTCCGTTCACGGAGAGCGTCAGTCACGGTGTGTGTTGTTTACGCGGGAGTGGGTGTCTGGGTCAGCAGGAGGGGTGACTGGCTGAGTGTTGGTAGTGTGATTGGACAAATTAGGGGAGGAATGGAGGGCGCATACTCACGAGGCCTCACGGGTATCAAGTCAGAGCGTTCAACGCGCGTTAGGTGATACTAGTTTGTGAGGGCAGCCGGGAGTCACTGCAGCTGGACAGGAGGGGCCCCAGTTCTAGCCGGTGTGGGTGGTCGTGTGTCAGCGGCCTGTCACTGCTTGTCGCGGCCATCGACCGACATAACGGAGCCGGAGAAAAGGGGGGCTGGAGCGGCTGCTACAGAAGTTCACTTGGGGCGTCTCTTAGAGATGGGGTATTGAGGAAAAGTTTTTTTGTTTCTTGGCGTCAACATCGGGGGCTTTGGTGGTCATCAGCTGTTTTCGTAGCAGGAAAGAGACCAGGGTGACCGTTCTATCAAAGGAGACTCTCAACAGTCTTAAGCTCTCTCTCTCTCTCTCCATGTTATCAGTCGAGCGGATCCCCTTGACCCTCTCTGTCAAACAGCGGACTACATTAGGGTTCAAGTTTAGCGGTACGAAATTCCCAAAATGAGCCTACTGCCCGGACAACGTCCTCTTACGATAGATGCTACGCTGAATACTGCCCTCAGATCTCCTACTTAGAAGCACGTCCAGATGGGGAAGGGGGCCGGGCTGTTCTGCTTCCAGAGCGAAGTTGACTGATGGATACGCATGATTTATGTCACCCAGTAGAACCGAGACGTTACTTTGCTTCGGTACAATCGCGAATATATCACCCACGTACCGCCCATAATATCACAGACCGTTGATCAGGGGACTTAGCGGGAAAACGTCAAGTTTGTCTCTGAATGTATTCGCAAAAAGCAGGCCAAGATTTGAACCCATAGCTACTCTGTCCATCTGCCCATACAGATTGTTGTCAAATAGGCACCGCACGCTAAGGGTACACCTCAATAACAATTCCTTGGGGGCATTCACCATCATTCTTATACTTTACTGATTGGAGGCAAGGAAATCGCAGAAGTAGTTAACCGTTTCCATGACTGGTACGCTCATGAAAAGAGATGAGACGTCTAACGAAAACGTACCTATTCGGTTTCGATTAAGGTCTTTCACGCCGTTAATGAATTCATAGGTATACCGACAACTATGCAACGCTCGTTGATATTGCATAGACTTAATTTTATCCTCCAGCCACTTTGCTACTGCATGGTACGACAAGTTCCTCATATCGAGGATTGGACGAAGTAGTGTGCCGGCTTTTTGGATCTTCGGCAAGCCGTATAAGCGAGGTATATGCGTGCCGACTGGTCGGAGGCGCTCTACTTTGTGTTCGCCTATGAAACCATCCTCTTTAAGTCCTTTCAACAGTCAGTCGGTAGTGCTTCAATCTCATTTTTATGATCCTTCCCCTTTCCCGTCTTTTTGAACTTTTCTTGACCCGACAGCATCGACTGTATTTTTGCAATGTAGTCTGGCCTTTCGATCAAAACAACTCCAGTTTCCTTATCTGGCCTAGTTATCAGAATATCTTCGTTCTACCGGAGTTCCTTTAATTTCATCCATTTGTGACTTCGTCAACGATCCCCAATATTTCAGACCACTGTTCAGGTATGATAAGAGTAGCTCACTACCGTGGGCTTTAGATATTGTGTGATCTCTGCTGAAACTGGCTGAAGGTCGTATGTCTGTTTCAGGAGGTTCTTGGACTGTACTTTTCTAACTCTAGCTGGTTGAGTTTCTGGCGAGAACAGCAAAACTTAGGACCAACGATAAGTCTTCGCTCATGGTTTTATGAAGAGATGTAGACGAATAATTGTGTACCTGCCGACTTGGATCTTCGGGTACTTTTGATTGTGATTTTCGTTCGTTAATACTCCGAAGGAGGGAGATCATCTTGATCTCGCCCCGTTTTTCCGAAAGGGATTGCACATAGTTCTCAAATTCGGGTCTCTCTTCCTCGCCCAGTTGGTCGAGTATGATCGCCCGTTAACACACATTTCTTCCACTTTCGTACACGTGCTCTCTAGTTCATCTTCGGCGTATATTCTCAAGATATCACAGGTGACAACCGGACGACTCCATTGCACTGCTCTCCAGTAGGAGTTCGAGTACCCGTTTCTCTCGAGGCATTCCCTGATAAACCTGGCTCGTACTTTCGCTTCCACAAGCTTGGCGCTGAATCGTAGGTAGCCATTGACCGCCTTTAACACCACGGGATCTTTGGACTGTTTTAGAGTTGCCAAAATCCTCATAAGAAAAGTCAAAAGGCAATTTTGCTAAGGTGAAACTATCCGTCCCCAGACCCGAACTACAGCATAATTTTCTGATCGCCAAATCGCCTTTCGAAGTGTCTGAGGGGAATTTTCGCAACTATAACACAATAAACAGGGCTGCACTTTATTGGATCAGTTTGCTGCCAGCCAGGAGTAAATATGTTGAGCCCCAACCGTCTGTTACGGAGACGGGAACCACGATGTAGCCGCGGTCTAAAGCGAATATAACACGGGACGACACGCGTCGCATCAGGCCAAACTGGCTGGTAAATGCACGCGTGGAACCGGCCAACCAATCAGCGTGCGGCGCTGCGTCGAACACCTGTGCAGCCTTTGCTCACGCGTGCGGCCCAATTATTTGGCAGTCAGCGGGGGACTTCTGGCGTGAAAAATGGCCAATCAGCGTGCCAGAATACTTCAGAATGCTAACCACGATTGACACGCCATTACTGTGGAGGTTCTAGAAGGGATAGAAGTCCAATAAATAGATGAAAGTTGACGAGCTAAGGGATCCGCTGTTTTCCGCTGACTTGCAACAAAATATTTGTTTCCAGAACCCGCCTTCCTTCTCTTTCATCACACCTGTCAGCATAAAAAATGCTAAAATATTCGCCCAAATGGGAGTCCGACATGTTATTGGATTTAATACTAGAATGCGGTATATCACTTCGGTGTCTACTTTACAAAATATCATACATATAATTTACAACATTTCAGAGTACGGATGAGCACAAATTTCGAAGATTTATAATATAGGAAATCAAAGAAAGCTAGATATACCGAGCACTTACGTATATTTTTTTATTAAGAACCACTCTCCTGCATCTACATTAAACACCCCTAAACTTTGAAATGAACAGACTGGCTGAAATCGATATTTTTTCTGCCATTTGCAAAAAACTGAGCAGGAGCCTCATTAAAACCTGCCGGATTGTCAGAGGCCGTGGGTGTGTGATAGACTTTGATGACTCCTTCGAATTGACTAGGGTGGACCGTCTATATGGTCATCCTTTAAACTGCAGAGGAATTTGACCCATACAGACACCCGACCTGTTATATTCCTAGATGATTTTTAACCTGATCTACCGTTGCATCTGTATTGTGGGCTTCTAACCTACAAGCTGTATATCTTCCTTGTGGAAAAAATCACACACATTGAGTTGCTATTAAGAAGAGATCATAGAGAACTCGGCGAATCTTGCAGTGGGTGGGGACCATGTTGCGCACTTTACGAACAGCATGAATAAATGCATGGATACGACCCTCTATGGGCAGATAATTCACGACAGTAAAAAATCTACCTATATGTCAACCGCTGGGCGGCAGCCGGCCAGGCTTGAAATCGAGCCCCAGGGCACATTTGGATGAGTGAGTCCCGTAACGCCATCAGGTCAGTGTCCCTCTGCCATCGTTGACGTGCAGTGAGTAACCGGTCTCATGAAATGTTGACTGAAATTCTGCAATGCGTTTTCGATCAGGAAGGATTACTTAGGCGCGGTTGTGATATTGATAATCCTGCAGCATAATCCTATAATATTTCAGACTCGGCAGGATGTCAGCTTTTGAATGCACTTGTAATTAATCTCCTGTCGAAACTGTAATTGGTAAAAAATGGCTAATTAATTAGCATGCACTTTTCCCATTTATTTTCGATGGTCTTGCAAATTCAAATATATTTTATAAAAACCACGAACAAGAATACGCTTTTTTCAGTCGTTTAATAGAGAATTATGTAAGCTTTATAATTTCTACTCGAGAAAGGTTTATAATTTGGTCTTAAAAAGTTTTATAATTCCCGAATGATTTAGAGCCTGATCAGTCGTTGCATTAGCGCTTAGTGATTCCAGTCTGCAAGGTGGATTATTTCCGTTTAAAGAAAATCACATATTCTTCTATGCCGTTGGCAAGACATCATATGGAGTCCATAAAATTTTGCAATGGATGCGGACTATGTTGTACATTTCATAAGGAGCAGTGGAAAAGGGAAAGGTACGATGCTCTATGTATGGAAATTGCACTGTCTTAAAAATCTCCTATTAATAAACTTTTTAATACCTAATTATACTCCTCCTTCGAGTATAAAATGCAACGATTACATAATTTTCTATCAAACGAATGAAATGAAGCACACTTTGTTCGTGGGTTTTATAAAATATATTTGAATTCGCAAGATCACCGAAAATCTATGTGAAACATGCATATTACTTCTTAGTCATTTTAACCGAGTACAGTTCCTACAGGAGATTAAAAGGCAGTGCATTCAAAAGGTGACATCCTACCGAGTCTGAAATATTATTGGATTATGCCGCAGGATTATCAGTATTACAACCGTACCTAAGTAATCCTTCATGACCGGAAACGTATTTCAGAATTTCAGCCAACAGTTAATGAGATTAGTCACTCATTGTAAGTTGATTCTACTGTTATTATTGTGTATGAATAGGGGGCTTCGGAGCGAAAGTCTTATTCCTTAATCAACTGACTTAAACTTACTTGGAATCAAAGACCTGACTCGGTTGCTGAACAAATTTGGATCGTCGACATTATTCAATGAAAACAGCACAACACCGAGGAGGCAGCAGCCAAGACAAACTGCCGAAGCGCTGAAGAAGACTGTAACAACTGGACAGACGCAAGTCAGAGTTTCTTGTTGCAAAAAAGTAGGGCATATAATTACCGAAACTGCAGCTGTATCTTCCGCAGCTTTCGAACTCGTAGAGGAGCCCAACCCCCGAGGCCATAAGTAAACCGCAAGGTATGAGCCGTTTTTCGGGAGGCAGTGGGGTTGCAGCGGGCGCGTGAGACCTCGTGTCATCTAACGGTACTTTATCAACGCTGCTCGCTGGCCGTGTGGGGGGCCGGCGGTCGGAAACTGGGTCATGCCATCTGACTGTGTGAGTTGAACGCGCGATAGCAAGGAGTTAATAACAGTGCGGAGTTTCTGGCAGAGATCCAGGCCTCCAACAGCTCTCTGCCGTCCCACGCCATTATCCGTGTGCGCGCAGTCGATTTCGTGGTCCTCTCCCTAGGGCGCAGACAGCGACTTGGGACAGTTGATCGCCTCTCCAAACGCTCCTTTTATGAACACTAATTCGTGGACTGAGCCGTCGTGCTGTCCGGCTGGTTCACTGGCAAGAACGATCGTGGCCTAGAATCTGATAAAATAAGCCAGATTGAATAACTACTCCTACTTGGTCCTTTATCTGCGCGACTCTGGTACACGAGTTAGCTGCCGACCGATAAGCGATCCACAAACCAGACTCTGCGACAATGCATTCCGACGTTCCTCATGCCTTCCTTTGTATATACTAGCGGGGGCCTAAGTGCTAACGTCTTTCCCCCGCTTGTACCTCGATTGCGCGTACGGGGGGGGACCGCTGATTAAGTTGCCTGGGCATCCGTTCTATGCTGACTGGTCCTGTGGGAACTATTTCTGGAATATTTGCCGTCACCTGCCAGCCATCCGGCCGTCTTCGAACGTGAACTTTAAAGCAAGTTGACCTAGATCCGGATCAAAGTTTCAGGTTCACCTGACGCTAAAATGGGTGGTAGCTGACGACAACTAATCTGAGACAGCAGCGTAGTCTTCCTCGTTTTGCTCGATACTACTCTTAAATCATTTTGTATTCATCGTCCTGCAAATGCCTGCGAGGACTCTACCAGAAAAAAACAACGCAACGTTCTTGCTCTCATTTGAATGTAGGTTGAGTCGAACAAAAGTCCCGACATATGACCTTGAACATCCTTAATTAAAGTTTACAGAGCTTAAGGCCGTAGAGCCAATGTTAACGCGCCAATCACAATAGTCAAATGGACTGGAATCCAAACCTTGGGGCCTTTCGGCTTGCTGTTGGCTCCTGACTGCCTGACGACGATGGATAAATCGGAATAGGCAAGGTGGACCACTGTTGCTTTGTTAGCAGTGTTTTACTAGAACCAGTAATCGATCCCGAACCCTGTCTATGCGCAGAGAGCTGGTCGGGTATAAAGTCAAGTTCCCTTAATTGCGTCGGATTTCTGCATTCAACAAACGTTTGAAACACTTTCTAGGGTAAAATTACGTCGTTGGAATCTCTTTCGCAAAAACGCCCACTTTATTATTGTGAGCGAATGTTTATTGTTATGCGCACATTATCACTGTAATAAAATAAAAATAAAATGGTTTTTCTGCCTTAAAAGCAAAAAAGCCTATGGCCCTCAGAGCGGCTGATAAGCTTTGCAATGATGCACACTTCAAAAGAGTTTGCAATCATGAAGGCGGTGGCACTTTTCCATTAGGAATTTTTTGCGGAGTGTCGAAACGACCTTGTTCGAAACGAATTTATTTCAAACCGGAGAGTGAATTACATTTTCCACAAAACAGATCAGCCGACGAACGTTTCAAATCCAAAAATGCCTGAGCGTACTTTTTCCGGAAAAGAGCCCTATCGTAACAAGTGGGAAACTGCTGCTTTCAAAATTCTGTGGTAGGAATTTCATGGGTGCCGAATGTTGCCGTCGTCTATCATTGTTCGTTCATGGTTGATGAGATTTTTAAGAGCGAAGCAAATTATCGAACATATAATGCGAAGTGTATGTTCCTAGGTCTGCTTTTCATAGTTCCAACATTAATTACCCTCTCAGTCGACTGGAAATACCAGAACACCTTGTTTGAAACAACTAGATTATCTTATAGAGCCCTTTTAATCTGTTCATTCAACCGTGCATTGCTTGCCCTTACAACATGCCTTTCCCTAGTAGACCACCTAACTTTGAAAAAAAGGCAGTTCTATCAAGTTACCGAAGAAATATATTGGTATAAAGTGAGACGAAATGATCTCACTGAACACATCACCACAGAAGACGTAAAATAAGTGTTTCTTGTAATGAAGGCCTCGGGCAAATATTGATGGGCGTTTAGATAAAAAAAAATGGACTGTAGAACATGAACGCAAAATCGCCAGTTATTGCAGAAAGCCAAATTAACCCTCAACTAAGGTATCGGCCGAAAATAAGCCAAAAAATTGCTGGGGCTAACAATCTGTTAATTCGACCTGCAAGGCAAGATATACTATTGGAAACCGAAAAAGGAAAGTACTTGTTCATCTCCCCCTTAGTAAACAATGTGACAGCGTGCTGTTTCTTGCATAAAAGTGGAAAGCCTACGCATTTGCAGGGGGTCAGCAGTAGAAACGGGAGAGAAATAGAGTTTGGACGAATAATTTATTGGTGATTTGGCGCCAGCCTGGACCATCATCTTCTCTCCGTCCTGTCATCTGCCCATAATCGGGATCTGCTTCCAAATCAAGCTTCAGAACAAGAAAAATAAAACAGCGAATGAGTTGAGGAAGGCAACTTTTGAAGAAGAAGAAGAAGAAGAAGAAGAAGTAAACTGAAGAGAAGCCAACACTTTTGTTCGCAAAAAAACACTTAGTGGGCACTATCCAAAGCATAAACACGGGAGAGACCACTGTTTTTGAGTAAGCAGCTCAGCTGAGCGGGCGCTCAAACCATGGTAACCATGTTTAAGCTTTTTAATCAATTAAAACTCTGCGTTGATGAATTAGCCCATAGAAAAACTCCGTTAATCTGATAGGTGCATGAACTGGATTACATTTTGGCAATAAAGTACAGAGGTAGGATACTCAAGCATCAAAAAAGCTTGCATTGCCGTTCGCCGGTAGAGGCGCCTCGATAGCTTAGGATGTGATGTAGTACACTAGATCCTGCCGGTTTATTATGGATTGTGTCTTGGATGACAATATTTATTTAGCCAATGGAGAAACCTGGGGGATTTGCCTGCCCTGGGCTCGCATTTCCGATAGTGCCAATAAGGACGAACCTGACCCATCGATCTCACCCACCTGGTTTTGTCTTTCTGCCTGCCAAAGAAAATTTTGTCGGTCGCTGGTCTAATCACTTTAAGCGTTACTGACTACTCTCCGTGCATCAAGTTCTCTTCTGTAGTATGTTTCACATTTCTTTTTTATTCAATACCTTCCTGTACTTTCTCCTGTCAGAGGTCGAGTTTTATCCGTTCTAATGTTAGTCTTCCTCAGCGTGCTCCTTCAACATCGGTCTCTTAGGATCTTCTCCTGTGCACGGGGTTTAAGGGAGCTCGTTGGTGTATATTGCATCTCGCCGTTCCTACCCACACTAGAAACTCGTCCTCAGTCTTCCGCGGGAGCGACGATAGCTCCGAAACCTTATAATTCCAGAACATTCGCACCGCTCATCATCTGCACGTAATTGCCAAGTACAAGAAGTTTATCGTTTGACGAAAGGACCCTCGGAGTACGCTGGATACACTAACCTAAGTGCGTCTTGTGGGTGAGTATTATGCTCTGACTGCCAGTACTAGCATGATCGATGGTTGAAGAAGATTGCAAATTAGCCAGAACTGCCTCGCTGAGGTCCCAAGCGCGTTCGCGTGGGCAAACCCTCCCCACCGGGGTGTCGTCCAGAGCACTGTCGGCTTTACTTTTGTAGATGAAGTGGCGGACAAACTCTTCAGCTATTCAGACATAAAGGAATGTTAACAGCCAAAATCACAAGTTTGCTTTACTCATTCGAAAGCATTGAGCTGACCTGCACCACCTCTGAGTCTGTGTAGGTGGTAAGATCTCCTTCCAGCGAGAAGAAGAGATGAATGGGGACTTTGTCAAAGGGACGCTCACTGATCTCATTACGGAACTCCACCCTCCAGCTGTGCCTTGAGGTTCTTTCTCTTTCGAGTCCTGCCAACAGACGCACCGCAGCAATAGCACTACCGACAGAGACAAGGAAGACTCGATTAAGCATTTTTGGCTTATTAACCATCCTCAGTCAGGCGTGCCCAACCCCGAGGTGAAAAAAACCTGGGCCTCGATCTTGCGACTTGTTACAGTACCTGTGCTAACTCATGAAATGTCACGAATTAACACAGGTTAACGACTTTAACGCAAAATCGGTAAACACTACGGCTCCCAAAGTCTGATAGCGGAAAATAAACGATGTGCCAAAGAAATAAAGCAAAGTTTGGTTAAGAAAATATTATTTACTGAGATATAAATAAATAATTTTCGACAAAAGTCACATTTTCGAGAAACGCCTATATAACAACCAAGTTAATAAAGGCTACGTATGAGGATGTATAAAGGAGGAGGGCGCATGAAAGGTCAAAAATAATTAAGGACAGAAACAGATACAAAAAATTAGTACTTTGTAGATTGTCCATTCGAATTAATAACAGCAGAAAGTCTGTCCAACATAGACATGACAAGGTTATCTATGGTGGATTGTAAAATGTAATTATTGAGTATGAAATCCAATTTTTCCTGCATTGAAAGCGTCTTCTTAGCTTTGTGCCAATTTCTTTTGACTATTCCAAAAAGATTTTCGATAGGATTCAAATCGGGACTGTTGGCCGGGAGGAAAATGGATTGGAGGCCAATTGCGGAGAGCGTGGTTGTTGTCTAAAATGTTAGATTATATTTGCAAGCGGCATCAAATTCGTACCTCTTTAGAGCGGTGGACAGGTGCATCATCCTGCAAAATTACAGTATCCATTCGGCGCCGACTTATGCCGATGTAGCCGAAAGGTAACACAAACAATTTCCATCCGAAAGCTTTAATAGCGTAGGAAACTGCCTGAATATCAGGAATCCTCCGATTTCGCCTAAATCCGGCCCGTTTTCTATTTAACATACAGATCCGTATCAAAATTTCCTTCAGAAAACGGTCTTTTCGTCCTTATTTCAACTAAATAAACACAAATAACGACACCAAAAATACGCTACATTTTCCACTATAATTTTGACCTCGGCATTTCATGAGTTAGCACAGGTACTGTAGTTAGAAGTCCAATGCCCTAACCATTAAATTAAAGACTCGTTGTCCTGTCACTTGTGACCGGGTATATACAACGGTAGGGAGGCGTTCCGCTATCATCTTTATTACACAGGCTCGTTATCTGACTTCCCTCAAGTTCACGGCGACCCAATCGGACTGTACTGTAAGATTTGGAATCGGACAAAGAGCCTACTACGCTTGCTTTGATTTTCTGAATGCGGAATACTACTTTTTCGTTCTCCGAATAGAATTAAACCATAACACCTGTGAATTATATGAGCCTGGTTGTCATCTGGTGGAATCTGTATGCATTACTTAGGAAATCCTGCTTGGGCAGTCAGTTTACTGTATCAGACTTGGTTGATTTAGACGTTGCAATAGGTTGAGCGGGCAAACTTGATCCAAATACAGTTAAACTCGTTTCATCCGATGGAGTCTCTTAGCTCAAGTGGTTAGAGTGTTGGTTGTACGAAAGCGTTGTCCTTGTTGTCGTGGGTTCGAATCCCACGAAGACGTCGAGATTTTCACAGTTGGGTCAAAACGAGTTATTTGAAATCTGCCTTAATGAAATAGTCGAGATTTGAAAATAGTCCAAAGACTTTTGGCTTGTGGCGTGCGATGCCATAAGTATCTTGTTTCGTCAGTCTTTCGCCCCATCTTGGCATTAATGCGCCCGCCTACCAGTCACTAGAATCGGCCATTCTATGCTATTGAAGCAGCGCCCACAATTGAATCTATTCGCATCCCTTTTAAACGAACACAATTGACAGTTTTTTTTCAGCGAAGAGCGAAATCTGTTTTAGTTGAAATCCAATTATAAACCGGAAGTATTTCTACTTCCTTTCAAGGAAAACAAAGTGAAAAGCGTTACTGATGGTGTGTCCTAAAGATCTTGCAAATTGACTGGATTATGACAACTTTTTTTAAACCCTTTCAGCATAAGCGCGTCTACGGTATTTTAGTGCGAACGATTCAGGGGTCTGAGCATATAAGCCTCAAACAGAATGATTAACTCCAAGTTAGCGATTAATTCCTGAGGAAATTAAAAGACCGCAAATTCAGAACTGGAGTATTTACCAGAAAACACACAAGAAACGCCAGGTGGCCCACTGAAGTTTCGAACTCCTCGCAGCTGCCCCATGCAGCGGCAGAATATCGACGAAACACGCGTGTATAGGCTTTTAACGAGTACCTGAGTTGTCAAGTATGGCATATCGCGCTATCTCAGTCTCGAAATAGTTTTTATCAATAACCGCTGGTTCGTCTTCCCCTTATGTATTTGGAAAAAATGTTCGGTGTTTTACCATTCCAAAATCGTTTCAATGTGAGCTAATGGGGTGCATTATCTTTTGGCAGAAACGCTTTTTACCAGATGGATGTGCATAAGAAAAAAACTTAGCCCACATCCGATATGCAGGTGTCTACTATTTAACTTATGTAAACCGAGAAAAGCTGTTTAAAATGCGTAATCCAGTTCGCCTTTTTTATCGCAAAATGCAAATATGAAAGCATTGTTCGAAGTGGAAAGTATTTGAACCCGGTGAAATTTCAGCAGGCGAAAAACAGCCTACGAATTATAAAAGCCCGGCGATTTGTTTATTGCAAAATACAAAATTAAAAATACAGCAGATAGGGTTTCAGTTACCGGTCCGTTCAAATAACCGGGTATCTTACGCAGTACCAATAAAATACAAGGAGGAAACTCGTTCGCCGTGCATATGTGTCTGTTCATAAACAAAATTGGGTGACAGTGGAAAGCAAGGACTAATTTAATTCGATTTTGCATTGGAATCACGACGACTTCTCGTTAAAGTCCTCAAGTACACTAGATCGTTGGACGTCGATCATACTAAAGCGTCTTTGCTTCACCTTTTCCTTTAACATCATATAATCGTGCCTTACTTTTTGGCCAACCTTTCCGGCGTTTTAGCTCTTTTATCGCAAATATAAAGGCCGATATATGTAAGATGGCAAATTAAAAAGAAGGTCTCAGTTTTGTATGAACTTAAAATTTTGATCATGCAATTCCCCTACATCTGTAAATTCAAACATTATTCAACCGAATTTGGAGATCTACGATAATCTAATAGTCCACAGAGTTTAGTAAATCCAAATGACTGCTGACTGAAATCACTCTGGCACAGAACCCTCATCATAACCGTGGAAGAATAGCTGATGAGGAGCTCATACCAGATATTTTTGAACTCACTTAAACCTTGCTTGTTAAGATAGTGCTTACTTTTTCAGTTACATCTTGGGCGATATTCTCCGCTTTTACATATAAATGCAAAGCATTTCTTGCCAAGTTACCGCTTGATTTAATTTTGTCCTTTTCTTAAGAAAATTGGCTAGTAATGAGTATTCAGTTGTGATTGTATAGGAGTGCACCCGTTCCCTTAGATTTTCCTATCAAAATGTACCAGTATATTTATACAATTTTCGCAAATGTCATCGGAATTTCTGTGGGAGATTAAATAGGACAGGGAAACTCTCTCCTGTTTTAGTTTTTTTCGTAAAGCTACTCTTCTAGCCGAAAATGTCCCGAATCTGTGTGTCTCATTAGCCAGAATTTCCTCAACAACTCCAGCTTTTTTTCTCCAAAAATTGTTAAAAACATCTCTTTAAAGTTCACGCAGTTAAAGCCAATATGTGATGCAGAACAAGTAGCCAGTAGTTGCGTTAGTAATTGGCATCAACTTTAGGATAAGTTGAATATGGATGCTAAAGCTGTTCTACCAGTTTCGGACCCGCAATATCGATTTTTACAGGAAAATGTTAGAAATCACCTACTGAGAATGAAAATTATTTTTGAGAGCGAACATCGCTTATTAATAAGTAACTATAAATTACATTTTACTTAAAGGATTGTGCGTTGCAGCCATAATATTTCCCATCTTTTTGAAAGCAAATTGATTCCACTGTAGAAACAATTTGGGCTTTTGAAGTAAGTCATTGGCGTCATTATAGGAACCGAACTGTGGTTCATCAAGGCGAGGTTACATCGACTGGAAAAAGTGATAATCTGATAGAACAATATCTGGGAAATCTGGCCTGCGGGGTAGAATTTCCCAGTGAAGTGCCTACGATATTGGCCTCACTGGTTTTGCAATACGAGGCCCTAGGTTACCATGCAACAAAACCAACTTATCACGATTACCGTCATATTTTAACCTTTGTGGTCAGTACTCATATCGAACTGATTAATTTTTTTCGATGTTGCTTTTATTAACCGCTTCAGATGACTTTAGCAAATCATGGCCTTGGTGTAGTTAATGGTCCGAACGTGGTCAAAAGTATCACTTTTAGGACTACTATAGGAGATCCGCTTTTTTGCCGGTTGAAATTCTATGCAGAAATAAATGTTCCGGAGGCAATATTCCGCAAGCGGTTTTGGGGATTTCTTCGTTGCCTTTCAGTTATTTTATGCGCATCCAAATTCTTCTTTTGTACCATCATGAATGCATGTAAATGTTTGCGCCAGTGGGTTTATAAACTCAAAAGGCTTCGGAAATTTTCTCAGGTATTGGACTTGCAATGTGACTGACTATCCTTTCTAATTCTTTATTTTCAACTTTTTCGATGATCCTGGCTTTTTTCTCCCTTTTGCGCAAAAAGCGTTAGTTTTAAAGCGTTCAAACTACTCTTAGCGCGTTCTTTCGGTTAGAATATGCCAACTATAAGATTCTGAAGTAGGCAAGAATGCCCGAGTGACCTTTGTGTCATTACTAAGGAAACTTCTCTCTAGCCGTGTTCCCACTTCTGTCATCTGGATTATTGAAGACAGACACAAGGGTAACAGAGCCCGTCACGGGAAGCAATATCATCGCTCCCTGCCTATACAATTTCCTCGTATGGTCAGAACACCAGTGTCCCTACAAGACTTACTGGCCGCAGACTCCTGTCGCACAGCGCCAATATTGCAACGACGACCTCTTCCTCCGAAAGGGGGCCGCACAGCACCACATAAGCTGTAAATAGACGGAGCCCTGCTCATGAGGAGTGATACGTGTTGATCAATTAGTCATTGAAATTGAGAATGCGTTTAAGTGCACACATCGGCGCTTGACCCTGACTGACTCATCAACCATAATTCCGGCACTCATAAAGCTCTCGAAATCAGTCCGTTCGAGGTATCCATTAATAACTTGGTGTGCTTAAGAAAAGAGGCTACTATTGGTATGACGCTAAGGTAGGCAAAAAGGGCAGGATTTATTGGTACCAAAAAATTTCTCGACTGCTCTTCAGCTGCATCCTGTCGCTTCACAAGAGAGATAACGAGTGAGAACGTACAACAGATTTGAATTCGTACAGAAAATCAATTCAGAAACAGCAAGGTCAGGGCTTTGGGCAAAGTTGGCTAATCGATAAAGTTA
>CACRXP010000431.1:328862-366494 GCA_902702965.1 Spirometra erinaceieuropaei | reverse complement strand
TATCGATTAGCCAACTTTGCCCAAAGCCCTGACCTTGCTGTTTCTGAATTGATTTTCTGTACGAATTCAAATCTGTTGTACGTTCTCACTCGTTATCTCTCTTGTGAAGCGACAGGATGCAGCTGAAGAGCAGTCGCGAAATTTTTTGGTACCAATAAATCCTGCCGTTCTTGCCTACTTCAGCTTCGTACCGGGGACAAAATGCTTCAAACTATAAGATTCCTTAAATAAACAGCAAGGAGCACAATTTCAAATTAAACCAAAAAGCGATGCTTCTCTTCAATGTCTCTTTTTTAGAAAAAAATGTCATCTCGCTGCAATAAAAGTATTTACCAGAACGCCTCTAGCCACGAGACCGTGGTTAGAGGCGTGGACTTTTAACCAGCAGTTCGCGAGTTCGGGCCTCGGGTGTTCACCACTTCGAGGTTTGTTACGACTGGCTGACGACGGCTAACAAGCCAGAAATGGCCATTCCAGTCTCCCTTGTCTTTTTCGGTAATAACATACTGTCTATATCATGCGCTGCTGTGCGGCTGCTGGTTGGGTTCGAGAGAGAGTCCGTAAGGCACAACGGAAAGAGTGAGTTCTGTAGGAACGATCGGTGAGTGCCCCCTACCAAAGGCAACCGTCTTGCATTGGTTTGCTACACCACCCTTATCTGTAGAAATGTTGCTCCTTTCGGTGACTGCACTGACTACGTTAGTAGATGCGATGATTCATGAGATATTAACCGAAATTTTGAAATGCATTTTCGACTCTAAAAGCTTGCTCATTTAGGGTTGTAATATTAATCACCATACAGCATAAACCCAAGATATGTCAAGTACTTCAGGATATTAGCTAGTGAATGAACTTCGTTACAACTGCCAGCCTGAAAAAAATGAATTAATATATAAAACGAATTTTTTCCCAGAGATTTTCGATGCCCCTCGAAATTCAACTAGATTTCACAAAAAAAGTATCCGTTTTCTTACTCAGTTGGTAGAAAATCGCCTTTAAATTGTGTACTTGAAGGACGGATAGAATTCGGATCTAAAAATATGGGATTTTTAAGACCATGAAAGGCCCGTTCATAAAACCTCGTGCCTCTGCACTAATTAGACTTGCTAGGAAAAATTGCAATGTGGCTCAATTACACTGCTGAATTTCGTGAATCCCATATCGCTTTCTCTTAGTAGAGTAAAGGCGTATATGATTTTCCGTACACGGAGAATATACAGCTTGTGGTTTGGAAACCCTGTATGCAAATGTAACGGCGAGTCCGGTTCAAAATTTCGGGAATTGAAGCGTCTTTAAAAACCAAATTATACCTCCCTATCAAGTGTAAAATTTAAAGAAGACTTAATTCGCCACTATATGATTAAGAAATTAAATATTTTTACGCATGTTTTTTATTGAACATAGTTAAATTTTTAAGGAAAATTGATAGTATATACGTAATCCTTTTCCATGGTGTGGTTTTTTTCTGGCAGTCGGTACTACGTTCGTCCAAATGCTAACATACTGAAGTACTTGAAATATCTTGGAATTATGCCGCACGGTTATTAATATTACAACCCCAGTTAAGTAATCTTTTCGAGTCCTAAACGCAGTTCAGAATTTTAGTCAACATGTGACGAATTAGCACATCTATTGTAGGTGTCTTTTAGAGTCTTTACAAAATGGGAAAGTCACCAATGAGCCGGAACCCACACAACTGCAGCAGCAGGAAATGGATGATACACGTGTGCGGCAATTTTGTTAGCTCCAGTACTCTCAGTATGGTAGTTCAGTCAACCGTAGCAAAGCTCTGTGCCATGCTTGTTCGGATACTTCAGAGCCAATTTTCAAAGACGGTAATGTTGAAGGCCTTAATAGTGCAGAGCTACGAGCAATTATTAAAGACAAGCTTTTTATAAGTGGACGGTAGATGTGCTATCTCGTGAATTATTACCTGAAACTCCGAAATGTGTCTTTGATTAGGAAGGGCTACTTGAGTAGGGTCGTAAGCCTAACTGTCGAGCAGGATAATCACCAAATAGTTGAGTCAAGTCAGGATGCCTGCATTCAAACAATCTTCTTTCCGGCCCCTTGCAAATGCCACACTGCGTAAAGCGACTACTAAAGTAGTGTGAATTGGTTCTGCTGGTTCTAGACACTTGTAGATATTTAAGCACATTTTGCAAAATAGTTATGCTAAAAAAAACATTTTTCTCGTATTTGTTTGGTAGTTGATGACATCTTTTTTAAAAGTTGTGCTTGTCGAGGACATGGCTTTTGCTTTTTTAATACCTGCTTTATCCCGAGATGACTTTTAACCTGACCTACCGTTGCATCTGTATTGTGGGCTTCTAAACTACAAGCTGTATATCTTCCCTGTGGAAAGAATCCCACACACTGATTTCCTATTAAGAAGAGGTCATACAGAACTCGGCGAATCTTTCAGTGGGTGGGGACCATGTTGTGCATTTTACGAACAGCGTGAATAAATGCATGGATACGACGCAGTATGAGCAGAAATTACACGACAGTGAAAAATCTACCTATATGTCAACCGCTGGGCGGCAGCTGATCAGCCTCCAGATCGAGCCCCAGGGCACACTTGGACGAGTGATTCCCGTAACGCCATCAGGTCAGTGCCCCTCTGCCATCGTTAACGTGCAGTGAGTGACCGGTCTCATGAAATATAGACTGAAATTCTGAAATGCGTTTTCGATCAGGAGGGATTACTTAGGCGCGGTTGTGATACTGATAATCCTGCGGCATAACTCTGTAATATTTCAGACTTGGCAGGATGTCAGCTTTTGAATGCACTGCTATTTAATCTCCTGTCGAAACTGTTATTGGTAAAAATTGGCTAATTAATTAGCATGCACTTTTCCCATTGATTTTCGATGGTCTTGCAAATTCAAATATATTTTATAAAAACCACGAGCAAAAATACGCTTTTCAGTCGTTTAATAGAGAATTATGTAATCTTTATAATTTCTACCCGAGAAAGATGTATAATTTGGTCTTCAAAAAGTTTTGTAATTCCCGAAAGATTTAGAGCCTGATCATTCGTTGCATTAGCGCTTAGTGATTCCAGTATGGAGGGTGCATTATTTCCGTTTAAAGAACAGCACATATTATTCTATGCCGTTGGCAAGACATCATATGGAGTCCATGAAATTTTGCAATGTATGCGGACCCTGTTGTACATATCATTAGGAGCAGTGGTAAACGGACAGGTACGATACTCTATGAATGGAAATTGCACGGTCTTAAAAAATCTCTTAATCAGAAACTTTTTAAAACCTAATTATACTCCTCCTTCGAGTATAAAATGCAAAGATTACATAATTTTCTATCAAACGAATGAAAGGAAGCACATTTTTGTTCGTGGTTATTATAAAATATATTTGAGTTTGCAAGGTCATCGAAAATATATGTGAAAAATGCATATTACTTCATTAGCCATTTTTTACCGAGTACAGTTCTACAGGAGATTAAAACGCAGTGCATTCAAAAGTTGACATCCTACCGAGTCTGAAATATTACAGAATTATGCCGCAGGATTATCAGTATTACAACCGCGCCTAAGTAATCCTTCATGATCGAAAACGCATTTCAGAATTTTAGTGAACATTTCATGAGATCGGTCCCTCACTGTACCAAACTGAAAGCGACTAGAGAATGGGTCCTTGATTCAGTGATTGGGGCGTCGGACATCTAACCAACAGGTAGTCGGCTCGGATAACCTGTCAGTAATGACCTGTCCAGTCTCCCTTATCTTCGTCGGTAATGTAATTCTGCCAAAAATCCCATATTTAGAAACGTCTCGAGAAGCCGAATATACAGTTCTTGACAAGAGGTTTCGGAATTTACGAATTATTCCTAATCACCCGCAAACCTGCGCCTGTCCATGAAACTAATATCCTCATGAATAAATAAAAGCTCTACGAAAACTGAAAATCTCGAAGAATATTAAAGTAATGTCACGTTGCTTAGAAGAACCAGTCTTTTCAAAAAAACGAAAAATTTAGAAATGGACAAAAATGGTTATAATTGAGTAAAGGCCAGTTTTACACGCATAGGATGTCCGAACATGCAAAACGTGGGAGGACATGACAGCATAAATCCAATGACGTTTAACGATAGTATTTTAATAAAGTCCATATTAAAATATCTTTTACAAACTCGAGTAATGTCATGTATAGCGCTTTTCCAACAGCCTTCATTCTGAGTATGGATTGCAAAACAATTTTTCGAAAATTCGCTGTATTTTCTACGCTTTTATACTGGTCGAGATACGGTTCAATAATGCAAACAGAATTTGCTTGATCTCGCCGACAGAGGCATCAAAGGACTAAAAATTTTCATATGACCATATGTTGCCGGACCAATCGATCAATTGGTGACGAATAATTTTGAACAAATTTGTTAGATTTAATCGTATATTTACCGTTTTTTGAATAATTGACGTGGAAGGACGGGTGGATGTGACTGGCTTGAAAATTTACGAGTGCAACTCGATTTCCGATGAGCCTTCTCTTTTTTATTATACCATTTTTTGTGTATAACGATCTCTCTTCGTCCGTATGATTGATGAGCACTTTTCTTATTCTCTTGATTATACTGAGTTTCAGATCGGCCTTCATATGTCGCTGAATACTTAATGGTTCTCTGTGTCTTCAATCGGTTGCCCATAAAAACCGATTCTATATTATGCGTTTGTCAAAGCTTTTAAGATAAGAGACTTGCTGAAGGCATTCGCTGAAGTAGTAACTGCTTCGGCGTTCTTTTTCATGAAGATGGTCATTTGGATCGCATGCGAAGACTCATCTAAAATGAAGATTCATCTTCGAAAAAGTGACGTCCAAAACAAAAAACTAACAAAAAATATGCTTTTGATTAATTAGGCTCCCTTTCTAATAAACCATATTTTTAAGGCGTGCTTCAACATTGCGTTTCATCGACGTAATTCTGTGTATTTTACATGTTTCCACGGTGCAGCCAAAGAAAAATTTGACATTTTAGCCGTGTAAATTTACCGACAAAGACAAGGGAGACTGGGATGGTTATTTCTGACTTATTATACGCCATCAATTACTGTAACAGCTCACGATCTGTATGGCGTTGTTTGAATAAAAAGACACTTATGGCGCGCAAACCTATGATGGCAATGTTATAGCTGCATGTCAGTGAAAATGGTCGGTATCTTTCCCTCCCACTACCACCGACCCCGCAACCCGCCGCAACTCTGGCATTGCTCTTTCTACGTCGGCAACTCATTTGGCCCTCCCCTGCAGTTGCCCACAGCGCTGCGTTCCCCAACGGTTGTTTAGCTGTCATGGGAGTGTCGCCTCACCATCCAGACGGGCTACTCCCTTGTTGTAACTTATCCTGTTTGTACAATTAACCACGATCATACGTATTCCCAATTTCCATCTCTTCCCGATGTACCTTATTACCTTGCACCGGGATTAATATTGTGACATGTTAACGGATCCGTCCAGATCGGTCTTAGCCAGAATCCCTTTCGAGTGCTTCACTACCTCGGTGTGTGTTATTCTTGACGTCCTCGGCCGCGACGCAGCCATACTCGACCGCGCGGTATGGAACGCCTGGGGCTTGATCCCGCGACCTGTTGGCTAAACGTCCAACGCCCCTAACCATTGAATCAGGGGCTCGTTGTCCTGTCAGTCGAGATCGGAAATATAGAATGGGCGCACTCCTATTGTGTTACAGAACTCACTTGTCCTGTTGTGTCCTGGGGTCCTTCCAAGCCCAGACAGCAGCCGCACAGTGGCGCGTAATCTAGACATAGTAAAATTACTGGGCTAGATTGCAGTTGGTAGCCAGGCCCGTATTAAAGGTGGCGGGGGGTTTGTTTACTGGGGCTATTTTGTGGAGTTCCATAATCACATCTGACCAATTTGGCTACCGTTTTACGTTTGAGGTTAAGATTAGGGTACCGGTTAATGATTTCAGATTTTCGGGTTAGGGTTATATCTTTAGGCTTAGATTTTCGGGTTACGGTTAGGGTTTGAGCGTACGATTAGGTTTCAGTATTACGGTTAGGTTTTCCAGTTACGGCTATGTTTAAGGGCTGTGGATACGTTAACGATTTCGGTTAGGATTAGAGTTAGGGTTACCGTTGAGGTTAGCGGTTATCGTTTAAGGTTGAGGTTACGGTTAGGGTTAAGGTCAGGATTAGGGTTGAGGTCGCCGTCCGCTTCCCCATTCCTGGCTACCAACGGCGATCTAGCCAATTACTGTTTCTTTCAGGTTGCCAAAAATACTGATATTTTCCAACCTTACACGGGAGAACACGCCTTTCTATCTGCATAACAGCCATTTTTGCTGTCTTTGCTTGCTCTTGGGCTTCGTTATATGATAATGAACGCACGAAAGTATGACCACATATATGCTGGTAATTTGCTGAAACTGTTAATTTTTTGTCCGTTTCATTTCTGAATTACGTATGCACAGAAGTTAGGCCGCACGAAAAGTCGTGCTTTATGTGTGCAAAACTGAATATGGCTTTTCGGTGTCAAGCATTTCCGGGACAACCAGTATAACTTCCTAAATGGCAAAACGATTTCAGCTCATTTAAACGAAAGATTACCTACCTGTGTTATTGCTGCACTTTATGACACTAAATCGCACCGATATGTTAAGCTGGCCTTTAGAAACCGATAAAACTCTTGGTTCTCCAAAAATAACTTGTACGTCAGCGAATTGATTCTTACGACTAGCATCGGACTAAAATAAACTTTCAAGTGTGGTAAACTCTGTTTAGTAGAACTCTCGAGAGTAAATTGCTCTCCTCTCAATGAAAAACACACTCAGATGCGCACCCGATGACTAGGATGAATACTAACATGGGAAATTGCTTGATTACGTCGCAACGTCCATTGTTGTTCAAATTTATTAACATTTTGCCTGATAAAGTTGCGTGAACACATTTTCTGCACGAAGAAAGGCCACTTTCTCTAGGTGTCTAAACGAATGAACGAAATTCGCAACGTCTAGGGCGTACAAAACCTCTTATATCAGTTTGTGTTAACAAGTTGCAGGAATTAGGTCGCGTACTATAGCCTTTCTTCGGGTGTACAATTTGAAGGAGATGCAACTGGTTGTCAACTGGGCACAATAATGAATATTTTTCCATCCTTTCTGTAGAACATACCAAAGTGTACGAGGGCATCAAAAATCATTGGGCAAAATTCGTACTGCCTAGGCAGTCATTTTTCGCAGACAGAAGTTTTTACAAGCAACCGGAAAGAAGCTCATTCAAAAGCCGGCACCCTGATGCGACTGAAATTGCATGCTGCGCACCCACGCGGTGTTTTCTGGTCGAAAAAAAAACATTTCAGAATTTCGGTTAATATTTCACGAGCTAGAACACCCACTGTATGCTTAACGATTTGCCTGATGGCAGGAGAACACGGTTTCGCTATGCTTCCGCCTCAGTCATCGCGTCGGGGCACTTGTTGGGTTTTCATTTTATTTTAGCGAGGCATGCAAAATGGTCAACCATCTGGTAGCCGCCGTACTGTTGCTCACCCTGTCTACCCCCCAGCGTTCATACAAATGAGTAGTGTGGTCACGCACTCGTAGAAGCTATGGCCGGACCTAGGTAGTTCAGTTTCGCACGCAAGCATCCGCGTAACAACGCGCCGAGACAAGGTTGGGGGGGGAGGGAGATGTTGAGGTGAGAAAGGTAGCCTTAGTGTGACTCAGGTGATCTTGATTCACTCGTGTGTGTGTGTGTGTGTGTGTGTGTGTGTGTGTATGTGTGTGTGTGTGTGTGTGTGAACGTATCCCAGGCGTAAACGGGGGTGCTGTGGGTTGTTGTGCTGCACTCCACTACCCTACCCCGTCACCCACTTCGTGATTTATCCACAATTTCTACCACCCAAGTCCCTGTTACCACGAGAGCATGCACACAGGCGTGTTTGTCCTGCGTAACGGGGTACCTATCTCCTCTATATCTCACGATTGTCTTTCCCACTAAGAGACTCTAACAGCAGGCTCGAAATCGCAGTGCGCATGCTTTCGTTGGCTTGCGGTTGTCAGTCTTGCGAGCCTGAGTAGCGCTAACCAGACGAAAGTAGGTATACGGACAGACATGGTTGCCAGGGGGAGAGAGAGAGGGAGAGGGAAAGAGAACGCGGACGGACACACACACACAGACCTGTCAAGGCAGTGCTGTTCTCGCGTAAGCGTGTACGGCACATCTTGCCGACTCGACCGCGGCATTTTCCACCACCTGGAAGGTGATACCTGGCAATGGTAAGCAACTGAGACGATCTGAGAGGGAAGAGTCGCCTTACAGCCACGGAATGAGCCTTTTTGCCCCAGTTTGCAGTCATAAACTGCCTCGCTACATCACTCTCCTCATTCTACTTCTAAATCTGCATTTTCCACTGAACAGCCACTGCAGTCGATACTCTGTAAAGCAACCGGTTCTGGACGATCGCAGAAGAAGTGTTCAGTCCGCGCCTACACCACACTACTTTAGAGAAGGAGGAGGCGGGGAGGAAGATGGCGGAGTTACTATTTCGAGTGTTGGCTACGAGGAGAGTCTGCCTAGCGAATACAACGTACACGAGTCTAGAGAGTCCGGAAAGTCCTATGAGTATCCCGGGAGCGAAGAGATGGAGTTACCAGCTGCAGCGCTTGAAAATGCTGGAGAGGATCTGGCGGAGAGCGCACATCTAAAGCAGAAAAGACCAAAAACGCAGAGAGATCTACTGCTTGAGGAGCTGTTTTCCAAATACAAGACCCACGAGCGACCCACGGAGATGCTGGAAACCCCGACCGTGGTGAAGGTAAACATGAAGGTTTTGGCTATCTTTTCGGTCGATGTAAGAACTATGGATTACTACCTGGACGCCCTGCTTCGACAAACCTGGATAGACCCTCGCCTTTCCTGGAACACCACGGCGGGCTTTAGAAACTACACTCAGCCACTGGTCGCACCCAGACTGAAAGAGATGCTCTGGCTTCCGGATCTTTTCTTCCGAAACGGCAAGGACGGTTACCTACACAAAATGACCCTTCCAAATTACCTTCTGCGCGTCTATCCCGACGGATCTGTCCTCTATAGCCAGAAGATTACTATGCGATTTGCATGTCAAATGGATCTGCAAACCTTTCCCATGGACACCCAAAGATGTGACATTAATATCGGCAGTTACGGATACACGCTAAGTGAGCTAAAGTTTGTTTGGCGTGAAACTGCCGCGGTGGAGCTGCCGGAGAAGCTACAGATCTCAGAATTTAACACACCTAAAAATTTTACAACACTGGACTGCACCTCGGTTGCCAATACCTCTACCGGCGCCTACACCTGCCTGCTGGCCAAGTTTACACTTCAACGACAACTGGGCTCCTACCTGGTCACAACTTACATCCCCAATATCCTCATTATCATGGTCTCCTTTTTGAGCTTTTGGGTAAACGTGGACGCCGCGCCGGCTCGTGTTCCTCTGGGTCTGCTCAGTCTCCTTGGTCTTCTTACTCAGGCCTCCTCCATGACAACTAGTCTGCCCAGGGTCTCCTACATAAAGGCCCTCGATCTCTGGCTAATATTTTCCATCATCTTTGTCATCTGTGTACTTGTGGAGTACGCGTTTGCCATCACAATGCTGCGACGAAAACGGAAAGCCATCTGGCGGATGGATGTGCGTCAGATTGTTCGGGAGGAACTCGTCCGTTGGTCGGCTGCTTGTCAACAACACGCAGCAAAGGGCGCCGATGCGCCCAGGGGGCAGGCGGATTTCTACACCGAGGTGGAGTCCTTTCTGTGCATAAACAGCGAGCAAGAGAAGAAGAAGAAGGCGGCGACGACGACGACGACGAAAACTACCAAGGGAGGCCGTGAGCCGCCAGAGTCGGAGATCGACAGCTATAGTCGTTTCATCTTTCCACTCTGTTACGTAATGTACAACATGTTTTACTGGCTTTATTATCTAGTCATTGTTAAACAAACTGAGGAGCCTGATTAATTCAACACACCCTGCCGGCTGTAACATCCCAGGAGACTTCGCTAAAATGCTACTGAGTCATGCCCCTACTGGCCAAACTCGTTCCTCAACCTGTACCGATGTTTATAGCCTGTTGTTATTTTATTTTCCTTTGCAGATGTTGTGTCCTCAAGGACTGCTAAGGCACTCAGTTGTAAGGACTGCCTGCCTGACAGTGCCTGTTGATGGCCTGAAGTCATTCGCCTTCCGACATAAAATACGACTTCTCTGTACTCTGCTTTCGTAGATATAAATCTTGCTGGCAAACACAAAGAGCTTTCCAACGAAACGTTTAAAAGGTCGTACACATATCTCCAATTGACTAGGCTTTGAACGAAAGTACTCGCACGTAAGAAGGGCCAGGAATACTGAATTTTCGAGTTTTAAACAGGTAGACTGCAGAGATTTTAATGGTTTGTAAACGTAATTAGCGGCAAAATTGCCAAAATGTCTGGACAGCATGCTTTCCGGAGTAATACTTTTTGTCCCGGAGTCTTCAGCAAGGTAAAGTAACAAAATCGAGTTTCTATGTGGCACATTTAGCAACAAAGTCAAAATGTCAAGCAGCAGTAGTTTACATTTTGGAAGTAAGCAGACTATTTTTGTTGAACTAAATAGAAGTAGTATAAAAAGTTAAGGTAGTTTGACGCTTTCTTTTTGAACATTATCCTCCTGTTTCATCTCTGAGCCCATATAACGTTCAGAAGTTATTTTAAGAACCATATTTGCTGTTACCATTATATATTAGACAAGGAAGTTTATAGCAGTACTACCCGTAATCTTTGCAGACATTTCATGCATGTAAGAAGGATTAAAATGGAAAACACCTGGCTGTCGGGATACTGTGGCCTGCTATCTGAAAGCAGTCAATTTGCGACGGCGCTTCATACTACATCTCGACCTTTGAAGACGAATAGGCAACGAGCTTTGTTTTCTACGTATAAAATGCTTAAATACTGCGGGGAATGCGTCCTGATTGACAGAAATAATAAAAATGACTGTAAGTGCACTTAGGTCGAAGTTGAACGGGTAATGAAAACCTTTGTGAAAGGATGCTGAACGATAAGTACTTAAAAGATTTTCAGACTTTGTAAATGGGATTTGACAATACGCAGTCTGCGAATAGTTACCAAACTGCCAATACTCAGGAGTAAGTTCAATTCCTGGACAGTGGTCTCTAAATATCTGGGGTATCCTATGTTTTAACTTAATCTTTAAATCTAGTAATACAACATATCATGATTGAAAAGGGGCATGCCGGGTCCACCAAACCGGTTTCAAAAGTTAATTTCTACTTCCAATTTGCCAAAATTGATATTCTTTGATCATATAGAACAAGACTCCGTTATGTACGTGTGACAGAATTCGCAAGCCAAGTTGGCTACTGAATCAATTTTTTGGTGATTTTGACTTTCTACTTGCAATATCCTCATCTACGAACCCGGTAGCATCGCCAAACAAAATGGCTGTGCTTTAGTCTGATCATTAGTGAGTTAAATAGGCAGAAAAAAGTATAGTTATTTTTTACGACAGACTGATTACCGGATTTTCATGACTTAAAATCGCCTACTGGAAACTCTTGGGCTTTTCTCTTTTTTAATTTGTTTTACAGAGATTTGAAAGGTATTGGAGCAAGTTAAATTTGCAAAGCACACTGCTAGTACACTAAGATAACAATATAACACGCAAGCAGAACAACATTTTGTTTTTTACAAAAATGTTCCAATCATTCTGCTGAATATTCCCAGGCTAGCTTTTCAGAGTAAAAAACTCAAAGGAATTGAAAAATCAGTTTTAAGTTTATATGCGCTTTATTTCCACCAGAAGATTTCTGCATGTAATTAAGGCAAGTTTATGTAAACTTATCTACACCATTATGAACACGCCAGTTGTCTTTTTCTCCAAAAATCTTTAATGAAACATCTTGACGCGGTTTTGACAGACTACAACTCGCCACTAGATAATATCCGGTTGTCCGTTCTTGCATTACGCAAAGGCAAGCGAGTCTTAGTATAAGTTCTGATTTATTTTAAATAAGAAAATGCTGGCGTGCACGTTTATAAAAAATATAAGAGAATTTTCAGTTGATTTAATATGACAGCAGAAGAGCGATATTATACAGTTGAAACGGGATTTTTGCCAGAATAAATACTGGAGTTAGTGACAGATAATCTTCGGTGTAAACACCTGAAAATTCGCAGCTGAAGTTTATAATTATTCAGCCAAATGATGTAGCCCGATATCTGCAGCATTATATTTGTTAGCGTTTGTTAGTGCTGAATGTCATTTTTAGGTGAATGCTTGAGCAGAAATTGTTCCGAGAAGCGTGCTTTTATTAGCGTTCCTGACTGCACGCTGGCTTTTCAAACAATATCCAGCCTCTCCGCCTCCGACCTTTAAGTTTTATTCATATAAAGCTATAGCTCAGACAAGATTCTTTTCTTAAACACGCCCACGCTGGACAGAAACGAAACCTTCAATAGGAAGGAAGTCTGACTTCGTGTTTATTGACTGCAAGGACTATTTTATAACTAATGTAGTTGTCTTATGATCAACAGACTCACCAGTGCATTGCTGCAAAAGGATGCATGACGTTATACTGCTATTTTTTATTCCTTATTGTTTTTATTAGTTACCCCTTTTGAAACACACCCCTTCATCATTCGCTGTTTTAAATTGTCCTAACTAAATGACCTGTAATATTATGTTTTATATGCTTATGCTGTTGTTAGGATAAAGGGATTTCTACATCATTACATTATAGTTTATAATTCAAAGCCTACCTCTAATTTACGGCCGGCTCCTCCCCGGATGTTAGAAAAGTTTATGGCGGACAGTTTCAAAATTTTAGGAGCTTTCTCGTGATTTTCGCCCTGAATGTTAAATGACATCGTCTCCTGTAATCTTTGAGCATAGTTCACACAAAAACATACATACGCAATTTCTTTCCTACGAGTTGTTTACGAAACACGATAAACTTAGATGTCGTATGCAGGATTAAATGACTGCGGGATTGTCTTCTAGCACTAGTAACGGATCTTTAAAGTGTTAGGCAGACCATATTTGTTTTCGTTTATTAACTATTGGAGATGCAAAAACCCATTCAAACGTCTTGCACGACAATATATCGTTGAAGTTAATGCTTTAATTAAATAATCGACAGACAAAAAACATTGGACAAGTCGAAATTTCACATAATAATTCGTCTAGTTCATCACGCAGATTTCTGGAAGGTTTTTGAAGACTTGAAGTCTTACTGAGGGACAGTTTCTGAACGGAGGGGGTTTTTCCTCAAAACACTAAAAAAGGTTGCCCAGCGTAATTTATATTTAAGCCATATACCTGGTGGCGAATCGTTGGAATAGTGGTCTGCATTTGTTTCCCTGAATCATGGGGGAAAAGACTGGAGGATTCTTTCCAACAAAGTCGGAAGGCAATATGTGATGGCTAACAGCAAAAATCGTTGGCACGAACATCCCCAATTACTCAGTGCTCGCTGTCGACTAAACAAAACAGGTCGCCTCGAAATGACCTGCACAAGGTTACTGACATTGTTACCTCGAGACTCGGCACAGGGAGCTGGGCTGTGATTCCAAACAATACCGATTATGTAAGTGAGATGGAAACAGTATAAAACAACACCAGCAAATGTTTTTGTGAGCCTCACATAAAAATAAGGAAATAAATGTAGGAAGACCCTACAGGAAAAAGAGTAAAATTTCTACTTGTTAGTCAGGTAATATATGAAAACATAGTCGCCTATCTTAGGCCTATATGCTCGAATATTGTCAAGCCATACGGGTAACCAGAACAGCAGGAATTTGGCGTACTGTCACGAGCAATTTAATCAATAAGAATTTCATTCTAAATATAAGCTCGTGCATTAGCTAGTTAAACATAATCTTGTTGCTTAAAATGTCAAGGACACCGTTTTAGTTGCGTATGAGCAGAAAGATCGAAACCTTTTGAGAAGGTAGGTGATATCGCTTGGAGTGCGGAGCCTGTTTTCAAGTGTCTTACTAGACAAAACCATCGAGATACTTTGTGAGCCTGCGGCTAAAATGTGCGTACATCCGGCACAATTGCGGAAACTATCACGGTCGTGCATCCGGAGCTTGCAGCTGCATTCTACAGACAATAAGTGAATGATAGTTTTCCCATAGTCAATAGCCCTACAGATGAGGAATTACTACCAAAGACCATAAGCAAGGCATCAGCAAAGATAAAATCTACAATCGTGTATGAGAAGAACAAATTACTGCCCTTCCTGGACGCTCTTGTACGAAGGCGGAAAGACGGTCTATCTACCGATGTACAGCTTAGACAGGACATTGCATCCACTTTCTCAGTTTCGTTCCAATTCAGAACAGAAGAAACCTGGTTTTGAGATTGTTCATTATAGTCATTAAAATCTGTTCCTCAGATACGACCGATGACTGTGGTTGTTTTTAACCTGCTTTTAAGTCGCTACTGAGCTAGAGATTATACTTCCGTGGCTTTCATTGGGGGAAAGCGAATAGAACTAGCAATTAAACGAAATGTGAAAACGCGCACGTCTAAGCCTCTATAATGAATTGTCTGCATCCTCACACGCTCTGTATGGCGAAAGCTTATCCTGAGCCCTCGATATGTAGATTTAGGAATTTCTTTAAGTTTTGGTCCTTTAAAATTGTTAGACGAGTGGAGAAAGCGTCGCTTCGTCGGGAGAAATTGATGTCCTATAACGAAAGCCGCTTGAGACTGAGTCAGCAACTGGTGGGACTTTTGGATTTAGGTAAACGAAATTATATTTGCAGCCCCATCCGTGCTGTAGTCGTGGTGAACTTTTTGGAAATCGTGGGATAAAATACGCAAGCAACTATCATTTAAATCTGTAGGTCTCTTGGGGACAAGGGAGAAATAAGTTCCGGCTCATTTCATTGGTGCCCGTAGCGAAATCAGACAGAGGCCCTAAAAAAGATAATAGTGACCTCTTGAAGGGTAAATGCTTCCATCATCGTGCCGATTAGAGAGCGTCGCGCCCAAACAAATTGCCTATACAAGCGAAGATGCAAGCTCCAGGAACTAATTGATGGGAAGTATAAGAGGTCAATGGGACAAGGGCTTTGTTCGCACTAGATTTCGGATTCACGCTCGAACCCAGCATCAGAGACAGTGACAGATACGCATTTGGTGATGGGATCGAGCGAGAATCCAAAAGGTCGGGCGAATAAAGCTCGTATTCTAGCGATCGCTTCTACTTCTTATCAAAGCAAATAGGTTCTAAAATCTCCATTCTTTAGAGAAGGCTCAGTGCATTTCGGCAAGTTCAAAAGCCAAACTAAACAAAGAAGAGCCGGAACTCCTAACGTTCTTGTAGCAATAAACTTGTCGCATGTTGCTTTCATGTCGCATCCATATGTGGCAAATGCATACGTTCGTGACGTAGGAAAAAATAATCTCCATTATCTGCTGTTTAAACTCAGAGCTCCTGACGAAATTAAATCGAGACACCATATGTTTATGTCCAGATGCTTTGAGCTCAATGGTGATTGTACTTGGAATACAGCGCCTGCGCTGACAGCATTTACGGACAATTAAATCTCGATAAACTTTATTCATAGATTACAGTTAATTTAAAAAATAAATAACAGTCATCATTTTGAATGTCAGTCTTCCTTTCCGAGAGTCAACTTTTTAGTGAGATTTTTATACTACCGCACTCCCACAACGTTCAACAAACCACTTTACATCTTTTTAAGTACCAATTCAGCAGATGCAGACATAAAATTCAATTTCGAATGCTCATCTTTACAAACTGTCAAGTATACTTGCGCAGAAGGGGTATGCGTGGATACGAAATGACGACACAGGGAAATTGAAAAAAATCATACTTCAAATGAGAGAGCCAGTCCCTTAGAATTGGTTCGGTGGAGCCTACTTATGTGGGAAAATTTATGCGTTAACTAGAATGGTGGACGCCAAAAATGCGTTTTCATGTCAACATCAACCATATATCCCAGGTAGTCAAAATTGGTATAGAGAAACAAAGGATCCTCATGTGTTTGTACTGAAAATTAAGCTGTAGAGAGCGTTGCCTCACAGGTCTTGATGACGTCGTCTCTCGCATGAGACTGGTTATCGCAATATGGTTGTTGTCTATAAAACCTTTTTTGGAAATAAGCCTCCAGTTTGCCACATATTTTTCTTCGAATAACTGATGTGGTGTGCATTCCGAGATGACATAATGAGAAAGTGAAGGCTCTTCGGAAAATCGAGTTGTACTCGCGAATTTTCAAGTCAATGATACGACCTTTCGTCAGGCGAAATGAACAGAGGGAAAGTGAAATCGGCAGACTAGGTCGGCTGGCGCGACCGGACAGACAACGACAAACAGACAACTGATGTGTGAGGGGGGGGGGTGGGCACCTACAGTAGATGTAATAACTCATGAAATGTCAACCAAAATTTCGAAATGCGTTTTCGTTTGGAAAAGACAAATTTGGTAGTGTTGTAAAACTAATCATGAAACAGCATAAATCTATAATGATCCAGTTACCTCAGGGTGACGACCTTTGAAAGAACTTATTTTCGGCTGCATGCAGAAGCCATACTTTCCAAAAATGACTACTCATGTAGCATGCAATTTTCTCATTGATTTTCGATTACCTTGAAAATTTTATTATATTTCATGGAAAACATGCATAAAAATATTCATTCTTTTATTTATTCAGTAGGAAAACACGTCTTCTTCTGGTTTCATATTCGGAAGAAGAGTATAATTTGGTTTTAAAAGTCTTTTCTAATTGCCGAATAATTTTGAACCCGACCTGCTGTTACACTTACATTCAGGGTTTCAAAATTGCAAGCTGTATATTTTCCGTGTACGGAAAACCATGCATTTCTCTATGGGGTTTAGAGAACACCATATGAGATTCATAAAATTAAGCAGTGGATTTGACCAATATTGATAACTTTACAAGCCACATTCGCAAATGCAGATACATGACGTTTCATGAACATCCATTTAAAGGTATTAAAAAATCTCACAATTAGAAACTTTTTTAGAATCAAATTATACTCTTCTTTTGAGTAGAAATTGCAAGAAGATGTGATTTTCTACCGAATAAGTAAAAGAATGAATATTTTTATGCATGTTGTCCATGAAATATAATTGAATTTTCAAGGGCATCGAAAATCAATGAAAAAATTGTATGCTACTTAAGTAGTCATTTTTTTGCAGAGTATAGATCTTGCATGCAGCCGAAAATAAGTTCTTTCAAAGGTCGTCACCCTTAGGTAACTGGATCATTATAGAGTTATGCTGGACGATGATCAGTTTTACAACCATCCTTAATTAATCTTTTCGAAACGAGAACGCATTTTGAAATTTTGGTTGACATTTCATGAGTTAGCACATCTACTGTACGTATGGTAGGCCGTGGGATAGGACGGGGAAGAAAGGAAGAACCGTTAGGGCTGCCAGTGTCCTGTGCCTGAAAAATCGCTAATTTGTCTGCATGAAAATAAGGTCGTTGTATATTTAATTAGTTTTAATTTTGGTTAAAAACTGACTTTTTGTGCCAGCTCTGGCCTACGGGAAATGGACCAGGAGGACGATGATCACTTCGAAAACTTTCTCAGTATTGATCCTACCGTTAGACTTACCTAGTTTTGAACCTGCTTGTCAGACAAAAACGCTGTGTCTGGCATTCAGGTTTTCCTTTGAACGGATACTTGATTATCTCCAAAATTTCGCATTTTCATTCACTGGAAGCCAACGCACAAAGGTATCAGCATTATTTTTGTCTACCACTTGAGAGAAGGTAGTTTAAGCCTTCTTACGCACTATTATCCTGAAAGGTCTGATTTCTTAAAAAAAGTGCATATTTAGATTTAACAGTGATAGGAAAAGGAAGGTGCTTCGGGACGCATTTGTAGAAAATATTCCTGACAAAAGCCATTCGCCAATGCGAAATCAAGGGTGCGGAAATTCGTATGCGAACCAAGTGGTATTTAGTAAAGTTGTTTCCCCTGGGGACTTGTCTGCTGATACGTTTTGCGCAAACCATACATACCCGTCGTTTATGTGTTCCCGCGGCAGGACGCGGAGCAGCAATCCACCTGGTCATGCGGGTGGCCTTAAGTCAAACTCCAGGAAGGATGGCAATTCTGATGTAATAAACCTAACACTAACCTTAACCGTAGTCCTAGTTTCTCTGGAATTTGACGTAAAGCCAACTTTATTGCGGGGAGTTCCTATTTCCATGTACCTACCCTTAGTTTCATAAAGTCAGTTACACCACCTGACACGTGCCAAACTTGAGCGTGTCTCATGGAGTACAGAACCCGTCAGTGTTCGTTTGTTTCCGAAGGTTCGAAATGGAAACCGGACCACGCAGCGCGTCGAAGGTTTGGCTTTCATAATTTAACAGTTATGGAGAGTGAAAGTGGCGTAGAGCCACGGTATAAGGCGCTAAACAGGGGACCACGCCGGCGACGTGAATCCCGCGTGAAGTTAGACGGCCGACCGGCGTGTCCTGCAGCGCCGAGCACGCGTGGTGGCTTTGCTCACGTGTGCGGCCCAATCAATGGGTGGTCGAACATTCCAGACGTTTCCGCGGGGGGCTATCGCGCACGCGCTGGCCAATCAGCGACCAGCATGCCCGGGACCGGAACACTCTAGAACGCCCTCAACAGCGGGCACGTCACTGGACGTCACGCACGGCAGCCAATATAAATAGCACACCTTTCTTGCGAGTTGTAACCCCCCGTGTCCGCAAGTTACCAATAAAGTGCTTGTCCTCCGAACCGGCTCCCTTCCTGTCTTACCTTCCTTCCCGGTCATAACAAACAGGATTTCCTTTTGAAAATAGTCATGTTAATTCACGATATGCTAAAAAAGGATACTAAAGGTACACTTATCAACCGATTCCCTCAGAACAGTAAGCAAACTTTTTGATAAAACTATCCTCACTTCGTGGGTATTTTTGTGCCAAGTTGATGCATATCCCCAGCAGAGGCTATATTTTCAGGTATGTGAAAATGCATCAAAAGCAGTATTTGGACGCCCTTACCATTCGCCCAGCTACGGAATATTTGCAAGGTGGACAAGACCACTATGGGGGAATGACCTCCAAGCAAGCATAAACGTTGAGACATCTATAGCAAGTCGACTTTAATTTGAAGAACCTTCCGCAAAGGGTCATTAGAGTTTTGCACATTCCAGAGAAGGCGTTTAGTGAAGAAGACAAAAGTCAATAAACCGCTCGGGTCTTCATCCGGAAGATGCATATTTTCCGGTTTATTTTCCACAAAAGTGATGGAGGATCATGAGACTGAACTGAAATTCTGACAGCGCATTAACGGACAAACAGTCTTCAGTTTCGGAAGCCGTAAATATGCATAACTATTCTTCTTCGCATTTATTTTTGAAACCTTTAAGAGGAAAAAGGACAAAAACACTGGTGAGATTTGTCAGGCATACTTGTAAGTAGAAATTTTCCCTTGCGACACGCTACGGAAATAATAATAAAGGAGGAAAAACCGGGGATATTTTTGTACAAGGAAATATGAACTTCTTTTGTGAATTTTAGCAGTTAGCCACATATAGATAAGTCAAAAATTGTGTACCTTTGGGAGGCGGATTTTTCAATAGAAATCCATTGGCTGTATAAATCGATCCCCTTTTTTCTTTTACTCCAACTTAGTAAACAAGTGTGCATATTTTGCAACTGGAGAGATGGCAAAAGACGGCTTTAGAAGAGATTCATTCTAATGAGGGAGATTGAGCTGATTCGTACAAACGCCCAACGTCTGATTCACCAATGGAGCCTAAAACATTCATCATGATTCATTTTCACTGCAGTATGTGAAAATAAACAGTCTAGGTGTATATCAACTAGTATCTGGCCTGTTGCTTAGGATTTTTAAGCAAATGATGGCACAAATTGTGGTTCAAGCCATACAGCAAAGCGTAAGGTTCCCTATCTTACATTATTTATTGTTGAAACAACTGACTGGAAGACCTAATTCGAAGCGTTCATAAAAGACATAAGTACATCAATAGTAGTGAAAATCCGATTCCCAGGTGGCATATCAAAAGAAGAGGGGACGTTCACCGGGAGGGGTTTATTTGAGATCCGACGTTTCGGGTAGTTTATCCGTCTACCCATCTTCAGGGACTGAGAGGTCCTGTGCACAGCAATCCTTATTATGGCACCCTTTCCTTCTCATGTCGCACTGGAAAAACCGTTCCCTGCTAAGAGATGAACAAAAGGCCCTAAGGGAGCTGAAAGTGGATACCGAAGTAGTTATTCTGCCTGCTGACAATGGCCGATCAACCGTCATCCTCGACAAGGTGGACAACCGACGCAAAGCCCTCCTGTTCCTCAACGATCGAGAGTCCTACAAAGTCAGCGACGCCGCCAGTCTAAAGTCCCTAGTGGCAAAGGTTAACAGAATTCTGGCTCGACTAAAAAAGGACAAGGTCATCACCGTCAAAGACTGGTATAGGGCAAAGCCCGCAGAAACCGCTATGGCGAGATTCTATGGTCTCTCAAAAGTACACAAGCCAGATGTTCCCCTCCGTCCTATCGTCTCACTCCGAGGCACACCCACATACGGGCTTGCAAGCTGGCTATTTCAAAAGCTAAGATTCCTAACTGCAGGCTCACAAACAACGGTGCACTCAGCAGAACAATTCCTTGACAAAATAAGGGCAGTCACGATCGAACCTAGTGAAAGGATGGTGTCTTTTGACGTCGTCTCACTCTTCACGTCCATACCACAGGCCCTTGCGGTCGAAACGCTCAGTGACCTGCTATATCAAAATTACGACGGGGGCGATGGCCAGCCCACGGCTCAGGATCTCATAGACCTCATGGGGCACTGCCTCAAGACATTCTTTATTTTCGAAGGGACCACATACGAGCAGATCAAGGGCACTCCAATGGGTTCCCCAATCTCCGGACTCATTGCCGAGGCGGTTCTACAAAAACTCGAGAGACGACTATTCGAGGAGTACAAACCCAAGTTCTGGGCACGCTACGTTGATGACACCTTCGTAATCATAGACCAGGATAAAATCAACTACTATGCGGAAGTACTGAACTCAATCATGCCCGATCTACAGTTCACGATGGAAGAGGAAGTAGAGGACAAACTTCCATTTTTGGATGTTCTCGTCTGCCGCCAATCATATGGCGAACTAGCAACGTCGTTTTACAGAAAACCGATGAACACGCTGCAAATTCTCAGCTACCACAGCAACCGCCCGCCACAACACAAACGAAGCTGTGTCCGCACGCCGTACCGACGGGTGGACACTCATTGCAGCACGCCAGCCGCCAAACTGGATGGGATAAAGCTCCTCCGAGAACTCTTCAGAGCCAATGGCTATCCGCGGGCATTCATTGAACGAAGCCGGAGGCAGTCAAAGAAACGGAACGAAAAGCATAGTCAGCCAAACTCGTGGCGGAGAATTCCGTACATTAAAGGGGTCTCCGATGTCGTGGCCCGATCACTCGCGCCACTCGGAATAGGTTATAAGAGACAAACCCACTAATTGGGCACAGCGAGTAGGCTATCCAGGAAACGAAAATAGCAGTATCCCAACAGTTACAAACTAGTAAATAAGAACAAAGTCGTCAGCAGGTAAACGTGCACGTGCGTGTTCTTTGTCTTATTCAAAGTTGTGTCAAAGCGTTTTGTAACTGAGTAAAACAAGACAGACTTAAATGTCACTACAAGGTGTTGCCCACAGGCCTGACTCAACAATCCTCCGGCAAGTGATGCGGCCGAAAGATCCGATCCCTAAGCAGGAGATGTCGGCCGTTGTCTACCGAATTCAATGCAGCTGCGGAAGTTGCAACTACGTTGGGGAAAACGGCCGACGGCTGCAAACGCGAATGCACGAGCATAAGTTGGCCGTGCGAAGGTTGGACCCAAAGTCGGAGGTAGCAACCAATGCCGCGCAAATGGGACACATCTTCAACTTTGACGCCGTTGAGATTGTGGGATGGGGCAGCGATCACACAGCAAGGCAAGCGCAAGAAGCCTGGATGTCCACCGACCGCTCTGTCAACCGCCACATCAATTTGCCTCCCCCCTATCTGACTTTACGAACCTTCTTAGCGGGGGACAGTCACGGCGCGGGACAATCGGGGCCGTCAGTCATCACCGCGGACGACGGGGGCGATTCAGGTCACGGTGACATGCGGGTTGGATGCAGCCACACAGGCGGCATTGGCGGATCACACATTGGACAAAGGGCGCCATAATAAGGAGTGCTGTGCACAGGACCTCTCAGTCCCTGAAGATGGGTAGACGGATAAACTACCCGAAACGTCGGATCTCAAATAAACCCCTCCCGGTGAACACCCCCTCTTCTTTTAGACATAAGTACCTTGTAAATAATCTCGGAAGCTTACAGTCAGCGACCAATCCCGTAAAAAAACGTGTATAATTAGGAAGTCTAGTTAGGTGGAATTTAAATACGGATCATCATTTGTCGTGATCCCAAAACGCTTCAGTCAAGCCAAAGTTTCAGTTTTTGAATGCGCTCCTTACCGGCCACTCCCGCGAATCGCGTTCGGCAAAAGATGGCCACGTGTGCAGTATTCATTTTCCTTATTCCTTTTTGACGTCTTTATAAATTAAATTATGTCGTAAAGAGATCGTGTTCATTTAGCACTTACCTGGTGGCCGATCGGTCTTCCTCAGATTGTATGTCAGAAAAGGTGCGCCAGATTAAAATGTCATAATTAGAATATCTGTCATGACAATGGAATTTCCACGTAGATTTCATCGTATTCTACCGTTTACTACCATTCCTTCTAAAGTATACAACAAAGTCTATATCCATAACGGACTTTTAGGAGCGCTGTCTTACGTACTCTTAGCGGTACTGAGGGATATATGAGCTTCTTTAGTTAGTTTAGTTTTGGTAACAACAAATGCATGTTTTATGGCAGGTCAGAACATCTTTTGAATTAAAAAAACAACTCTTTCTTCAGATAATTACAAGGAATTGTATTTTCTGGCACACGTTTTTATAAAATATAATCGAATTTACAAGGGTATGGCAAAGGAAAAAATGTCTGATGCATACAGTACGTGATGGATCCCATGAAACCTGATGATAGAAACTGATGTGAGGATTTTTAACATCCTGGACGTCGAGAATTTTGCGCATTCGTCCAACTTCTTTAAGTAAATATTTTTTCTTACAGAAAAAATGTATTTAAGCACTTTTATCAAGCAAAATGTTCAAAAATTTAGGGAAAATGGACGTTCTGATAAAGTCGGCAATTTTCTATGTCCTTGACGTCGATTGTGCCTCTGGGCGTGTTTCTATTTTAGAGGGGAATGATTGACCCCCAAGTGGTTTACTAAAGAGGGCTTACCGCACTTGAAAACTGACTTCTTGTCCGATGCTAACCGCGAGAATCGGCTTGCTGAAAAACAAGTTATTTAAGAGAACCAACGCTTTTGTCGATTCTTCAAAGTCAGATTAGTAAGCTTGCATGATTTCGCATCCTAAAATGCAGTAATAACGCACACAGGCAATCCTTAATTTAAACGAGGAGAAATTGTTTCGCCAGTTGGAAAATTATGTGGGTTGTTACAGAAATGACTGCCACCGAATAGTCATTTTCAGTCTTGAGCATATACAGCATTATTTTTCGTGTGATCCAGTCTCTGTATCGACATAATTTGGAAATGGAACGAGCGAAGCACCAACAGTTTCAGAAAATGCCAGTATTTATATGGCCACTCTGCCGAGCATTTACGATCGTAGAGCGAGGTTCAAGTAAATGGATAAGTGTTGCTAGTGGAAAGCCTTTTTTCCGAAGAAAGTTATCTACAGGACTTGAAGAGTCTTGGATGCAGTTGGGCCGATTTAACAGGTTACTGGTAGTCATCGACAAATAGGAAGGCATGTTAAACTTTGGAAGTTTACAGCCTACCATTAAGTACTAATATGATGGGCGGAAATCAATCACTCAAGACATTTTCCTATCTTTTGCAAATTAAGTGCGACTATTTAAGTTAATACTGGATGTTGCGTCTAAATGGGCGTCAGAACTGGCCCTTTACAAACCACACTGTTACAAATAAACATCTGTGAGAAAATATCATCTCCTTCTGTTTATCAAAAATGAGCGCTTTTCACTCGGACTAGATCACGAATGCGTGCATTAGAGTTTGGCTTGGAGAAACATTTTGACTTATGATAATATATCCAGCAACTGAAAACATCAGCAAGTTCCTGATTTATCACGCGTTAATCTTTAGTACTTATCCACCATGGCTAGGACCTCCTAAAGGTAGTTTGTAGGGAAACTCATGGATTTCAGGGCGCATTTAAAAATTTCATTTGCTAAATTGTGCGTATATATGTTTAGTCCGTTTCTAAAAATAAGACCCAAGCATGTATTGGACAATTTATTTTAAAGGCAAAATGAGCACTGCAGTGATTATGATTTACTTCCATGGGCGCACACAGTGTTCACGAAAGAAAACTTGAATTTCATGTCAATCGCTGATTGCAGGAACTTATTTATTAGAAGCTGTATTTGTGGGTATTTCTTTGGAAGTCCCATGATAAACGAACCATTTGTCTTTTAATGAGAATAGCGAATTACTTTGTCTGACGACATCCATCAGCGACTAACATCGCTGTGAAGTCGTTCTCGGTTTCTGTTTTGCTCAAGACGTATTTTCGGAGGTGAACTCCCTAAGCAACTTCAGTGCAGCTCTTGCAAGGCGAGCTAAGTTTCAGGTGACATTTCGACCGTCTAAATTAGGGCTCTCCACCGTATGCTTCGCGGCGTGGTGGTCTCAGGACGCTGACTGGCAAACTTGCATAGCACCGGCCGCACTCTTTCCTTCCCCATCCACCTGCACCCAGTGGCAAAACACAGTCGGAGAGAGCCAAGGCGAGATAGGACGAGTGGCGGACAAAGCTAAACAGTTCACCTGAGGGCAGCAAACACGCCTAGTCGACGCACGACGGGTCACGTTTTCTCAGAAATGAGGGAAGGACGGCTTGAATGCCATAAAGGCCAAACTAAGGAGGACGCATTGCAGCCTGACGGTTCGCCCCGAGAGGACTGATTTACCCCGTCAGATGGCAACCTTCTAAGCCTCATTGTGCGTCAAGCGGTGTGCAATGAGGAATGAGCCGAAAGTCCCGAGGGACGGAATCTCCGGAGTCGACCTCTATAACCCTTCTCTCCCTCTCTCAGGTACCAGTCCGATCCGGTCGATCATCTGACGTAGAGGTTGGGCGCAAGTGGCTGGTTCGGCGTGGACCAGCGTCTTGGCATGACAATACCCACTATGTGTGCTATCCATCGTATGCTACGCGACGTGGTGGGTTCAGTTCGCTGGCTGTACGTAGATTAGTTTATTGCAATGGCAGACTTTCACAGCACCTGCCGCACTCTCTCCTCCCGAATCCGCACGTTCTGGTGGAAAGTCCGAGTCAGAATTGCCAGAGGCGGACTCGGGCGTGGTGGTTGAAAAGGTGTGCAATTCTTCTACGTTTGCCATGTCCAGTCTCGTCCCAGCACACTTGTACCAGGCGTTCACGAAAACAGGGGCGTCATGATGTCATACTTAAGTGGAGGTATAATAGAGGTCACATAATGAGGGAACCATTGGGACTGGGCCTCCATAATGAGACAACCACGTTGCACAATTGTGGGCAAACAGCCTGCGTACTATTTGGGGTCGGAGTCGAAAGGATTAGGACAAAGTAGGTCTAAATATACGTTGCCTAAATTTTTTCCAATCTCTGCTGAAATACACTAGTAAAATACCTTGGCTTAATTCTCTTTGAGAGACGATCTTGTTTACGCAACTCGAGTGGCGTACCCAGAGTTTACTTAATTATTGTGGCTAATAGATCGAATTACCAATAGAAGCGAAGAAACCAGTCCCAGGAAGCAGTCATGAAGAAGGAGACACGATCGCTGGGACAAGAGCTTTATTCGCCCGACGTTTCGGATTCCTGCCCGAACCCATCATCAGAGACAAAAGCAGACACGGGTGGTTCATGTATAAGGAGCTTCACTTGTGTAAGGACGCTCTATCGGTGTGTCGAAACGCGCTGCAGTGAGCCAGAAGACAGGATTACCGAACACCAATACCTCCGACGTAATTTGAAGTCAATGGCTGAAACGCGCAAATTCGTCTGCCGGTGCATATGCAAAAGGGACGAAAGGCCTAACCGCGCCGACACCAACTCTTGGCGAGCGCTTCCATATGTCAAGAACGTTTCGAAAGCTGTCGGCCGCCTTCTCGCACCACTTGGGGTTGGAGTTGCACACAGACCGGAGGCAACCAACTGGCGTCAGGGAATGAAACCAAAAGACCCGCTGCCATGGCTAGAAAGGTCTATAGTCGTTTATTAGATCTAGTGCAGATGCGAACAAAGCCACTACGTCGGAGAAACCGGAAGACAGCTCCCAACGAGAATGGCCGCACACGCTGCAACGGTGCGGAAAATGACGTTAAGTCTCAAGTTGAGGCTCATTCGACGGGATCCGAGCACACATTTAAAATTGACAAGGCCGAAATTCTCGCAAGAGGTGACAACTGCGTGAGCCGGGGGCTACTTGAGTCATGGCTTACTGGCCCCAGTCCATTAACAATGATCTTCCCATTCCATACTCGGTGCTAAGACTTCGCCTGGGCGGAGTAATTAACCAAGCGGGGAGCGCACAGGTGAACACTTCTCCCAACGGCAGTGTTAGTGCATCATATGGTCGAGCAATCTTCATACCAACATCCAACCTACGGGATGAAATTGCAGCAATTGACGACGCGAATGTTGGCCATCAAACAGTCATCACACCAAGTGCAAAGGTCCCTCATTGAGGGGGAGCCGTGAATACTCATAGGTATGCGGTAGCATGCCTACTGCATCTTATAAATACTGCAGCCACATATGCATGGACCACCCTTATCTGCTTTTGTCTCTGATGATAGATTCGAGCAGGCATCAGAAACATCAGACTAATAAAGTTCTTGTCCCAGCGGTCGTCTCTCCTTCTTCACGACTGCTTTTTGGGACTCTTCTCTTCGCTTCTATTAGCAATGAGGGGACCATCAGGACTGGGCCTCCATAATGAGACGGTCACGTTACGAAATTATTTGGCAGGCACCCAAGCCACGACTCTTTTCGCAGCGTGATGGATTCAAATGAGTCAGATTTATGATAATTGGAGATGCACTGAGGTTCCGTTGAGATGAAATCGCCATAACCTACTTCGCTCTCTCGCTCTCTCACTCTCTTTCATTTCGCTCTTCCGATTCTCCGAGTCCGCTAAATAGTTGGTGATGTGATCTAGTGTGAGGGATCACGGAGCTGTAACAGCCCGTCTTCATGTATCACATACGACATAGTCACTGAATCATCCACATGGGTGCGTCAATCAGCATGCATGTTCTCGAACGCAATGAACAGCTTTAATTTCATGTACATGAGAGTGTCATAGAGGGTGCATTAAGGAGAAGCCGTTGAACCTGATTCTTAGTTCGTCAACCGGTCAGTTATCAGTACTACCTGCGATGACAGTTTGTGAGCTATATAAACCATATCAAGTCATGTTTCAATGAATAAGGGATGTGTTGAAACTCCGAATGACATATAGAGGATTCCCTGTTTCCCATGTAACATGATCGACTAGATTATTATGCTAAAACTCTCGTTCCAAACTTATGGACAAATTGAACAGAGGACAGCCTTGATTCTCCTTATGACTTTGAATTTGGTCTGTTTGTTATTTCTATGATCCTTTAACATTTTCATTGGTTTCTTTTACTTGACCAGGAGTACAGGACCTGTAAATGCTTTGAACCACACGAGAGTAGAACTATGGAATATGCACGATGTTATTTGAGTGCAAAATAGTTCTCCCACTTGACAATGTTACTCACAGGCTGGCAATATCCATCTTTTCAGCCTTAACGTCGTCAGACGCGAGTCCTTTGGCCTTTTAACAGCAACATTTGACAGCCACTTGTAAACAATTTTTAATTAACTCAGAATTGCTAAACAGGCCATTTGATTACTGTTCAAAGACGACCTGATGCCCTCAGTTTCTACGCGCATCTTGTCTTCTGTTCTAAAACACTGTTGGCGCGGAGCTGACTGATTGATTTTCCGCGAGTGCAACCAATGAATTTAGGGTTTGAGGAAAAAGCTTGGTTGCAAATAGGTCGTAAACTGCGCAGGCCTTTGTAGGCAAAAGTACTGTCCAGATTTCCCTGTAATCGGAGTTCTTTTGAACGCTTTTGCTCAAAAAGGCGTGGGAGTGCGTAACGCAACCGTTGTAATTAAATTAAAATGAAAGTGTACGGTGTGAAGAAAGTTATTCAGATGAATCAGCGTTTTTCGGTCAATCTGGAAATTGTGCTTTGGAACTCGCAAATTTTTTCCAAAATTATATTTGCAAATGAACTTTCCACGCATTTTGCTCAACCACTTTGGAGTAAAGCTACCTCCAACTTCAACAAATCATCTAATATTCGTTTTAGGCATGTAGGGTTTAGAGGAAAACTTATGTCCGCCAATCTACTTAAGTAGGCGTTTTTAATTAGCATGTCAGAAAGATTCTTCTATTGAAAAAGTAAGCCGCGACGAGGTGATTATTTGCTTTTAAATGAACAATTCTAAAAGAGTCTCACTGGACTTTATTTGAAATGTTCGTTGTTCCTTCTCCTTGGCCTGAAAACCGCTTCCGCCTCGCCTATATTGCGCTTATTTGAGAAACTAAATCGGCGCTCGACCAACAAAAATGGATAAAAGCAAACACATCGGACGTCGCAGCAGATGACAGGCTTTATTCTCATATATCAACGTCTATGAAGTTATGGCGTGCCAGCGGGATTTCGACTTCTGAATTTATTGACTTAATAAACGAGAAATTCCATAGGACATTTTTTTAATGGAAGGTATTTGATACCCTAGAAGCGGGAACTGCAGATGTCGTCTTTACCACAGGCTACCACAGGTGATGTGTTTCTCAGCCTGTCCTTACATTGGAGACGCATTTGCGGCCTCTTGAGGCTATTTTACCAGCTCATCGGCTAAATTTCTATCCAGCAATTCAAAGGCCGCGTCTTACACTAACCTATAGGCTTTTGCATCGGCTGCTGATAACGCAAGAGGCAAGCTTAACATCAGTTAGGAATTGCCCGTGTGAATAATTAGGCTGAAGCACCGACGAAAACTCGTGACCGCGACAAGGTCGCATTCGTCGAGGGTTACGAAACGGTCACACTTTGTCAACCGATCTCCCAAGAAAAGCCATATCAGTCTGACAAGGCCACTAAGGAAACTCTACAGGCTTAGACGGGCGCATTAGCATTCTTTTTCTGTCCTAGCCTAAGTAGACTCTCGTTCCATTTACAACCAGTTCAGAAATATTTCGTGTCCCCTAGTAAGTTTTGGCAAAATACCTCGCCACCACATATTTTACCCAAGAGGCAAACTTGAAAAAAGAAGAAACAATATTTGTTTAAAAGAACAGAAATGAGGTGCGGATGGAGGGGATGCGTCCTCAACAGATAATGTAATGAAAAAATCTCTGAATTGATGTTGTACATATTTACTGAATTATAACCAGTGGAACGTGTTTGGGGACCGAACCGATAATTTAACTCACTCCTATCAAAAGTAAAGAAGATAAATTACATGAATTTTTCCGGGTTTCTAGACGGTCAGACTCTGCAAAACGAGTATCGCGTGAACGACACGTCAAAGTCTTATGCTAAATTATGTCGTATTGCGATGGCAAGGAGACCTTTAATCGTTTAATGTGATTAAAAACGCAGATGTGGAGGTAAAAATTAAAGTTCGATGTAATGCATGGGGGGAAATAGACTCAATTTCATGGACGCGATCTGTATTTTCTGTACTTCTCAGATTCACAGTCAGTACAGCCGCCTTGCAATCCGCGATTGAGTCAACGGTTTCCTAGGATTAATCGTGGGCGCTCGTAACTGGCACGATAGAGGCCTGAATAACTGTGTCCCGGATGTAGGTCACGGAAAATTCAGCACTGGCTTCGGTATTTGGTCTGCATGCTTGGCCCACAAAATCGCCTTCTAATAACTGTTCATTTGCGCTATTCTGATGCTGATAGGTGCCCTATCCAAACTAAATGTTGGTAAGCTTATACTTTTGCAGGGCACGCTTGGCTGGCGAGACAGGATCAAGGTCCCGTCAAATACAGCAGCCTGCAACATAATTCGTTTTCCGTGGATTTTGGCCTCGTCCGCCGTGAATGTCATTGTGCCAACAGAACAAGAGATCTTTTTATATGCATTAAACTTGATTCATATGAAAAGTTCCACAGGGCGAATGCAGTGGTCAATTTTTTCGCAGTTATTTCGCAAACGCCATACCTTTTTCACATTTATGTTCCACTATTAGATGTATGCATTCTGCATACTAAAACTGCATGCGGAATTTTTGCAATAAAACTATTTCCTCCACCCTCCACACCTGTACCGTTTAAATGGAGTTTCCAGGTCTTCTGTCGTTTAATTCAAATATACTGGCTGAAACTGACTGACACAGCTTGCGAGTTGGTGTCAGTCCACGTTGGATCACTAACAAGTGAGTCACTTTCTCGTTTCGTTGACGAGGTTACATTGCCCATGATTGAAACTCAGCTTTCGACTCTACATCTTTTTTGGTCTTGCCTAATATATGGTTGGAAATCTCCTTGTACAGAAATCCTTCGTTATATCGCGTTTCAAATTTCGCGGTTTTATACGTGGGTTTTATATGCAAGCATATATAAAAATACACCGCTAATTTTTGGTCGTTTCGTGGATTTCTGTAGAAAAAACAGTAGATGTGCTATCTTTTGAAATATTAACCTAAATCATGAAATGTTTTCGATTAAACAAAAATTGTCTAAGTAGGATTGTTATTGACTTAATTGTGAAAAACTCGGCACCTCGGTGGGATTCGAACCCACGCAGTAAGGGGAAGGCTTTAGTACAGCCAACGCTCTAACCACTTGAGCTACGAGGCCCCGCCGGATGACGCGAGTTTAATCACATTTGGGCGGGTAACTTGACCCAAATGTGATTAAACTCACGTCGTCCGGCGGGCGTCGTAGCTCGTGGTTAGAGCGTTGGCTGTACTAAAGCCTTCCTTTTACTGCGTGTGTTCGAATCCCATCGGGGCGCTGAGTTATCCACAGTTGGGTCAATATGAATTATTCAAAACCTGTCAGAATATCTATAATAAATAGGATTCCGCAGTAGATGCGCTAACTCATGAAATGTTAACCGAAATCCTGAAATGCACTTTCGACACGAAAAGAAAACTGAAACAGGGTTAATATTTCTCATCGTTTAGCATGATCCCATGATATTTGGAGCTTTTGAGTGAATTTCTTTTCGGCCGCCTGCAAAAATTACACTTTGTAAGAAACGATTATTTATGTAGCATTAATTTCTCACAGTGACTTTCGATGCCTTTATAAATTTAAATATATTTCATAGGAAACATGCATAAAAAGATTTTTTCATACCCTCATTTGGTGAAAAAATTATGTCTTCTATAAATTTTACGCTTAAAGAAAGGACATAATTCGCTTTTCGAAAGAATTCAAATTATGAAACTTTTAAAGACTGTAAAATACCCGTTCGCAAAATCTCGTGCCTCTGCATTTACCAATGTTGACTGTAAAGTTTACAATATGGCTCAATTCCACTGCTACATTTAACGAATCCCATGCAGTCTCCCCGTAATACCGTCGACAAATGTACGGTTTTCCGTACACGGAAAATATAGAGCTTGTATTTTGGAAACCCTCAAAGGAAGTGTAACGGCAGGTCAAGTGTCAAATTATTCGGGAATTAGGAAAATTTTTTAAAACCTAGACATACCCTTTTTAAAAACAAATTTAAGTTAGATGTAATTGTCCACTAAACGAGTAAGAAAATGAATATGTCTGTGCACGTTTTCTATGAAGTATATTTAAATTTATACGGACACTGAAAATCAATGGGAAAAATTCATACTAGGTGAAAAATCGTTTTTTCGGAGTGTGGTTCTTACAGACGGCGGACAAGAAGCCCATTTAGTATCCGGCATCCTGACCTGACTGAAATATTGTAGAATTATGCTGCGCAACAACCGATATTACGACCTTACGTGAGTAATGGAAAATATATTTCAGAATGTCAGTTAACATCTCACGAGATAACACACCTACTATATACGTTAAAATACATAATTCCAATAAATCGCATCTAATATCTAAAAGCCTATAAGAGGACAAACAGACGGGGCAATATCTAAGGGCCTAAAATATCTAAGAGCAGCCATAAATAATCTGGTTTCCATTTTCCAGATTTCAATTTTTACGGTGGTTCTGGAACATAACCCCCACGATCAATGAGGAATTGCTGTATATTCATACGTCATTATCACATCAGTGGTAAAATTCAGATGACTTGACCTGTAACAATAAAACTCATTAGATTTTCATGCAGAAATTGGTGCTTCCGATGTGGATGCCGCGTATTCAAAAGCGAGTGCGGCAAATCGGTATATTTTGGTTTCCGAGAATTTTAAAATTGTCTTTTTATCCGCCAACTGTGAGGTTTTACAATCTTGGTGCAGAAATAGCTATGTATATACAAATCTCGCGAACCTACATCATATTTACTTAAGCGATAGAGGTTATAAGAAGTGTAAGCGGAAAGTAAGTTGGCGAAGGGCAGAGTGACTGTCTACCATTCCTTACTGGAATCTAAATAAATAAAGTGAAGTACAGCTATACAGTACTGGAGATAAAATGTGATTCGCAATAATCGGTCGGCGGACTTCAAACTTTCCGCTATGCCATATTGTATTCTTCCAAGGCGGCCATTTCCATCATCGAACCAACTTAACATTACCTGCAAGAATGGTGGCGGAAAAACGGACATTAAATAGTGTTGTTCCATATTATAAAGCATATAGTTAAATCGTGAATTTCTTAATGATCCCTGTATCAAATAATTATTGAACATATGAATAGAATTAGATCCTCAATAACCTGCACTAAAAATTTAAATTGAATGTGCTAACTCATTAAATGTCAACTAAATTCGAAAACGCGTTTTCGACTCGGGAAAATTGCTTAAGTAACATTGTACTATTACTCACCATGCAACATAACCCCATGATAATTCAGTTGCTTTAGGATGCCGGCCTCCGAACGAACTACTTTTTGGTTGCCTGCAAAACCTTCAGTTTTGGATGAACGTTTTTTCTCATTCACTTCCGATGCCTTTATAAATTTAAATATATTCCAAAGGAAACATTTGTAAAAATGTTCTTTCTTTTGCTCATCTGGTAGAAGGTTACGTCTTCTTCCAATTCTGAACTCTGGATTTACTAATGTTACTTGTAAAGTTTTCAGTATGGCTTAAATCCACTACTTTGTTTTATAAACTCCGTATGGTCTCCACCTAATAGCATATAGAAATGCATGATTTTCCGCACACAGAAAACACATAGCCTGTAGTTTGAAAGGTCTGAATACAAGTGTAAGGGCAGGTTGAGTTCAAAATCATCCGAGAATCGGAAATGTTTATAAAATCAAGTTATGACATTTTTGAGTGAAAAATGGAAGAAGACCTTACGGTTTACCAAATCAGTAAAAGAATGAATGTTTTTATGTATGTTTTCCTTCGAATATACTCGGGCTTATAAAGGCGTCACAACTCAATAAGAAAAATCCATATTACCTATGCAGTCATTTTGTACAGAGTTTATTTACCGCAGGCGGCCGAAAGGAAGTCCTTTTGAAAGTCGGCATCTCGAAGTAACTGGATTATTTTGGGTTTCTAATACATGACTATTAACACTAAAACCCTTCTTATATAACTTTTTCGAGTCGAAAAGGCAGTTCAGAATTTCGGTTAACAGTACACGAGTTAGAAAATCCACCGTACCCTGTTTTATTATTCCGTGGCTTTTTGGCGCAAGCTGCCATCAAACAAAAAAGCAAGGTGAGCGTAGTTTCAAATGTATCATTTTTTGAGCGAGTAACCAAACTGTGGTCAGAAAAGGTAGATGGCAAACATGCAGTCGAAATGCTCTCTCCGAAATCGATACCTAAAAGCAGTTGTCTGCACGCAAAATAGACTTGGTAACACAACGCACGCATGGATTGCAGGTGAGAATTGTTACTTTTCAGACTTGCCCACTCCTCAGTAGCGGGCAGGTTCTTCAAACTACCGTGGCGGACAGCAATCGGAATGAGAATTTTCTGGAGGCGATTTCCGCCCGACTACAAGCAAAAGTTTCATCCAGATAAACTTCCGGGAATAGGCCGTCAAAGGAATATTTAACGCAGTCGGTGCGCAGCAGCAGCAGCAGCTCTTTGCGCGAGGAGTGGGACGAAGGGCTGTCTCGCGATTGCCCTCGACTACAAGCCCAAGTCAAGTGTTTTACTCGGAAAAAAACTACACAGACTACGAACGTGTCAGGAAGCGATGACATTTTCTGCCTCGCGGAGCCTAAGATTTCAGTTTTACTACTGGGGACGGACAAACTAAGAATCAGAAGGCTGTCCGACGCGCTTCCGCCGGCAATGGCGTCCAAATTCCGTTTTTTTTTAACTGAGAAGATTTAGTCGCTGAGGGGGGGGTGGGATTAAGTATGAGCGAGTACTTGTTTCCATGAAGAAAATGGCCGGGTATGGAGTACCCGTACTACTGCGAAGCTTAGTGCCTGACTTTTAGCCAAAGTGGAGCTGCCTAAAGAGGGTTTAGTCCCACTTACTGGGCTGGTACGGTTAAAAATTAATGTTCATCGAACAGAGACAGTCATTTCACTGTCTATTTACTTTTACTTCAAGAAAGTTGACTAGTCCATTCCGATCTTGCAAAACGTGCAGGTTCCAGGTTGAACTCTTATTTTTGTCAAGCAAGAAGATTCCCTATAACATCTTCAAAGTTTACATAGAAAGAAAATTACATATGATAAAAAAATTTGAGTATTTGGAAGAAAGATTGGAATTCCGACCAATCACATTTTATATATTGATTTTCGCGGAAAAGCGAACACCGTTTTGACCCCACTATTTTTGATGTCCGAGGCATGTTAAATGCATTCACATCCTTTCACTATACTGCGCTTCTCGTATATCGCCAAGACCACATAGCCCTCCTACTTAACCTAAGAAAAGGAGGATTATCTTTTATTATTTGATCTAGATAATTTCTGACTCCTTTTTTATTTCTTCTATATCAACTGCATATATTGCCCAGTCCAAAATTTCTACCGCAAAAGCACAATTTTAGCAAAAGCAAGTAAGACTATTGTTCTTGAAAGATAAAGATGCACTGAATTACTATGAAAGTGGTTTCCCTTGCGCGTCAACAGCTTTTAATCTTACTTACAACCAGGTCTATCCGTTGCAAAAATAACAGCCTTGTTTTTTTCCTGTTTGCATCTGCATGCTCTGGACCTTGAACTTGATGGAAAATAGTGCGGCTGGAAAAAAAAACACTAGGAGAGACTTCCTCATCTCAGACTCCAAAACAGGATGTGCGATCCAACGGTTCGAGGGGAGCTTTTGTGGAAAAGACCATCCTGACCTTAAGTATGTACGCGGGAGAGCAATGTCTTGATACCTAACTGCAGTCAAGTTATGACGTCTCACAGGCACCAAGAAGGGAGTATCCGCAGCCGCTACAATTCACCGGCGACACGCACCGCCTCTGAAACAGTCCAATGTAAATGATTTAAGGCATTTGTTTCGATGACTTATCGTCAGCAGATGGGCGGAAACCGCAAACTAAAAAAAAACAATTTGTTTAGCACTGTCAGTGGGCTCACTGGAGCCCGCTCGGTAAGCCGACGTCTTCTAGGTCTGCGGGGATAGAGCTGTTGACAGTCAGTGATTCACTCTTTCGGCGTTTCGACGGTGTGTTCTCACATCTATCGAACAAACCCGGGTCTGAGAACCAGATGAAGTCGGATGTGAAGAGGCCCTCGAAAGAGGAACTACGCGTAAAGCAGTTGACGTATTTCATGAACGGGGATGACTGGAAGTCCGATGGTCAATTTTGGCTCAACCAAAACATTGTGCGGATTACATGTTCGGCAAGTCTGTTGTGAAACATGTCCTTCGCTCAGACAGAATATGATTCTTGGTATATTTATCGGGGCACATGGTTGCCAATTTAAACAAAATTAAATGTGGCCTTAAATTCAGGCAGTTTTTATGCTAATATATTTCCTAGACCACGACTATGAGAGTGTATTAATTTAACCTGCGGATTTTTTTTACCCAACCAACTGTCATTAAAGTTACGGCTAATTTTCAGTTCTGAATAACTCGGGTGAAGCACAATGTGAAGAAACACAATATCGTTAGAAAAACAGTACTTAATTCTTTTTTGAGAATTATGATTTACAAACCAAAGGTGATTACTTTCCTTAAAAACTGTAATAACGTCTGCTTGTCGAGAAACAGGAAGTGAATTTAACTCTACAAAATATGATAAGACACTGTGTGTGTGATCTGGTATCTGCAACTTGTTAACAGTTTGGGAAGAATGTACGCTTTTTACGGTTTCTTTGTTGTGCTTTTCCGGTAACATAGAAGAGCCTAAAATTAAGCAAAAGTTAACGGAAGAGAATCTGTCTTGATGCACACAAAACGGCATACTTCTGATCAGATCTGTTTTTTTATTTAAACTTCTTTGTCGCTTACCTGTCTGTCAACATGTGGTTTCCTGTAAACATTTATTTCTGCGACGATCTAATCAGAAGAATTAAACAAAACACTCCTTACCATAGCCAACTGCTGAAAATCCGCATGAACTTATTTTGGAATCTAAAGTCAAAACATAGGTGATTGGCTAACTACCCCACGTCTTTTTAGAATAATCCTTGAAGGGTATTTAAGTGCCAGCTGTGCAAAAGAACCACTTCCGGTCGTTGTTCAACTTATGCTGCTGACCTGCTCAACTCGACTGACTTCAACCCGGACGCACATGCGCTCACAGAGCCGCAGCTGCCACTTGGACATACCAAATCCTGTGAATGCGACACCACACCTCGACACATCAACACACACACACTACTGGGACGCCATATCACATTGCCCCACAAGCCTACAAAGGCGGCCGCCAACACCGTCTCAAGGGCTCTCAGGCATGACTGGACGCAGTCAACACCAGCCCTGGCTTCGCCAGCGGCCATCGCTACCGGAGAGGACTACTCAGGGTTCTGTATATAATAAACCCCTCACTCTGGCGCATTCTGCATTTTTCTACAACTCAGGATTTCGCCTGACGATTATAGCACTCTGATTACACTGTGGCGGTCAAAGATGTGAGATCAACTTAAACCACGTACAACAAGTTCGTTTCGTCCAATGCCAGGGAGCTGTGAGTACTGGTTTATTCTATACACAGGGCAGGTTGCCGTAAGTTGGCTGTTTGCTTGCGACAGAGATAAGCGTCCGTTCACGGAGCGTGTCAGTCGCAGTGTGTTGTTTACTCGGGAGTGAGTGTCTGGGTCAACAGCAGGGTGGGACGGCAGCCGCGTTTTCCTATTCGTGAACACGACGTGTGACACAGGAAAAACAGCAGGGCGAAGTCGAGTGGGAATTTTGTG
>CACRXP010000431.1:309529-328832 GCA_902702965.1 Spirometra erinaceieuropaei | reverse complement strand
ACCTATCCTGGCAAAATTACGCAAGTGTTGCTGTGAATTCGCGAAATTTGAGGGCCCTGGCCGCGCATTTGCGAAGCATGCAACTCACTGATTTTCTGTGCCCGTATAAATTCAAATATATTTCGCAGAAAAAACGTACATTAGTATTCTTCCTTTGCACTGATATGGTAGCAAATTATGTCTTCTCTCAATGTTATACTTGAGGAAGGAGTATCTTCCGGTTTTGGAAAATATTCCAACTAGGATTTTTCTCAGATAATGAAATGTCCAATCATATAACATTGTATCAGGACGCCTAGGAATGGTGCTTTTAAAGTGGATAGCAGGGTCTTCACACCGCGAAATGTCATAAGCCCTCCATGATATGTTCTCAAAGGTGTATATAAATATATTATCATCTGTAAATAGTTTGTATGCAGCATGTAGGTTGGGGAGCCCGAGTACAAGTGTGACGGCAGGTCACGTTCAAGAATATTCGAGAATTATAAGAAAACTCTGAAGAGCAAACAAAACCACTCCCTCAGGTAGAAAATTTGAAGGGGATGTGATTTGTTATCAAACGGATGCAAAAAATACTTTTGTGCATGTTATATATAACATTTGCTTGAATTTATAGGAGCACATAACAACTAGGCGAAAACAATCAAACCGCCTAAGTAGTCAGTTTTGGAGGACGCGGTTTGTGCAGACGGCCTGAAGGAACATCGTTTAAGGGCCGACATCCCGATGTACCCTAAATAACTTTAAATTATGCTGCACGATGATTAATATTGCAAACCAACTTAAGTGGTCTTTCCGAAATGAAAAAAAATTCGAGATTTCGGTTAACATTTCATAAAACAGCGTGTCTACTGCAGGTAGGTCACAGCACCCATTAAAAACTACCGCAGTGTTTTGCCCCTGACTTTATTTATCCGAGATTCGCTTTCGTAGTTTGATTTTCAAGATAGCCAGAGGTGCATCAGGAAATAGACTGGGCTTCCTATAGGTGACCGGGTGGACACTTCAAGATCTTAAAACCATGACGTCGAACTGAAGGATTTGCAAGTGTTCGATGCTGGACGTATGTGGCGATTTAAATGGCCCCATCAACTTATAGGTTTTGTTTCTTAGAAGCTCTTGTCGTGATGCTGCGTTAAATTTACTTCCGAAGTAGGTGTATTTGCAAGAGAGTTTGGAAATATAAAACGTTATTTTGCTATGAAATCAGTCCCAATAACTGTCGGTTTCTCGGCCAACGAACTCTCACAATCATGCCCAATGACGGTACACCCATGCTGCTTGTCTAGAAATCGATGACAGGATTATGAGAATTAGGGTTGAAGGCAAAGTTATAACATTGGAATCAGCGCACCTTTGAGACTTAATGAAAAACCACCTGCAGTACGGGGGATTTATTCCCGCACCCAACCGTGAATTGTATTTAAACCTTCAATGCGACGACGGCTCCGGGGATATTCAGCTTCCGAAAAACTGAGACTTCCTATTAGGGTTCCGGTCGAGAGCCCTTGTCCCAGAAAGCAATCAGCTGTAGCGTTTACTTCCGAGATTTCTCAGAAGCTATCGAGAACCGGTAAGTGCGAAAGGTTACAAAGCCAAGATCCAGGTTTATTGTGAGGTGTTTGAAAAGAACAGGATTTCGCCCCCGGACATGGGTTGAGTAGCTGTCTGGAGCCCCTTCCGTTTGAAGTGACTTATGGTATCTTCATCGTCTTGTCCTGAGTTGTCTCTAGATTTAGAAGGTCAATTCTCCGTCAATAATTACTAAAGAACGCCAATTGTGTTCTGCTCTCCGGTCTGCCGGCAAAGACTCCTGTCCGGGCTAAGTATATGCTATTTCGGCTTGTCCAGGGCCTGTATATTGTTTGTTCGTTGCAAATACATCAGTTTCATCCGGAGAAGGGAAGATTAGTCAAAAAAGGTGCGGCCCATTTCGACCAAGTTCTACGTTTTTCGTGGTAATGGTTGAGGCGTAGCTTTTCCTGATCGCGGAGAGCTAGTGGAAGTGGCCTCTTATTAGGGATTTGCCTCTTTTGACATTCTTGCTTTCAGCCAACAAAACAATCTCCGTCCCATGTCGACCCCTGCTGTGTAGATCTGTTCACAATGGTCGACAGTTCGGCCATCAAGGTCGACCACGTACGCCGTTTGCCGAGGTGAACACAGACGTTGAAATGAGTCATTCCCCCTCCATAAACCGCGATGTTTTGGAAGCGAGGCAGAGGCAAAACGACCGGATGTGGGCGCGGGTGCAATGGCTGGTCCATCTATGCGCGCCACATACACGATCCGGTCTCTGCTCCACGTACAACAGGCTATAATAAAGGCGACTCGGATATCGCGTAGACGAGAAAATCAAAGGAGCCAGATTAGGAGGAGACTAATTCTGCCTGAGTCACAGTTCTGAGAAGGGTTGAGCTACCACGTCAGCTGGAAACTATCGAAGTAGCGAATTTTAGATCGCCAGATTTAATATAGTTAGAAGCACGCTGATATGCCTTGAGGATGGATTCCTCAATATCATCCTCGGAATAATGCACATGTAAGCACAATCCGACTGCACTGCTGCTTCACTGAGAACGGGGTGTTACGGAAGGTTGTCCGGATACCGTAGGGATATGTTGGCTTGTCAAGAAGTGAGAGCTACATCTCCTTTCAGCCGGATGGTGGCAGAAATGTGCCCCAAGATTATCACAAATCCTCTTAGCTTGAGGAAAACCGTGATTCTACTTACGCTTGATTCTACAGCAAAGGACAAAAGAACTGGTTGGTTTTGAGTGGACGTTATCTCCTACTGTACCTCCTGTGGGTTCAAAAACGGATGTACTCTCTGCAGGACTGATTTCTTGATTGAACCATGGCTGAACAAGTCCAACTATCACGACTCGGAGCTCCTGCAGTCTCCATTCTGGCTTATCAGTCAGGCACTCAGCCCAAGGGGATCTTGGATACGATGAAGCCGGCATGCGTACTGCTGTTAACGGAATAAAATCCGCGCGTTCATTGGACCAAAAGAAGGATTTTTTATCCGGACTTCAGTGGCACGAGAAATTCCGGACGAGGAGGACTGAGCTTGTTCACGGGAGCCGCCGGGATACCATTCGATTCTCACTGCACTTATTCAATGTCAAACAAGTTGTTGAGTTCACGCCACCGTTATTCGTCCGTTCGCTGTTTTCCTCATTCGTCAAAACCAAAACCCTGCAGCCTGACTATGAGGAATAAGCAGCGGAGGACTGATATCCGTGCTATCACTTCGACTGACAACACTAAATTTAAACTGAGATCTTAAAATGAGAGAATAATTACCCAATCATTGAGAAGTATTGTTAAGCTGTACTCGCTTATCTAAATGAATCACGCTTATTTCGTCACATTGATAAATGGAGTAGAAAATAATGCCTACCTGCACAATGGGATTACTCAGCTCTAAAACTAACTGATGCGTAGCTACCATCAGTGATTCAAGGTAGTTCTGCTAAGGACAGGGACCCTACTTTCGGCAAAGCATTTGATTAGCATGCTAAGTGGGATCAAATCAAATCAAAGCAGTGTAGTTGGAGCAATTGACGGAAGCCCTTGCAAACTCCATTTTTAAAAAATTCAACCAGGCATGAAGGGCAGTTAGTTTACAAAGATTTGCAGGTAATTCTAGCATACGAAATGCGTAGGGTTCATAATAAAAGGGGAGTGTTTAAAAGATTGTGATTATGATAAATAACAGCGAACAACATTCAGACAGCATGCTCACGCAATGAGTTCAGCGGTGTCGAAGTAAATGTAGACAAACTGGGTTATTGAAATCAAGATAGTAGCATGCTTATAGTCATAAAACTGACTTATTAGATGGGTTTGGAGTGTTCTGGTTAACCTTTAACAGAGGTTTCTTAAACGTTTCTGCATTGGTGGAATGCTCGACATATGTGGGTGAAGAAGTCCCCAGTTAAATGACTCTATGCGAATAAGAGGAAGACGAAGAAGGAACACCGATTGGTGTGGCACAGTTCCTTTTGAAGTTGGTAAACATGACGTCGAAGGTTCGTCTTCAGTGTCATTTCGAGAAGATCTTCCTAGTTCAGAGCATGATCAAGTCCCTGTAAAAACTAAAACATTAGTATAGGGTCACCTTTGTCTTGTCTTTGGTGGATGGGGTAGAGGTTTAGGGCAGCCAGGAGTTGTTCGTACGCCAAATTTTTCACTTCAGAACAAACTTTGCATTACGTCGTTGCACATCTTCATGAATATCTATGTCTTTCAGAAGCCACGGCCGTCAAGCATGTACCGTATATTCTAGGTGTGGCCGAACAAATGATCTGTATATCTTACGGCAGATATTCGCATCCAGGTTCACAAACATTCTGGGCATTGCCCTCATAATTGACGTTGACCGCGTCGACTTTTAAACGCTGTGCTGTTACGCTTAAATCGTCTTCAACGAATACTCCAAGGTCTTTCAGGTTTTAGGCGGTTGGTTTTTCAAGAGATACCGTTGTAAAGATACATTTCTTTATCTCGCCGAAAGTATATGTATTACCACACATTTGTCGACAGTGAATTTCATGTACGAGGAGTCGCTCCATTTCTGCCGGCTTTCTTATCCTTTTTAAATATCTGTGAGTTTCTCTCTCATCTTTTATCAAACTCCGCAGTTTCAGATCGTCCACAAAAACATCATATAGCATTTCATTTTCTGTACATTTGCATAGATAATAAATAGGAGCAGTGCAGAAGCTGAATCTTTTAAGGCTCTATTTTTAAGACGCCCATTCTGAACAATTGCCATTTGCAGTAACCTCTTGTCTGCTACCAGTTAAGACTTTTTAAAATCCAGTTTAGAAGGTCTTCTCAAATCCCTAATTCTGACATCTTTTTGGATAAGGCGCTTTTGTGGAACGCAATCAATGACCTTGCTGAAGCTAAATTAAATGGCATCAGCTAGATGTCCTCCGTCCACTGCTTTACGCCACCGTTCGGATGATCTAGAGAGGTTTGTAAAGACATAACCTCCTCGCGACGAAACCAATGAGTGCAGTTCTGATAGCGAAATGCATCCAGCAATATAACTGATTTTTTAATTATCCCCGTTAGTTTACAGTAGTTGCGCGTCAGTAGTTGCTGGAATAAAACCGTGATCCTCCCTTATTAATAAGTACAATATTTGCCTATGTCAGTGTGCCGGAAGCATACTGGCTTCCAAAGATTTTTGGAGGACAATATACAGTGTTTCGGCTAATGCATTGGGAGTGGGCGTAGAAATACACCTGGAATCTCATCTGGTCAAGAAGTACACCTATGCCAACTACCTGAAGAATTAGCCGAACTACTGTGTATCATCTTACGATGCTGGTAAACTTCCTAATACCATTATTCAACCTCAGCAACTTTTTCGTTGGTTGCATGACGAGTCTTATATACACAGAAAAAATTAAATGTTGAGGACCACCTTACCGAAACTTTGTACAATAATGCTCAAAACAAGTACACCACTTATTTTTTATGGCAAACGATGGGTTGGGGAAATGTCGACCATCCGTACAGCCGGCAATAGCGTCCGTTATAGTTCGTTGACATCGCATTCAATGTGATATTGAAGACGGGAGGTTGGAGCCTATGTGGTGGCGTAAGTTTTCCGGATGTGCGGATTTGCTCGTCCCCCCATTCCCCCTAGTATGCTGCAAATCATAAATATTCGCCCAGCTTGCGGCTGCTTCAATCGCCAACTCTTACAAGCTCAGTTCTGAGAGGCCTGAGACCTCGGGAACATCGTTGACGTACATGAGTGTATGTCACGCGTACGGTATCTCATTTCAGTTTAGTTTCGCTATCGCATCCGCCCGAACAACTCGTAGCTTTGACCATTTGCTCTGGTAACAGCGCCTCCGTCCAATTCCCCTTGTGGCCGCGAGGTATGGCGTTGTGGATGCGTCTGCGTTATTCAGTTAATTAGATGACCGCGCGCGCAGATTAGGACACCTCGTTGCACCCAATTGCACCTAGCTAAGGTCGCTTCTACTTCGTGGCAAAATGCGGAGGTCAGTTTCGTCATTGAAGGCGGTCTTCAGTAAGGACTACCGTCCCCTCTTTATGCTGAGTACCTGGGTGTCGTTGATCAACACCCTTAAAACTTGGATCTTTCAGTACATCACAATCCCCTATAAAAAGCAAAGACATCAACAATGGTCAACTGCTAGCAGCTGCGACAGACGGATTCGTTCAACAACAAAAAGTACGTGGATGCCTATTCTCCGTAAACAGACGCCGTCGGAATTTCAGCCCAACATCTTTGCGTTGCGCCTCGCTCCAGCGGAGCTTCACTCCCTCGTAGAGGGTTCAGGTGGAAATGAGTGGTTCTTATGGTGACTCGCGACTGAGTGTGTGTGTTAGCTGCCTTCTCGTGCTCTGCGTTTTTCAGAGCCCCATAATACAGCAGGGGAGAAACTCATGAAATGTCAGCCGAAATTCCGAAATGCGCTTTCGTTTCGAAAAGGGTTGTAAAACTGGTCAGCCTGCAACATAATTCTATAATATTTCACTTACCTCAGGATACCGGCTTTCGAACGAACTTGCTTCCGACTGCATGCAAGAACTATACTCTGCAAAAAATGACTACTTAATTAGCATGCAATTTTCTCATTGACTCTCGATGTCCTTAAACACTCGATTATTTTTCATGGAAAACATGCATAAAAATATTCATTCTTTCACTCTTACGGTAGAAAATTACGTCTTCTTCATATTTTATACTTAATGGAAGGGTATAATTCGGTTTTCAAAATCTTTTTCAATTCCCGAATAATTTTGAACCCGCTCTACTGTTATACTTGGATTCAGGGTTTCGAAATTACAAGTCCTATATTTTCAGCGTACGGAAAACCACACATTTCTCTACGGTTCTAAAGGCTGACCATATAGAGTTCATAAATGTTAGCAGTGGATTTGATCCATATTGTTAACATTATAGGACACATTGGCAAATGCAAAGACATGACGATTTATGAACGGCCATTTCACGGTATTTAAAAGTCTTATAATTGGAAACTTTTTTAAAACCGAATTATGTCCCACCTTCGAGCATTAAATTGGAAGAAGACGTAATGTTCTACCGAAACAGTGAAAGAATGAGTAGTTTTATGCATGTTTTCCATGAAACACAATTGGACTTTTAGGGGCATCGAAAATCAATGGGAAAAATGCATGCTGCTTAAGTGATTTTTTAGAGTGTAGTTTTTGTGTGCACCCGGAAGGAAATTCATTCGAAAGCCGGCATCCTGAGATAACAGAAATACTATAGAATTATGTTGTAGGCTGACTGGTTTTAGAACCCTACTTAATTAATCTTTTCGAAACGAAAACGCATTTCGAAATTTCGGTTGACATTTCTCGACTTAGTCCACCTACCGTACCTACGACAGACAGGAAAGTTCGGGAGTGAAAACTGGACGCTCTCTTCTACCTTTGACTGGAGGTCTAGAAGAATGAAATTGTGGTAGAGGGACGCTCACCGACCGCTTTATGGGACTCATTCATTTGTGAGACTACTTCCATTCTGTTGAAAATGAATGCCTCGTCAACGTGTAAGGCCGAAAATTCCGGCGGACACGTTTCGAAAATGAACGATCCACTTTTGATGCCACAGTTATGAGTTCAGAGAGTGTCAACCCCGTCGGAGATCCCTTGCACTCTCTTTACACAGTTCCATCGGAAGTAAAATATGCTTCATGGCCGAATTTGGGCGACTAAAAGAGACGGGTTGGCTTCAACGCCTCCTTCGCTTTGTCGTATTCGTGCTCCAGTAGTCCAAGTGCCGCAAAATTAAGGTCAAGAGTGTTCAAATCGGCCTAATTTCGCCTGCAATGGTTCGCATTTTCCAAATTTTCTTCAAGAGTTGTACGGTTGGGTTGTGCATTTTGAGCATTCGCTGTTAGACTAGCACCCTAGGACTCTTCTTTTTCCTTGCCTGAGCATTCGGCTCCCATTGCACCACACAGCGGATCGTTTGGAGGATCCGGTTCTTTTGAAAGAGTCAACGTTACACAGCTTTAAATCCTTCATGGCTATTTGGACTAAAATCTGCCCGCAAATAGCACCTACAGACCTGCAACTTCTGTGTGATCATGGAAGAACATGGCAAGTCGTGGCAGAAAGGTGATCACTGATCATCTCGGTGGTACGGAAAGAAGACCACCTCCATATGTTTACTTTCATCTATTAGGTTGCCTGCGAGGGGTCAAGTTTGAGCCCGACGGAGCTACGGGACGAGAGTGTCCTGTAGCCCGATTAGCGGACGCACTTCCCTTGCAGATAGATCTATCCATCTAAGTTGTTTTTTTCTGAAGTCGCTTATGAAGAGGATATGGAAGATGCAGAGATGATTTTCGAGCATGTCCTAGTAATACTTGTTAAGGACAGCTAAGGAATGGAGACCAAGCAATTCCGATAAGATAACTACCATCCATGAATCTGACCTTCACCCAAAGCCTTTGTAGATCCAAAGGTAGCAGGCCTTGGACGTGAATTCCCTCTCGATATCAGTGGATGCTGTAGACTACGCTAGAATGGGCAAGATCATTGAAGACACCAGAGGCCTAACAATCCGCCAGACAACCACACTGCTGTTGAGGTACCGAAAACTCGAAACCGCAGACAAAGGGCGAACTGCAAACATTCGAGTTCCAAAGTGGACAATGGCGAAATCATTCCGCGGGCTGTAAAATGTCGCTCCATTGTGGTACCCGTCGAAACTAAAGGGGCTCGGAGCCCACTCAGCGATCAGTAGTCGTACAAATGTCTGTACGTTAATGAGGGAGAACGCCTCGTCTAGCAAAACTCTGATCCTGCGGAGCAGTCGCTTAAAGGACTGACCCGGCCAAGTGACTGCCCTGCATACATAGCAGACGCGCAACTCAAGCCAAACGTCTCTCCACGTGGCACCTCTGCTTGCTATCTGTCATAAACGCTTGGCTGACTTCTGTTCTTCGTCGGAGACTTAAAAACAATCGTATTTTCTGCGAGTTCATTCCTGAATGAGTAAAATGCCTGACTTTGTAGCCATATTTAGTGATCGCGCCCGTCGACTCTACTGCATTCGTTCCTATTCCCTAAGAACTGACGGCGAAAGTTGTGGGCAAATCTCTGACTGTGAGTCACGGCGGGAGATTCTGCTGAATGAGTGAATCGAAGCGATCCCAATACGTTCGCCGTCCTCCAACTTGGTATCGGAAGTTATTTCTAAACAGCAGGACATTCGGTGTCTACCGGATACCTACACGAATTCTTGACGACCCGTCCGTCGCCCAAACAATTCGTATTGTGCACCTCAAAGAAGCACTAAAGTTGGATGGCCGAATGTCTTAATCCCAGTGTAGGTGAGAACGGGCTCGTGACCCAGCGGTTAGAGGCGTGAACTTCTAACTAACAGGCCGCGAGTTCGAGCCTCGGGTGTTCCACACTTCGGGGTTGGGTATGACTGGCTGACGACCGCTAATAAGCCAGAAATGGCCATTCCAGTCCCCTTGTCTTTGACGGTAATGCCATTCTGCCGAGAACAGTTAGTCAAATTCCCCTTCTTTATGCCCAGGTGGGACGATATGAAAGCGAGGGGGTGTGAACTCCCTTATTCCAGCAAGCCATCATCACCAGACAAATACTGCGGTTTAACGGCAACCATACCGTCTCCCAGACGCCGTTGTGTCTACAAACCCCAGTGTGAACATTTTGAAGCATACTGGCCAGCAAAGAAGCTAAATACCTAAACCGTCGTAATCCGCTCACAGCGAATAGCCAATCAGACAACTTTTTCGGGTAAAGCAAGAATCTGACGAATTGATGACATCAAAAGAGTAATATTCCAAAGTCCTGTAAGCTGTATCCTGCAGTATGAATCTCAGAGACGGGCTGCAGAGTACAATAGCTAGCTGAGGTTGGCATAGGGCATAGACTTCAGGGCGTAGTCTATCAAATCCCGTGCCATAACTGTCCTTGTCCAGGCCGAACAGGACGAAGCCTCAAATACTTGAGCACAAACGGGCATTCGGAAAGGCGACCCACTATCTCAAGTCGCCACGCACACCCTGGAGGAGGGCCATGAATTCGCCTTCGCCAACACGCGGATATTGGCGTGAGTCGGCAACAAGACGGGGCGAGAACTGTTGGAGGCGTGGGTGTAGGACACCAACTCTATCAATAGACACATTCGTTTGCCTGCGTGTTATCACGTACTCCGCCCAAGCAGACAGGTGGCGCAGCTCACATCGACGCGAAGTAAAAACGTCGTCATCACGCCGGGGGACCATTGTGGGCCAGGCAGCACAAACCAGACCTAGCCACGGACGTAGTCCCCTCCCCTCACGGCACAATGATATAAATGTTCACATGTTGCTGCCCTCCAGCAGTCTCTGATGATGAACTCCTGTCCGAGTTCGAAAGCTAAGACCAATAAATCTACGGTTCCAGTGATCGTGCCCTCGTCTTCTTTTAAACAAGAACCTGTGATGCGTATATTCTCTTTCACTCCAGGTTATTCTTCGTTCACTGGGTCTCAGAGATGGCCTCCCGACCCTGGAGCCATCTTGGGTAGACATGGGTCAGACTCCGGGCTTTATTCAGTTGTCAAGGTACACAAACGAAAGACCCACTGTTGTCTGCCGAGACCTCCGCAGTTTTCCGTGAACTGCGTTGCAAAGATAACGACGTAGAACTGCGTCCGAGAAACGGCTGCAGGCGCATCTACATGAGTACGTACTGCCAACAACATGGAGACTGGACTTGAAGTCCCCACTTGCAACGCGCAACGGAGGGACTTAGGGGCTGCAATCATTCTAGGTCGCCTGACCACCGGCCCACTCTACAGGGAGGTCGATGAGTCATCAGGGCAAAAAGTACCTCTAAACTCCTCCACAAGTGCTGTGACCGACTGCATACGCAAGACATCGCTATCCTTATCGCACCCATTAGGTGGACAGGAACAGGCGGGGCAGCATACATGAGATCGGCCAGCGCACAATCAAGCATATCGGCAGGCATTTAAAAAATGAACTCCGGTAAGACGGATTACCCGTTGGCCTACCTGCTGGCTACCCGGCACGTGCGCAGGTGGCGGATAGTTGGACGGCCTTCAGCGAAGGCTAGCTGCAGAATAGACAGGTTCTCGAGCCCGGTGAATAAGCAGTCAGTAGCGACAATGCTACTAGTGAGCTTAGGAGGCGGCTGGATACTCGCCTGTTAAAGATCAGCCATAACTCCCCAAATCGCACCTAATAAGCCATTATAGTGACTATACACGTGCTACTACCTTAGTTTCAGTAACCCGTTTTGTCTACACTAAGTGAACTTATTGCGTGCAAATGCAGCCAATGTGTTGTCCGCTGTTATTCAGCAAATTCATCAGCTTCTCAACACCGCTATTTCATGATCAGTCTTACGCATTTCGCAAACCGAAATCGCCTATACATCTTCACAACTTAACTGCTCCTCAGGTAGGCTTTTATTTACTCTAAATACACTGATTTGATTTGAGGATGCTGAGGGTTGACGTATGATAGGCCGACTGTCTCTTAGATCCCGTCAAGCCCGATGACGGCGCTGTGACATGGCTACCGTAAGCTGCCATTAAATCAGTCGGCTTGCCACGGCTGTCTCGTGATTAAGTTCTTGAGCCAAAGCGCTGGAGGAGACAACCTCGAGCAAACAATCCGAGCGGCTGTTGGAGACCAGCTTGTACTCAATATCTCCAAAAAACCTCGTGAAAATACGTCCGACGACATTATTACAATCCATGCTACGGCATCCCGGGGACCGACACGCTCCGCAACCCTGGTATAGTATAGCGGGCGAATGGGGTGGGGTCTGGACTACTACACCGTGAACGGACTCTTGGTATTGGATGCTGGAATGTGCAGACGTTCCTGGACCCTGGTACCTGAAGTCTGACAGCGCGTAGTGAGTGCCCGAAGTCCAACTCCCCGACTCAGATGCTGAGAAAATAAAGATCCCGGGAGTCTACGCCCACTTCATCATGTTCCACAACGGCCCACGCGATTCTTCGGGTAGACACGGCGTGGTAATCGTCCTCACAACAAGAAATTCGTGCAGTAATTGTATGAGAACCAGTCAATGACCGAATGGCTTACGTGAGACTGAAGGGTCACCTTACGAAAATCTGTCATCTAAATGTACGCAGCAACATCAGGTGTCGGATAGCACGATAAGGACTCTTCTACTCGCAGCTGCAAAAGCTGAAGGACTTCTTCGTCGTTATCTGCTATTGCCGAGGACTGGAATGGTCGGAGAGGTCCTCGCGACTAGCCAAACGTTCACCCTACTAGCCGCCTTGGACTAGACTCTGTATGCAGCAACAGTGAGGATACTGGACGTCACTGATCAGAATAGACTGTTTGTCAACAACACGTACACCCAGCATCATCGGACATCTGCTGACCTGATATTCAAACAACGGTCAGGTCGAATGCATGCTAGTTGATCCAAGGTTCTGAAGCTGGATTCACGATAACAAATTAATGGGTGGTGCCGAAACTAATAACGCCCATGGCTCGGATCATGTTCTCGTTCCCACATGCCGAACGCTCATCTCTCATTCGCACCCAAAACGTCACGCACAAGATGCCGGTAACTCGAAAAACTTCGACAACCCGGCACCGCCGAGACCCTGGGCACAGAAATCTGGTCGTTTTACAACCCAAGACGACAAAGATGGCAGAGGCCAGTGGTCACAATTGAGGTCGACAGTCCGCAAAGGAGCTGGAAAAGTTTCTGGATTGACCCAATGGCGACACAGTGACTGGATCAACGAGAGAACACTGCAGCTGTCTGTCCAGACGGCTCGAGGCGGGTCCCTTAACGATGATTCCCTCTGCCAATTCCGGAAAATGGAAACAACGACCTCAATGAAACAGGCCTCAAACGTTAGTGACGCTAGAAAACTAAACCTCTAAGTTAGTGATAAGCGCACTGTGCCGAGTGACTCTGTTCGTGAAGTGAATGGCGGCTTTACTGTCGACAAATCGGCCGAGCCTGGTCGGTTGCGTGAGCACTTTGAGCACATTCTCAACTTCAGTGCTCGACCTATCACACCCTCGCTCTATTCAGCCGCGGAGTGTTATCCCTCTCCAGCCTATGCAGTGTCTGAGGGAGAAATCGCCGACTCGACAGAGGCTGTACAACAAGGCGCCCAGGGAGGACGGTATTCTCGCTGTTATCTACAAGTCTTGCGTCCACAGTCCGGCGCCCAGGTTCCTCGAGATAATAGAGCATGCATGAGTAGCTGAGGCTGTTCCTGACAACTGGGGCCTGCCTTCAAGAAGAGGGATACGAAAAAAACGCGCAACTACCGCGGCATAAGTCTCATCGACGCTGCCGTGAAGGCTTTCGACGTTGTCCATCTCGGGCGATTCCACTTTATGCGTGACTCAGGATGAGTCCCAAGCAGGCTGAGGGTTAATACGCAGACCGGGTATTCAAACTAACACGCGTACTGGAATTCCTTCATGTTTAACAGCAAGTGACGGCCGTGTGTTTTGCTGACTTCTCTGCCGCGTTTGATTCGTCCCATCTAGAGCCTCTGTGGCGGATAATGGAACCAGGCAGCATGCCGGCCAAAATCATCGCCATGACCAAGGCCTACTGTCGCTTAACCGCTGGACGAGTTCTGGTGCACAACAATTTGCCCCAACCGTTCGACATTCCATCCGGCGTTCGACAAGGTGATGTTTTGTCGCCCATTCCGCTCAACTACGCCATTGACAGGATTCCCGGGAAGGTCCTACACGAAGTTGAGCTTGCGCCCGAATGTCGGCGGACTGATTCTGACTACGCTGTTGATATTGCCTTAGTTACCTCAGGCTTTGGTGATTTGCAGTCTGTGATGTCACGAGTAAATGAAGACGCGAAATTCGTCCGCTTATCAATGAAGGCTGGGAATGGCAGGGTGTTTTCCATGAGAAGGCACCCGCGAGGTTAATGGCTGTCAACTTGAGGAGGTTGACAGTGTCAAATATCTCAGGATGAGGCTGCTGTCAAGGGACTGAGCAGGGATGATATTGTCTCCCGAATTGATGACGCTCGCAGGGTTTCCTTAATCCTTAGAAAATTTATGTGAGACTGACGTAACACCTCCATCGTCACGAAAATCCGTGTGTGGCGTGTATCCGTCCGGTCAGACCTCTAGGTTGGTGAATCCTGAGCTGTACCCGTGGAAGATAAACGGAAACCCAAGGTAGTAGACCACCACTGTTTGGAGACCATCCTTTGAGTGAAGTCCACCGACTTCATCTCAAATGACAATCAACGTCAATGCGACATCGTGAGGATATCTCATGCCATCCAAGAAGGACGACTGAGGCGATCTGGGCGCACTCTCTGTCGCCCACCTCACGAGCTCAGTGCTGCTGCCCTCGATCCGGCGTTATCACCCACCTGGAAGCGTCGAAGAGGCTAAATCAAATCATGGCTCGACACGGTTCGTCAAGACATGGAAGTGGTTCGTGAACCTTCGGTATTTGGTTTCCGTCGCTGAAGTAGAGAATGGGTCGAGCTGTCTAAATCTGCTGGCACGGATCGTCGCGCATGGAGAGGTACAGTCCGTGACATCGAGGCCGGCTAGATCCGGCATGATCACTGATGCATTAAGTTCATGTAACTGCATTTATCTCGTTTCGGTCCAAATCACACTTTGCATACGGACGACCCGCTTGCTTGAAACGTCAGCCAGTGAATAATTTGTATAAGAAAACATTCTTCGATTGCTGTTCCCAGACTATTACATTTGCTTACCTGACCGAAATACTGCATTTCGGTGAGGAAATAAAGGAAAGGATTGCTTTTAACATTTTGATTACATAGGTCGCCGTACAGACGATAAACGAACAAGCGGATATACCTTGATCAATCCTACACGCCGAATCATCCCCAAATTTACTGGTTCGTTTAAGTAAGTCAAGGTCTGACGTGTGAACAATTTTCGGCTCCTAAGCTCGGTTAAAGAGACCAGTTCTTGATAGCTAATACGATTTTCTTACAGCTAGAGGGAGATCCTTAAATCAGCTGGGCAAACAGACAACTAAGGAGAATGGGGTCTCTAAGAGAAACTCCAGGACACGCTAATTCGGAGCAAATCTAAAATATCGATGACCATGAAACATATGCAGACATTAGGGGTAATGACAGTGCAGATGCTTTGGTGGCTTCGGAACTGGAAAAATACAGTCGAAAGGTGGATGGCGGAGTGGAAGGAAAGCGAGGACGACAAATCGGTGTCGTCATAAGTGTAGAAAACCTGAGAAACCTGAATGTGTCATCAGGCGCCAAGAATTGTGGCTTGAACGGCCGCCAATTGACAGGGCAACTCGGTCCTTCCTGGAGCTGAATCAGGCTGCAGTGACTGCTTCTTAGCATCGCCTTTAAAGCAATCTCACCCGCGAGATCCGAAAGAACTAAGTCGTGCATTATGTCGCCTGTTGCGTCCATGCGTGCTTCCTGTTGGGGAGGAGAGTGCAGTAGGCCCTCTGTAATTTTGCTTACAATGAAATGACCCCCGCGTGTGACTGCTGATGGCTCCATCTGATGATGATGATGACGACGACGACGATGATGATGATGATGATGATGATGATGATGATGATGATGATGATGATGATGATGATGATGATGATGATGATGATGATGATGGACTTAAATCGAAAAACTCGAAATATCTCCTGTTGGCATGAACGAAATTTTGTGAAACGAACAAGATTAAGGTGAAATCAGCCAAAAATATTATAACCAGGTATTAGGAGTCAGCTCACAACTGCGTCCATATCCCTGGGTGCAGTGTAAAATCAGTCAAAAGACTCAACTGTTGATATTCAACATTTCTGTCAAGTCAACCCCTCTGTACGTATAAAACACGTCCCATGCTCTCTAAAGATATTCACTACCTAGGAGCATTCTATTTATGGTGCTTACGCTCTGTAGCCCAAATTCGTCTCCGATCCAGTCCCCAATGAAACACTCAACAGTAAATCAGAAACGCAACCAGTCAGCGGCGCAGAGGGAGAGAGTCGAAAATGTGTTGGGATGTCGTCTTGCTGCAACCCGGGGTTGGTTAGATAAACAGTCAAAACGATCAATTAAAAATGTGGATGGACGTCGAGAAAGATGATTCCGATTGCAGCCAATCGATACAATAGTGTAGGGGACGGCAAAACCAACTGACTCAACCTTGCTTGGGAGCCTGTCCTTAACCAACTGATGCAACGAACTTGCGACTTGGGGTCTATTGAATTAGTACTTATACATACGACAAAAAGTAGGTAAGCGCATCACTTTGAACGGTGATATGGTCGTGGTTTTGATGGCGGATCTGTGCTGATTAGAATGGAGCTAAGTATATGAAAAACAGGCATATGGTGGGTGAGAATGTATAAATAAGCATGGCGTACATGAAAAAAATGCAGGGAAACTCTTTACAGTACAAATGTCCGTCTCGATTTTCCGGTAACTGCCGTCTTTCGCACCCACTCGTAGTCACCGAACTGACTGTCAAACGTGCCCACCTGGATGGACCTCAGCTTTAGGGTGAAGCGAGGACCGACCTCGTTTGTGACAACGCGATCGTTTAGCCCTGTCGCATGGGTGCCCGCTTCCTCATTTTCCTCCTCCTGGCCGAAGCGATCCCTCTTGTGCTGGTATCGATAATGCCGAAAGAAGATGAAGTCACGCTGATTGTGAAAGACCACGGTACGACAGTGAGGTTGGGGCGGTCCCCGAGAAACTGAAGGGAAGAGTGCACCTAGAATTCGCTCCACACGACGCCCAAGACGCGTCATGAAGCGGTTGAGGATAAGATGAGGGACGACGCCCGGCTCAATGCCCTTGTGCTTCAGACCGCGGATTTTACGTCGAGGGATTACATTGGAGAGACGGAAGGTGGCGGTTGGTCCGTGGGGCAAGTGACTAATGACCAGGGTGTTGATTTTCTTCATGTCCTCATTGAGGACGAGCACAGCGGTGTAGCCATGCTCTATGGCCTTGGGGATTAGTTTTTTTAGGGGAGCATGCCAGCGAGGTGCGACGGTCATGTTGGGAATAACCTAGGAAAATAGGAGCAACACTGGACAGTATTCGTACTTAGTCATAAGATACAATATTACAAAACCACGAACGGCAACTAAAAATAATTATCATCGACAAAAGCGAGCTCGCGAATCTTTACCATTCAAAGACCTGGCCAGATATGCGATTAACAGCGGTTACTCATAAAACGGGACAACTGTCCTAACGGACGAACTAACTGGATAAAAAGATGCACTGAGTCACCTTGAGAAAAACCTGTTCCCCGCATGAGTAGATACAGAGTACGTCTGTTAGGAAAGGATGTCAGGTCTTTAACTGACAACAACCACAACACTCGGATTTTTTTTAGAATTATCTGTGCAGACGGTAGCAAAGTCATCCAAAAACTACCCCTCACTTTTAAAAAAAACCAACATAGACACCGTCAAGTATGTCGTTAGACAACCGCTAGACTAGATGACACTGAGGTAAAAGATGGCAGTGAAGCTGATGACAAAATTAGTAGGGTGGCCAATACTGAACTGATGCCATCGCCGAAGCAAGTTGGGCAAAGCGGGGTTGAATACCTGCTTCAATCCCACTTAGTCTAGTGTACTCCAGAAAGGTAGTTGGAGGTTATTTGGACGAACATCTGGCTAGTAAAATGAGACAACGCATCAATAGGAGATTCCAAGGCATCCGACGAACGAACGGCCGTAAAAGGCCACAATGACAAGATACGCGACCAATTTGAAGACGACTTGACGCCTAAGCTAGAAAGAGACTTAAGATAGAGCTTTAATGTCTTCGTATCTGGTTCAGGCGGCCTAACAACAGGAACCAAGAGGGCTGACATGCATCAATACATATGATTTATGGAATGCAGGGAACTGTCAGTCGATACCTTATTTTTAGGAACTACCTCGTTCGACTTGGAAGGGCAACCTGTAGAAGCACTAAGAACAGCAGCTTGCATTCCAGTGTTACTCAGACTTTTGACAAATTAGAAGTGAAGCGGCACTTTGAACACTACACTGGAAGGATACAAAGTCGTGGCGCTGGCAGCGCTTCCTGGAATATTTAGCAGACGCAGACGAGGAACACAACCACTACGAACTCTACAATACACGTGGGACTCTGACGCTGTAGCTATAGGGCTTATGATGAACGATTGCTGAAAAAAGTCTGTTTTACGTACATATGGCTACAGTTGACTTCAGGAAATAACAGAAACAATGGCAGAAAGACACAAGATCTCTCTTCAGCGTGACAGGAACAACCATAAAATGAGCTGTTGACGATGGGCACCAAAAATTCTGTTGCGTAAGTAGCGCCCAAACTCTTCGAAGGACAACAAATGGAGTTCGGTGTAAAATGCAACCGAACCGCATATATGCGGCTGATAATAGCCTAGGGAGTGGCGAATATCGAACTTTTCCTGACGCATGAACTAGAAAATAGAATAACTCTCATTAACAAAGCGATAGGTCTGCAAAAACGAGGACTTACGCGAGCCAACTCCTTACAGAACCCAACAGTTCGAGGGGAGACACGATCGGAATGCGTCAGCAATAGCTTGGGTTCCACCTCATTTGAGTAAATCCTTGAAAACTCGTCCTAATAATAAGCGAGGAGACAAAACCGCATACGTTCTCCTCCTCCTTAACAACATCTGCGTCATCTTTAGGCAAAATTGTTTCATCGGGAGTGCGTAGGGTCTCAAGGGTTTGGGGTATACCAGCTGGTTTGCCGCTCTTTTTACGTTCTTTTCGCCGCTTTGATTGTTCTTTAGCTTTCTTCGCCCTTTCTTTCCTAGCGATCTCTCGCTCGTGATGTTTAGTCGTCTCTTTACGGTACATGCCGAGACCGCACGAGATGGCTAAAAACTCAAAAACGGCGGCCCGGCTTCAACCTAATAGAACGCATAATGTGACTGACCTGGTGGTGGAATTAAGAAGAAGTACTAACAACCCCACCAAAGAAGAAGACAGGGTATTAAACTTGTAAAACACTTAGCCTCGAGTGTATTTTCATACTTCCCTTGCGGCAAACTTGCGTCATATCTTTGTCAACGCTTCCCAGGCGTCCCAACATGTAGCGTGTGCAAAATGACGCGAATCTGCCATTTTCCCTTTTTACCACGTACAATAAACACTGCAGAGCTAAAAGGATAGCTGAAAAATAGATGCATAACTCACTACTTTGTTGCATTTTGTGGGATAAAATACGTTTGGGTTCGTTTAGCGCCTCTTGA
>CACRXP010000431.1:286359-308019 GCA_902702965.1 Spirometra erinaceieuropaei | reverse complement strand
GAACTAGAAAAAAACGCAACATTAACCCATCTATATGGGATGCATCACACATTGGAGTTCAGCGGTAGCATATTTATGAACGCAGGCGGATGACGTTTGTTTGGCTAGGTTGCATGTTCGCACCATCGCACTAAAGTATGATGCATCATTTTTAGTCTGGTGTCTGTATGAAAAAAGTAACTGAAAATAGTGTGGAGTAGTAGTTATTCAGAAAATGCACAGGTCCGATCTCTAAAGCAAGTCAGCTCTTTGACCGACAACAGTATTCAGTTAAGAATTGCCTCGGACTTCAAATCAATATGAAAATGAAAATGTGCCGAGGCGACATCCTTACAACCCTATTGTACGTGTCAGAAACCTGCACATTGTATGAGAATCAGGCGTGATGTTCAACCGACCCCATCTGAACCGGCCCTGAAAAACACTGATGTCGAAGGTGTTTAACAGAATCTCAGACGCAGAGTTCACGAAACGAACCGGCATTACTAGCATTCAGGGGTGCTAATGAAAATTTAATTTGAAACGCCTTATTAAAATGTCGTTTATGCATTCTTGGATAACTGACGATTGGCGGACAGTAAGAATCATTCATCTCCCTGATAAATCTACTAATACTCGACCTAAGCGCATCTGTGCAGTTGCTTGGTCTTTTGGACACCGGAAGCTCGCTAAGCGAAATGCTTTAAATCCAATTATGCCATTCTCCTCATAATCCTCCGACACTTTAAAACTCGCATATAAGACCAGGCGTTATACCCTGGATGCTGTAGATCCTGTAGTCTGCTCTGCTCTTAAAGAACTAGATAAGCGTTCCCCTACACACGCAAGTGCATTTCTTGACTATTCCTCTGCTCTTAACACTGTCCGCTGTTATCTAAGTTTGACGAAGACGTCCGCGTGAGGCTCTCCTGATTGCGATGCTTATTAGTTGAGAGCTTATTTTTCTTTTTATACTATACTGTTCTTCCTAATAAATTTGGAGTCCTTTAAACTGACATTCTATCCTCTGGCCCCTTCCCCCTTCATACTAATGACCTGAGATCGCCAAATCCGTAAACTCGTTTACTACGTTCGTCGTTTACATTTCCATCGCATACATAAACCCTCTGTCCGAAGATTTATGGATGTCTGCGTCCTTCCTCTCATTCGTTACTGTTCTCCGGTTATTTTCCTCATCTAATTAAAAAACCTATATTTATTTCAAAGTAAGTCCTCCAAATGTCCTCTTCTGTTGCTTGCGCTTCTTTTGTTATTTTCGTCGACATTATAGTACCAGGACACTTCGAAACGGTCAAGCATTTTGTTGACCGAATTCCGGATGATTATGCCCATCCCCCTCATCCTAAACTAATTGCTGGTAAGTTCTCGGCTGCATGTGCCGTGGCCTCCGACGTATCTCTTGCCGCACATCGACATAACAGCATTCTGTCAGGTCAGATCTGGTAAGATACCCTACGTGTATAAGAAGAGAAAAATAGAAACGGAGACTCGAACTACCCCCGCAATAGATACGCAATCTTATGTAAACATTATTACTCTTGCATCATTTGTAAATTTGTATTTCAATCAAAGTGAATAAGACCAGTGTTGCTGAAAATGATACTTCCGAAATAAAGGGTATTTCCATCTCTGTTAACTATCACGCGGTTCATTCCAACTGGAGTGGAATTCGGTATCATTATCTAACTTTTCACCCATTGCCTTTGTTCTTCAGTGGACAGCGTTCACAACTAGACTCGTTCTAACAAGACAGTTCGTTTGACTAATTTCAACTTCCCCTTATTGTGGAATTGAACTACCGATTGTCTTAACTCCTGAAGCCTCCTCCGCCTCCACCGATCACGGCTGCAGCACGCATGGCGTGTACGTCTACCACCCCCATCACTACCGACGAGCAACTTCCCTACGTTTCATCGTCCACCACCAATATCACAAATCCGCGTGGACGACTATGGCCACCCCCTAACACCAGCATCGATACCGCAACCGCTCCTTTCGTCGACAATGCGGACGCGATCCTGACCTGCTTTCTTTACGATGGTGTCTTTAGATAACAAATCGGACTGGTCACTCACTTGCGAATCCATAGCTGTGGAACAGCCAGGCTGTCCAGTGAGCATCAACATACTCACATTGTCCTCAAGTCGGCTGCCCCTACTGCCGACGCATATATGCGTCTTCATAAACATCCGGTGGCTAAACTCCACAGGCATGGAATATACACCCCTTGCTTAAGTGGAAAGCGCGTCAATTGGCGCAAGCTGATTCTAAACCAGGTCGTGTGTGTCACAGACAGACATGCTCCTGCATTTCTGTCAGCGGTTGCATCCAACTATGGCGTCGATGGCTGACTAGCTCGGACGGTCGACTGGTGTGCGGGAGAGCGAAGTGGGAGGGCGACTGATCGCCCTCCTTACTATAGTAATTCTGATGTTTTATGAAAGTCGTCAACTAACGGCACGGTTCTGACCTCGCAGTCACCCACGTGGGCGGGAAGGAGTGCAGGAGATGCTGTGGAAGTTTGTCGCCATTAATAACTAATACACACGCACGCATAAGCGTGCCTGTGCTCAATCTCCTATGGAGCACACTGTGGGCATCGTCGACAACGACGACCGTGTGTGTGCGTGTGCACGCATGGACATATTCGGTCACATGCGCATCCACGAGAGCGGAATTGACCGCAATTCCAACACACCCACCACATCCACCATGCCCACCCCCACCCTGACTCCCTCGCCCTGAGCGCCCATCACCACAATCACCACCGCCTCCTCTGTAGCTAACACCGACACCGCCGATTTCTCATGCCCACACTGTCCACGCACATTCACCTCACGCATCGGCCTGGTCGGTCACTTGCGAATCCATCGCACAGAGACTGGCGAACCAGTGCCTGGAACACCAACCTATACACACCACGCTCGTCTCAACTGCCCACACTGCCCTCGCACTTTCAGGCATTGCATGGGCCTTGAAGAAGGAGACACGATCGCCGGGACAAGAGCTTTATTAGCCTGACGTTTCGGATTCCTACTCGAATCCATCATCAGAGACAAAAGAGCAGAAACGGGTGGTTGTTGCACAAGGGGCTGCGGTATTTATAGGATGCAGCAGCCATGCTACCGCCTGCCTATGAACGTTCACGGCTTCCCCCTTCATCCGGGATTGTCACACTTGGGGTGATCATTGCTTGATGGCCGACATTCGAGTCGATAATTGCCGCAATTTCATCACGTGCGTTGGATGTTGGCGTGATGATTGCTCGACCATCTGATGCGTTGACCCGGGTGTTGGGAAGAGTGTTTACCAGTGCGCTCCCCGCGTGGCCAATTACTCCGCCTAGAGGAAGTCTCAGCACGCTGTAATGAATGGGAAGATCATTGCACATGTTGATGGACTGGGGGCCAGTAAACCATGATTCCAATAGCTCCCGGCTCACTCGGTTGTCAACTCTTGCGAGAATTTCGGCCTCATCGAATTTAAATGTGTGGCCGGGTCTCTTCGAATGAGCCGCAACTTGAGAGCTGGCGTCATTTCTGCGCACCGCTGCCGCGTGTTCGGCCATTCTCGTTCGGAGCTGTCTTCCGGTTTCTCCGACGTAGTTGCTTTGTCCGCAACTGCACCAGATCCGATCAACGACTCCAGACGTTTTTAGCCGTGGCAGTGGGTCTTTCGGTTTCATGATCAGACGCCTGATGGTTGCCTCTGGTCTGTGTGCCGCTCCAACCCCAAGTGGTGCGAGAAGGCGGCCGACAGCTTCCGAAACGTTCTTGACATACGGAAGTGCCCGCCAAGACTTGGTGTCCGTGCGGTTAGGCCTTTCGTCCCTTTTGCGTATGCACCGGTCGACGAAGTTGCGCGGGTAGCCATTGGCTTTGAAGACCCGTCGGAGGTATTGTAGTTCAGCAATTTTGTCTTCCGGTTCACTGCAGTGCGTTTCGACACGCCGATAGAGCGTCCTTACACAACTGCGTTTGTGGCTGATTGGGTGGTTACTGTTGAAGTTCAGTACTTGCATCGTATTTGTCGCTTTCCTGAACACTTTGGTCTTTAGTCCACCACAATCCTTGCGGCATACGAGGAGATCCAGGAAGGCCAGCTGGTTGTTCTCTTCCTCCTCCATCGTAAATTGAATGTCCGGGAAGACGGCGTTGAGATGTTCTTGGAATGTCAACACCTGATTCCGTTCGTTGACGACGAAGGTATCATCCACATACCGGGCCCAGAATTTCGGTCTGTGGTGTTGGAAGACCAGCGACTCTAACCGTTGCAGGACCGCCTCGGCGATGAATCCCGAAATCGGCGAACCCATTGGTGTGCCCTTCACCTGTTCGTAGATTGTCCCGTCGAACGTGAAGTACGTCCTGAGACAGAGCTTCAGGAGCTGAAGGATTTAGGCGTGTCCAAGACGGTTCTCCGTTTCATCGTATTTGCTTTGTAGTAGCAGTTCAATTGTCTCGATCGCCAGGTCCTGGGGAATAGAAGTAAAAAGGGATGTAACATCAAAAGATACCATGACCTCATTTGGATGGATGCTTACCCCTTTGAGTTTCTCCAGGAATTGTGCTGACGAAGAGACCGTGGTGTCTGACTCAGCGGTCAGGAACTTGAGACGCCGGAACAGCCACTTCGCCAGTCCGTACGTTGGAGTCCCTTTGAGCGACACGATGGGTCGGAGAGGAGCGCAGTCTTTGTGCACCTTAGGGAGGCCATAGAATCGGGCCAAAACCGTATCTTGGGGTCTCGCCATGCGTCTGTCGGTCGGTGTTATTGCACCTGAGATCTCCAAGGCCAACAACGTAGCATTAATTTCGCGTGTCAGCGCCTTTAAAGGGTTCGTTGCACATGGGACATAGAACTGTCGGTCCTCCAGTAAACCTTTGGATTTTGAAGGTAGTCTGTCCTGTCCAGTACAACTGTGGCGCGTCCTTTGTCCGCTGGCACGATGACCAGGACTTTGTCGGCCACATGCGCATTCACGACGACCTGCGGTAGACAACTGCCGGCTACACCACACCACAACACCCTCCCGCCCTGCCTCCTCCTCCTCCTCCACCCACCACCCCACCAGACATCAACACTCACCCACCGCAAGTGCCCAACTGCCACCACCCATACAAGTGGGAAGTGTACATCTCGACTCGGTCCCCATGCGGCTTCGGCTGCACGGGTGACTTGAGTCTGAGACTATCTCGACACGTCAAGCGTAGTGGATAGGAAGGTTGCTGATTGACGTCCCCACTCGGTCCACGCAGTTCGTCGCGTTGTGTGTGTGTGTGTGTTGTGTGGAGTGGCGGACTGGTAGGCTGGGGACGGGATGAAACAGCACCTTCCACGGCCCTCTCACGCAAGTGAGAGACACGCCGCTCAACCCCCGTTGTGTGAAATCCTGGTGTGTGTGTCTGGGGGGAGAGGTCGTGCCGTGGCGCACGCAGGCATGGTGAGTCGACCGTGTCAACCACCGCGCCCATTCTTCACTGCAGTCTGCTGACTGGCTCGGAAAGCTGATGGAGTGTGGGCGTGGGAAAGGAGAGTGAGGTCGACGACTCAGCGCACTTTCTCCTCACTATAAACAATCCGACGCGCGTGAAGCTATCACGGTGCGCTAAAAGCCGTGGCTTGGAAGGTTGCCGACTGACGGGGTACCTTGGACCTCCGCCTTGACTGTTGGTGGTCTGAGAGTCATACTGCAATGGCTCCTTCTTAATGTGGCCTTTATGGAACTTACACCACAGTGTGGGATCCGAGCCAGGCGTTGGCGGCATGCCTAGTTTCGGCTGTTTCGGCCGTACCAGCCTCCAATCTCTGTTGTGTTTTTGAAAATATTGGAAATTGTTGTGTGGACCAGGGGGTGCGGAGTGGAGCGCCAAGGTGAGGATCCGTCCGAGCCATCCACTTGCGGCCTCCCTCGACTCCGGTCTTCTTGACTCTGCCTTGACACCGGACTCAGGCGGAGGAGGAGGAGAGAGTGTAGGTAGATGCAGCGCAAGTCTACTGGCATTATAAACCCCTGCGCAAGTCACCGTCCCTGCTCCCACCGCTGCTGCAGCTGTGGGGCACACGATGGACATTATCGAAATCGGTGGTCGAACTATCGTGTGTGTGTGTGTGTGTGTGTGTGTGTGTGTGTGTGTGTGTGTGTGTGTCTGTCTGTCTGCCGGAGCGAGAGAAGGCCACCTGGAGGCATCCTCGGTCGCGTCAGTGGCACCTGCTGGACTATGTCCTCGTTCGGAGGCGAGATCAGCGGGACGTGCTGATGACGAAGGCGATCGCGGGTGCTGACGGGTGGACCGACCATCGCCTCGTCATTTCGAAGATGCGTATTCGCCTACAGCCTCGCAGGAGACCACAAGGTAAGCGACCCCCAGGTAAGCTGAATGTTGCTTTGTTGTCTTTGCCTGCTCACCGTCTCCATTTCAGCAATGAGCTAGCTCAACGGCTAGACAACCTTCCTATCGCTGCCGCCGCCAAGGACGCCGCCGCCGCTGCCGAGAACGCCTCCGTGGAGAACCGCTGGTGTCAACTGCGAGACACGGTGCAGTCGGCGGTGCTCGCCGTCCTCGGTCGCGCTCCCCGCCAACACCAGGACTGGTTCGACGACAACGACGCCGCCATCAGCAATCTGCTTGCTGAGAAGAACCGCCTACACAAAGCCTACGTAGATCACCCCACTGATGCCACCAAAGCTGCCTTCTACCGCAGTCGCCACCAACTTCAGCAACGACTGCGCGAGATGCAGGACGCCTGGACTGCTCGCAAAGCTGAGGAGATCCAAGGGTACGCGGACCGCAACGAATGGAAGAACTTCTTCTCTGCGATCAAAGCTGTCTACGGTCCGCCGACGAAGGGCACTGCTCCTCTCCTCAGCGCCGACGGCAGCACTCTCCTGACTGAGAAGACGCGAATCCTACAGCGATGGGCCGAGCATTTTCGAGGCGTCCTCAACCACCCTTCCTTCATCTCCGACGCCGCCATCGCCCGCTTGCCGCAAGTGACAACCAACGCGGACCTCGACCTCCCGCCATCTCTCCAGGAAACCATCAGGGCCGTGCAGCAGCTCTCTAGCGGGAAAGCACCCGGATCGGACGCAATCCCTGCTGAGGTCTACAATCACGGAGGTCCCCTACTGATGGATCACCTGACTGCGCTCTTCCAAGAGATGTGGCGTCAAGGTGAAGTCCCGCAAGATTTCAAAGACGCAACCATCGTGCATCTCTACAAGCGCAAAGGGAATCGCCAAGTCTGCGACAATCACCGCGGCATCTCCCTGCTGAACATCGGCGGGAAGATCTTCGCTCGCATCCTGCTCAACCGCCTCAACAACCATCTGGAACAGGGCCTTCTGCCGGAAAGCCAATGCGGCTTCCGTCGTCATCGTGGGACCACGGATATGATCTTCGCAGCCCGCCAACTTCAGGAGAAGTGCCAGGAGATGCGGACCCACCTGTACTCTACCTTCGTGGACCTGACGAAAGCCTTCGACACGGTGAATCGTGAAGGACTGTGGAAGATCATGCAGAAATTCGGCTGTCCGGAGCGATTCACTCAGATGGTGCGTCAGCTGCACGACGGTATGATGGCGCGAGTCACGGACAACGGAGTTGTCTCAGAAGCATTCGCAGTGACCAACAGAGTGAAACAGGGCTGTGTGCTGGCGCCTACCCTCTTCAGTCTCATGTTCTCTTCCATGCTGATGGACGCCTACCGCGACGAACGCCCTGGAATACGCATCGCCTACAGAACGGACGGTCATCTCCTGAATCACCGGCGCATGAACTTCCAATCGCGTGTATCCACAGCCACCGTGCACGAACTCCTCTTCGCCGACGACTGCGCCCTGAACACCACCTCGGAAGAGGAGATGCAACGGAGCGTGGACCTATTCTCCGCCGCCTGCGAGAACTTTGGGCTGGTCATTAACACGCAGAAAACGGTGGTGATGCATCAGCCGCCTCCTAACTCAGCCACAGCCCCCAACGCGCCGCAAATCAACGTGAATGGGACTCAACTGCAAGTGGTAGAGAACTTCTCGTACCTGGGCAGCACGCTCTCCCGCAACACCAAGATCGACGGCGAAGTCGCCAACAGGATCTCGAAAGCCAGTCAAGCCTTTGGACGTCTCCAAAGCACAGTTTGGAATCGTCATGGTCTCCAACTGAGCACAAAGCTGAAGATGTACAAGGCCGTCATCCTGCCGACGCTACTGTACGGAGCGGAGACCTGGACGGTGTACACGGGGCAGGCACGTCGACTAAACCACTTCCACCTCAGCTGTCTCCGCCGCATCCTGAGGCTGAACTGGCAGGACCGCATCCCCGACACCGAAGTGCTGGAACGGACGGGAATTCTGAGCACCTACTCCATGTTGAGACAAATTCAGCTGCGCTGGAGCGGCCACCTGGTGCGCATGGACGACGAGCGACTACCCAAACGACTCTTCTACGGAGACGTCGCGACGGGTTCTCGTCGTCAAGGAGGCCGAATTCGCCGTTACAAGGATACTCTGAAGACCTCCCTGAAGCGCCTGCAAATCAACCCGACCAACTGGGAAGAGCTCGCCCGCGATCGTCCGACATAGAGGAGAACAGTGAAGACGGGCGCTGCTATCTATGAAGCCAACCGCATCGCCGCCGCCAAAGCGAAACGCGAAGCCCGCAAATCACAACTTCGCCCAATACGCAACGCCGCCGCACAACCGCTCCCTACGTGTCCTCGATGTCAACGGACATTCCGGGCACGAATCGGACTTGTCGGACATCTTCGAACCAACTGCACCTCTCGAACTGCTCCAGCCATCGTCCCCCCGCCCGCCTCTTCCTCGCCCTCTCTGCCGCCAACTAACTCTGACACTCCTTCTGCACCACCACTCCCATCCTCCTCCTTCTCCTCCACTGCCCCAGCGGAGGCCGTTCAGGCTGCCGTCTCACACATCGTTAACCACGACACAACAACCACAACCACCCCCACCCCTCCCGATTCCAGTGATGAGGATCAGGACTACATCTGCCCTCACTGCGATCGCACCTTCCCTTCACGCATCGGCCTGGTCGGTCACTTGCGAATCCATCGTACAGAGACTGGCGAACCAGTGTCTGGAGCACCAACCTACACTCACCGCACTCGCCTCCACTGCCCACAATGCCCTCGCACCTTCACTCATCGCATGGGTCTATTCGGCCACGTGCGCATCCACGAGAGCGGAATTGACCACAATTCCGATACAGCCACGACATCCAACACATCCACCACGCCCAGACCCATCCTCGCTCCTCCGTCACACGCGCCGACCACCGCCACCACCACCATCATCACTGCTTCCTCTACAGCTGACACCGACACCGCCAACCTCTCATGCCCACATTGTCCACGCACCTTCACCTCACACATCGGCCTGGTCGGTCACTTGCGAATCCATCGCACAGAGACTGGCGAACCAGTGCCTGGAGCACCAACCTACACCCACCGCACTCGCCTCCACTGCCCACACTGCCCTCGCACCTTCACGCATCGCATGGGTCTATTCGGCCACATGCGCATCCACGACGACCTGCGGTAGACAACCGCCGGTCACACCACAGATTCACTCACTCCCTACCTTCTCCACCACCACCATCACCCCACCAGACATCAACCCTCACCCACCTCATGCACTCAACTGCCGCCTCCCACGCAAGTGGGAAGTGTGCATCTCGACTCGGTCCCCATGCGGCTTCGGCTGCACGGGTGACTTGTGTCCGAGACTATCCCGACACGTCAAGCGTCGTGGATAGGAAGGTTGCTGATTGAGGCCCGCTCTCGGTTCACGCAGTTCGTCACGTTGTGTGTGTGTGTGTTGTGTGTAGTGGCGGACTGGTGGGCTGGGGACGGACTGAAGCAGCACCTTCCACGGCCCTCTCACGCAAGTGGGAGACACGCCGTTGAACCCCCGTTGTGTGAAATCCTGGTGTTTGTGTGTGTATGGGGGGCCAGGTCGGGCTGTGGCGCGCGCAGGCATGGTCAGTCGACCATGTCAGCCACCGCGCCCATTCCCCACTCCAGTCTGCTGACCGGCTCGGACAGCGGCTGGGGTGTGGGAATGGGAAGGGAGAGTAAGGTCGACGACTCAGCGCACTTTCTCCTCACTATAAACAATCTGACGCGCTTGAAGCTATCACGGTGCGCTAAAAGCCGTGGTTTGGAAGGTTGCCAACTGACGGGGTACCTTGGACCTCCTCCTTAACGGGAGGCGGTCTGAGAGTCAGGCTGCAATGGCTCCTTTTTAATGTGGCCTTTATGGCATTTCCACCACAGTGTGGGATCCGAGCCAGGCGTTGGCGGTACGCCCAGGTGCGGCTTCGGCCGTGCCAGCCTCCAAATCTCTGTTGTGTCGGTTGAAATCCTGGTTATTGTTGTGTGGACCAGGGAGTGTGGTGGAACGTCAAGGTGAGGATCCGTCCGAGCCGTCCACCTGCGGCCTTCCTCGTCTCCGGTCTTCTTGACTCTGTCTTGACACCGGGCCCAGGCGGGGGAGGAGGAGAGAGTGGAGGCAGATGCAGCGCAAGTCTACCCGCACTATAAACCCCTGCGCAAGTCACCGTCCCTGCTCTCGCCGCTGCTGCAGCTGTGGGGCACACGGTGGACATCGTCGAAGTCGACGGTCGAACTNGCCACGTTTTAGACGTGCTGGACAAAGACGGGGGTCACATCGGATTCTGTCAGGCGTTATCAGAATGCGTACCATAACAAATGACAACATATCGGTGTGCGGTGGCGCTCATCGGGACCCCTGCCGACCCCTATTGTTATTGTTGGTCAAAATCCTGGTCCTTTGCTGTGTGGAGTGGGGGGTGTAATTGGAGCTCCATGGTGCGGGCTCGACCCTGCCATCCACCTGCGTCCTCCCCGCCCCCAGTCTTCTTGACTCTGTCTTGACACCGGGTCCAGGTGGGGCAGGATGGGAGAGTGTGGTACATGCGGCGCAAGTCCACATTCGCCATAAACTTAACTACGCCCAAGTCACCGTGCCTGCGCCATCTTGCTATGGAGCACATGGTGGACATCGTCAACGGCGACAGTTGAGCTTTTGTGTGTTTGGGGTGTATGGGTGTCCAACTGTGGATCCACGTGATGGCCGTAGTAAACCGCACGCTTGCTTGCGCGTGTAGACTACGCCTCGTGTCCACTAACCGGCATACAACTCTCTCATGATGCTCCCCAAAGCTAGGCTCCGCCTAGCTGCCCCACCCCGGTAACCGGCTCGATCAGCAGGCTAATCCAGGCAAAGCTATCCGTGTGTGCATCTCCACACATGATAGCTAGGCTCCAGTCCCACCAGCAATTACCAGAGGGATCACCGCCTCGGAATCTCCGATATGAGGCTCCATCTGCAACCCCGCGAGAGGCCACAAGCACTCAGCAAGCTGCTGACCCAGTCGCTGGAAGACCGCACCTATTCTCCGCCCTTCTCCCCTGTCCCCTGTCTTCATCTCCTTCTCTACTCTCCTACCCCATGGTCGAATGTCCCACTGATAATCTCATCGCCACCTCCGAGATAAAGCTTCGTCTGAAACCCTACAGGAGACCACAAGGGACGTGGACCCCCGGCTAAGCCGAATATCACCCTGTTGACTTGGCTTTTTGCTTGTTCTTGTTTGCTCGCCTTTGTCTGCATGTTTATGTTTGCCCTTGCTGCAAGCGAAATGCCATTCTGTTGAGTCTTTCTGCTAGCCGTTTATTTTTCAGCAACCGGTTAGTTTCGAAGGGGATGGGAAGCTCTGCTTCCCGTCTGTCCACCCTTTCCTCGTTCCCCTCCTCCATACTCAGAAATCCTACGGCGTGAGCGACAGCCGTCACGTAGGCGGCCCAGGCTGACTGGGGTCGCTCTCCCACTAAAGAAATTCGTGGCCCATAGTGGCATTTGGCAGCCGTCTGGGACAACTCAGCAGCCTTATTTGGGGACAGCGCTGCTTACCCCCACGAGGGGGACAGGGCTAAAAGGGTGCCCCGCACAAATGCTGAAATTCCGTCTTCTGCGCACTGACCGTGGCTCGCAGACGCCTTATATACGGTCAAAACGGCCATACCCCCGTCTCCCCAACCCAAAGGCCGATAGGGCGAGTTTACTCACTCTGGCAGCCTTGGACGTTCGTTCCCTTTTAGACACTCCGAGGAATAACCGACCGGAACGGGGATGGCGTTGGTCGCTCGGGAACTGACGCATCGTCGCACTCGGCGAGACCCGGTTCTCCGAACAAAGCCAACTGGAGGAGGTGGGTGTCAGTTACATTTTATTCTTAAGCGGTCTCCCCGAGACAGAGCTAGGGGACACTGGCGTCGCTCTTGAAATCCGAGATGACATCGTGAGACAACTACCGCAAGACATCAACAATCACCTGATGATCCTCCGTCTGCCTCTTCGAAAGGCAAATTCGTCACCATCGTCAGAGTCTTTGTCTCAGGATGACCAATCCTGTCGCGGCAAAGAACAAATTCTACAAGGACGGATAAGTTAATTGTCCTTGGTGACATGAACGTCCGAGTCGGCACAGACCAATTTGCATGAAGTGGAGTGCTGTTCTCCCAAGGTTTCAACGGCTCCAATGACAACGGCCTGCCCCCTACAAACCTGCGGCGAACGCCGTCTCATCCTGACGGACACCTTCTTCCGCCTCCCAATGCGAGAGAAGGCCACCTGGATGCATCCTCGATCGTGCCAGTGGCATCCGCTGGACCATGTTTTCGTCCGAACGCGAGGCCAGCGGAACGTGCTTGTGACAAGGGCGATCCCGGGAGCCGACGGGCAGACCGATCATCGCCTCAACATCTCCACTATGAGGATTTGCCTGCAGTCTCACAGGAGTACTCATGGTAAGCGATCACGGGTAGGTTGGATATTGATTTGTTGTCTTTGTCTTCTCACCACCTCAATTTCAGCAATGAACTAGTTCAACGGTTAGACAACCTTTCAGTTGCTGCCGCCGCCACTGGCGTCAACTCCGCCGTGGAGGACCGATGGTGTCGACTGCGGGACACAATTCAGTCGACGGCTCTGGCTGTCCTTGGTCGCCCACGGCGCTAATACCAGGACTGGTTCGACGACAACAACACCGCAATCAGCAACCTGCTTGCCGAGGAAAACTGCATGAACAAGGCCTACGTCGGCCGCCCTACCGACGACAACGAAACAGCCTTCTACCGTAGTCTCTGCCTCTTGCAACAACTGCTGCGGAGATGCAGAACTCTTGGACGGCTCGTACGGCCGGGGACGTCCAAGGGTACGCGAACCTTAATGAATGGAAGAGCCTTTTTGCCTCGATCAAGGCTGTCTACGGTTCCCCAGTCAAAGGAACTTCTTCTCTTCTCAGCGCCGACGGAACCACCCTACTCACTGAAAAGACACAAATTCCTAAAGGAAGGGCCGGACAATTTAGAGGCGTCCTCAACCGTTCCTCCACCATTTCCGACACCGACACCACCGTCTGCATCAAGTGGAGACCAGAGCCGACCTTGACCTTTCGCATTCACTCCACGAAACAATCCAGACCGTGCAACAGCTCTCCAGTAGGAAAGCACCCAGATTGGACGCATCCTTGTCGAGATCTACACGCATAGTGGCCTCCATCTCATGGACTATCTGGCGGCGCTCTTGCAGGAGATGTGGCGTCAAGGAGAAGTCCCCCAGGACTTCAAGGACGTCAAAATCGCCCACCTTTACAAGCAGAAGGGGAACCGCCAGCTCTGCGACAACCACCGAGACATTTGCCTACCAACCATCGCTGGAAAAGTCTTCGCTCGCATTCTTCTCAACCGTCGGAACACCCATCTGGAATAGAGATCCTGCCGGTAGGCCAGCGCGGCCTCCGCCGTCATTGCGGAAACAACTTGATCTTCGCCGCCCCCCAACTGCAGGAAAAGTGTCAGGAGACGCAGATACACCTGTACTCTACCCTCGTGAATCTGACGAAAGCTTTCGACATTAGGAATCGCGAAGGACTGTGGAAAATCATGCAGAAACTCGGCTGTCCCGAACGATTCACTCAGGTGGTGCGTTAACCCCACGATGATATGATGGCGCGCGTCACGGACAGTGGAGTTGTTTCAGAGGCACTCGTAGTGGCCAACGGAGTACAACAGGGCTGTCTCCTCGCACTTACCCTGTTCAGCCCCATGTTCACTGCCATGCTGATGGACGCTTACCGTGACGAACGCCCTAGGAACCGCATCGCCTACTGGACGGACGGCGACCTCCACAACCGTCGGCGGATGCACTCCCAGTCACGTGTATCCACAACTTTCGCCCATGAACTTCTCTTCGCCGACGACTGTGCCCCCAGCAGAACCCCCGAAGGTGACATGCAAGGGAGCATTGACCTCTTCGTCTCCGCCTGCGACAAATTCGGCCTAGTCATGAACAGGGAGAAGGCGGTGGTCATGCATCGAACTCAGCGCGACGTCGCGTACATCGCACCCAAATCGACGCGAACGGCGTTTAATCGCAAGTCGTGGAAAACTTCCTCTACCCGAGCAGTACCCTATCCAGCACCAATAAGACTGATGATGAAGTGGCCCGCCGGATTTCCCAAAACAACCAAAAATTCGGCCGTCAGCAAAATCCCGTTTGAAACCGTTATGGTCTCCCTCTCAATGCCAAGCTGGAGAGGTAGAAGGCAGGCATCCTGCCGACGCTGCTGCATGGAGCGGATACCTGTACGGTCTAGAAGAAGAGGGCGCGGAGACCCAATCCTTTCCGCCTCGGCTGTCTTCGACGGATATTGAAGCTGAGGGGGCAGGGCCGGATCATGGACACGGGTGTTCTGGAGCGGATGGGAATTCTCAGCCTTTACGCCATCCTGAGACGGTTGTAAGTACTCTGGAGCGGCAAACTGGTGCGCATGGACGACGAGTGGTCACCCAAATGACTCTTCTACAGAGATGTCGCCGCGAGATCATGCCGACAAGGACGGTAAGTACGCCATACAAGATCGCCATGAAGACTTCCCTGCGGCGCCTGTAAATCGACCCGGCTGATTTGAAAGACGTCGCCCAGAACCGACCTACCTGACGGAGAGTCGCAAAAACAGGCGCAACGATCGACTAAACCAACCACATCACCGCCGCCAAAACCAAACGCGAAACTCGTAAATCGAAAGTGTCCCCGTCACGTAGTACCAATAACTAACCGCCCTAGACCTGCCCACGATGTCAACGGACATTCCGAGCATTGGACATCTGCGTATAAATTATAGCACCCGGACAACATTACCAGATATCCCCCCTGTCTACTTCTGTCTCGCCCCCCACGCTGACAATCAACACTTACCGCCCTCCTGGACCTCCACTGCCGCTCCAAAGCCGTGGCTTGGAAGGTCGCCAACTTACGGGATAACTTGGACTACACAGTCGCCCAGTCTTGTGTGTTTGTATGGAGCGGCCGCCTAGTGCTCTAGGAGTCAAGCAGCAATGGCTTTTTCCTAATGTGACCTTTATGGCACTCCCACTCCGTAGGATCCGAGCCGGGTGTGACAGCACATGAGGACGCGGCAACCAACGGCCCATTTTGCTGTTGATTAAAATCCTGGTCATATGTTGCGTGGACCAGGAGTTGTGGAGTGGAGCGTCAATGCGCGGGTTCGGCCGTGCCCTCCATCTGCGTCCTCCTCCGCCTCCGGTCTTCTTGACTCTGTCTTGACGCCGGGTCTGGGTGGAGGAGGAGAGGGTGAGGTAGATGCTGCGCGAGTCCACTATCACTATAAGCTAATTCGTGCACAAGTTATCGTGCCTGCTTCACCCTGTGTTTGAGCACACAGTTGAAATCGTCGGTAGCAACGGTCGATCTGTCATGCATGCGCGTGTTTGTGTGTGGAGTGGCCGAGTGACGGACTGCAGTAAGGCTCACTGGCTGCGTGACGATCCACTCCCGCTATTACGAGTGCGGCCGTAAACCAGCACCCTATTCAGTACTCCTAACGTCCTTTGTCAATCGATAGCTCCAGTTGCATGGGGCCTGGCGTTATCGTAGCGAGAGCACGAGGCAAATCAACACTACGTCCTTCGATGATTTACTTCATACAGGCAATTTGTAGGTGCACTACTGCGCTTCGAGCCTCTGTTAAAGACCTAAAAGTCTATTACTTAGCTGCAGAGGACGTCTACTCTTACCACCTGCCGGCCGCGTGAGCGTTATTTGCCTCAGAAAGGGCCGCCCTTTCGCTCTATTCGTCTGACTTCAAATTTAGTAATCTTTGATTTCTTAACCATCGTGCATCGACAAGTAGCAACCCATTCCGGACACTAGATTTCCATCTTCCCAATCAGTGGTGTAGTCAGACGATGACAATGGATAGCTATCAGAGGCGGAGCATACCCCAGAATCTACGTCTCCCCTCTCACACTTAAAGCCCGGGATTTTATAGTTTGCCCATGGTATAGATTCTCTTCAAAAGCGGACAGGCCGTTGATGTCATCTACCCGGCCTATCCAGGCTAGTCCTTAATCTCGCCTTGACTCACGTGCGATCTGCAGGTGTCAGACTATCTTTGGTGTCCATGTCCGTCCTTGCACTTTTTTGCTTCGTCGTATCAGAGCAGAGTACATTGTGAAGCGGGTCAGCCTGAGTGTCAGTTCGGCCAGTCTCCCGGAACGAACTTGCTGTACACAATGCACAACTGGACAAGGGAACTGAATGCAAAAACATTGTGCACGTAGTCTACATGTAATGCTGGAAGACGTTCGGCAGTGTTCCGCACCAGCGTCTCCTTTATAAGTTGAGAGTGATGAGCATCGAGAATTTCCTCATCGGTCGTCCTCAAGTTGTTTGCATGGAGCCACAGCAAGTAAGGGACACAGTGGTAGAGAGTGGAGTCCCAAAAGGCTCAGTGCGCGGACGGACCCTCTTTCTCTCGTTTGTTAATGGTTGTGTAGAGGAGTTGGACTGTAATTATGTCATGTTTGCAGACGATATTAAAATCTGGTAAGTCAGCTACAAAACCGCCGATGAAACCAACTTCCAAGAAAATCTTTTCCGATTGGATGAGTGGTCCCGCAAATGGCTCCTGTCCTTCAATTTGAACAAATGCACCATACTGGGTCTCGGGAATCGGAATCAGACCCACAATACGCGACAATATTATCTTAACAGGATGCCACTTCTAGAAACAGAAACTCAGAATGATCTCGAAATCTAGATTGCAGACACTCTTAAGCCTTCTGCGCAATGTCGTAAGGCGACTAAAGCCGCGACTCCAATGTTGTACGCCATCGGACGCTCATTCAAGTCTTCGATGAAGAATGCTTCTCCAAAGCCTTTGGCTCTTTTGTAAGGCCGTAGCTTGAATATGCAGCCTAAACCTGGACACCACGGACGCAGTAGGATTGTAATTTACTCGAAAGGGTACACAGGCAAGCCACAAAATTAGTAAGATATCAACGTACACTGCCTTATGAGACCCGTCTGAACAACGTCAATGTCTATTCTCTGAGTTATAGGCAATTGCTGGACAATTTGACATAAACTTTCCATATCGTGCGTGGCTTGGACTGCGCTCTGCGTTGCGACGACTTTTCTTTTCTCGCCACTGCAAATAAACTCAAAGGATACCCTGTCAAACTACGTTTCCCCAAAGAAAGACTGGAGGTGAGGAAGTAGTTTTTTTCTACAACCATGTTGTGAAACCGTGGAAGAAGCTGCCTGTAGCGATTGTGATATCTCAGTCTGTGGCGACATTTACATATCGGCTTGACAGACATATGTCCCACCAACAAACGGACTATGTGACATCGGAACCATAAAGAAGCAGTGTCCTATGTGAATCGATTTCTGCATTCACTTATTGCTGTAACTTCCTCATGTTATTGCTATTCTTTTAGATTTTTATGACAAATAGGGAACTCACAGACGCAAGCATATTTCCCTCAAATACACTGAATATTGAATACTTTCATAAATTTGTCAGAGCTTGACCAAATGGATGATTATTCCACACGAATCATGCTTATAGGCAAAATGTTTGAGAAAGAAGAATTACTGATTTTCTGCTTTGCCAACAGTTTCACACACGAAACTGCCCTGGTCCCCTCATTTTTCCTTCTTAATGACACTAGCTTCATTGGTATTAAGTTTTCTCCTGTGCTCATTTAGAAGTAGTAAAGTCACATTAGCCGCCTACATTCAGATGGTGTTTGCAATTTTTCAATCTCTGTTATTACATAATTGGGGAATCTGCGATACTCACCAAAAAACACCTCCCCGACATTCTCAAGGTTGGCATCGACTTCGCTAATGAAAAACATCTACTGTTAATTCGGTATTTTAGTCCAGCCTTCGGATCGACGACGAAAATTGTCGACTCTTACATGAAACGTCTTTTCACGCCAAACTGTTCGAAGAAGTCTTAGTTTCCAGCCCACACTACTTAATATCGTCAAACAAATTGTAAGTTTTTCCAACACTGCTTCCTGTGAAGCCTGTCACATGCCTTTTCTGAGTCTGTTGACTTCATTTCCTAACTTATGTAGGTTTTTCTAAAGTCCCCAAAGAAGCACCGCATGGTTATTAAAGTTTCCTATCTTTTATAGACGGTGTAGCAGCGGCCCCAGTACCCCCTTTTTGCAGCGCCCTCCTTGCCAGTTGACAGTCACGTCAACTGCGTTAGCTTACGGGGCGACCGCGGACGCGAGTCCACCCTCCCAGGCTCGAGCTAGGACGCCTTTGTTTGGTTGCAATGCGCGCGGTTGCGCACATTAACTTATGCCGCCTCACGCGCGTCGAAACACCTGGCTTGTTACCTATGTTATCTGCCATCATGCACCCTCGACGCTGTCCCTAAAAATCAATGCTATGACCATCACTCAACTAGACATGCGCTCATGCTGGTGTGATTATGCATTCCAGCGTAAGCAACACAACGCAACTGACGCTTTCCCGGACGGACGCTTTGCTCTGACACAAGCAAATAGCCAACACACGGCAACTTGTCCTGTGTACAGAAAAAAATCTGCTCTCACACCTACATGACTTCTGAAGTTGGGTGGAACGAAATCATTGTGTGTGATTACAGTTAATCTTACATCCCGGACCGCCACAATAGCAGTAAGCGAATATAATCATATTCTTTATAATTGTCAAAGTGAAGTAGTGCCCCTATGTTTGGGAACATTATGAACTGCGACGAACGACAAATCATTGAGGTCACCAGTAAGATCTGAAGAGAAAGTACGTAAAGCTTAAAGAACGGGCCATGCACTTCTCTGGATGGATTTCTTGTGTATGGAACAAGGTAATGAACTTCGTTGCCATGGAAGAAAACTTTAGGCAATTAATTTCACGGGCGAAGGATGCTTTGCCAATGCACGCTACTTCAAATTCTGTTAACAATGTTTTTATTGACAATTTCACTTTAAAGCACCCCGAGAGCACCGTCCAGACAAATTCAACACTGAGTAAATTGCTAAAATACCGACAATGGAGACAGTAATGGACTACGTGAACGTTCAAATGCACAGCTGAATTAAGAACCTGCTAATACTTTACATATCTCCGCCTATGCTGACAGAACCACAGATAAAATTACCCAAATATAAGGCAGAATGTTACGAAACTGAATTAGGAATATGCTTTATTCCCATCATCAAATGCGTCCGAATATTCCGGTTTAATTCAGTTTATTTGATAGAATCAGACTTACACAATTAAAGTTCTTATTTGTCATGCACAAACAGGAGAATTAGCAAAAATGCAATGAAGGTACAGGGTCAGGTAGAAACGAACATAGCTTAATAAAAGCCTATTTGTTTTTAAGGTTACGTGGTCACATCACCCGCTTGTCGCGCCAGCACGTGCCTGTCAAAGAGATGCTGGAATGTGTCCCCAGACCGGGACATTGCAATCGTCTCTGGCACTTATAGTTTAGTTCTGTCGAGGTATGTTGAGGGGAGGAGAAGGGGTTGGGAGGTCTAGCAGTGAGTTGTGCTTACGTATGTTTAGAACAAGATCATAACTAGCCTTGGTGTCTAGCGTGTCTGGCTGCCCGCAACCCTCTCCCTCATGATTACCCTCATTACTGAATGAGATAGCAATATCGACTTTTTGACACGCTGACATTTTGTTATATACACGTCGTATCTGAATCCGATCTAGGGAACCGAATTCGAAAATTTACGAAGTAAAGTTTGTTATCTTTCCCAAAGGACTTATTTTCCGTCGAATGATACTTCATGGGGTGCTAATTTTCCAATTCATAATTATTTTACGGTGCAAGCCTAAGGATGAAAAATTGAAAATATAGGCTGTTATCCCTCTGCGTCCAGGTCAACAGGCCGAGATTTCGTACTTAAGATGCAGCCTGATAGATGTGCAGAAGAACTAGCAGAAGCAGTCTTCGTCGAAAACTGTAAATGCCCACTTAAGGACGAACATAATTGACGTTAAGGGCTTAACTGCCATACTACGCGAGATCCCTCCGTGTTCGCCAACAGCACTCCGTCCAAATGGTAGATGCACGTAAAAGGGAGCTGGTACGGATTCCCAAAACCAGTATAGCACACCTAATTCAATATAACATAGTATATATAAAGGAAAGGGTCGATGACCTAGAGAATCCCTTCTGCAAACATTCACATGCTTACGTAACAGTTACGTCAGTATTTAGTATTGAGTTAGTCTACGGTTATCAAGCATAAGTTTGTCAAGTCTGCTTTTGAAGGTCTCGACGTTTTCGCCAAGACGACCTAATTTGACAGCTTGTTCCATCGTTCAACTACCCCGCGGGAGAAGAAAGTGGCCTGCGCCTTAAGTATGACATACTTTATGATCAATTCGTTTTGGCGGCCTCAAACTGTGGTTGCTTGTGACAGTTCAAAAAAGCCACCAAACTGAAGAGCAAGGTCTATCCCATTGATAGTTTGAATCTCTAGATCTATAGACTATGCTCAAATAGAATAGGTTTATTATAGCACCTCTTGGGCGCTGACAGTCTTTGAACACATTACTGTTTATAAAGGAGAGGAAATTTCTTTAATCTTTTCAGCCGTCACCTTAATTCGCTGACCAGCTTTTATGCCAAAAGGTAATAATCTTGTTTAGTCCGGGGACGCCAGGTTTGAACGCAATACTTTAGCGTTTGGCAGACTAGTATTGCAAACACCCGACCGGAAAGTTCTTTGCCGAAACTGTGGAAGGATCTTCTGATCGTGCTTTGGATATCCATTGCCTGCTTTGATACCTTGGGACAGTCAGACGGCGGCTTAAGAGAGGACGCCGTATCAACTCCGTTCGTATTATTTTCTCCATCAGTTTGTAACACATACTTGTGAGACTCACCGATCTAGAACTATGTCGGCTTCCTTCTAGTCAGTAAGCACTACCTAGCCTCCATCGAAATTTCGAAGATCTTGGAAAACAGAGAAGCCAGATGGTATGATAGTTCATTCGGGACTTTTGCGAGTATGCCATCCGGACCAGGCGATCTAGTGGGCTGTAGCTGCATAATCTCTCACCAAACGTCGGTACACACGTACATCAATAATTCGGAGAAACGATCCGCCTTGTCGGAGTTACCGGACGACTTTTTTCCCGGGCAGTCTTTTAGACAAGGAGCGCAAGCCAGATTGCCTTTTGCCCCACTCGCATATCCACATAAATTTTGGGACTTCCAGGTATTTGGCTGTCTCTGACTCAACTGC
>CACRXP010000431.1:224761-286311 GCA_902702965.1 Spirometra erinaceieuropaei | reverse complement strand
GCGAATATTTCTCCGTGGAATGCTCTGGTTGTTGATGTCTGGGGTACTTTTTCCAAATATTACTGCTCATCCTAAGGCTCTTCTTTATATGTGAGGTCACTCACCCTGGACACGAAGCGTTTGATCGCTTCCTAAATAGCAACAGCTCCCTACCAAGTACTGCATTACGTTCTCGAAGAATGGATAAAAGCTCTCTGGGTCACGTGCATATGCAGTGTTCCAGTTCGTCTCCCCCGGCAGATTTTTCGGCAACGGTATGAAGAAGGACCCCACTTAACCGACGGCAGACTGTAGATCACGTCATATGGGCTCTTAGCATCCACTCGCAGGCATTACACTGCCAATAAAAATCGCTTGCCATGACTTCAAGCCATCACTCAAACTCCTTTATTTTTTAAATTTTACTTTTTGTTTATTTTTAATTACCGCACTCATCTCCATTGTCGCACGGAAGTGTACGATGAGTCCTTCGGGAGAAATCCAAACGATTTCTGTGTTTTCCAGCATTTTGTCAGCTTACCGTCTAGCGTGCTGGCCTACCCGTAAAATTCCCCTTATCACCAATCACGTATGACACGATCCACCGTCTACTGACAGTAAAGTGGAGTCCTCCCCTATACCGCTGCCGATTTTTCATTCGGGAATAATCCCCTTTCTCTACATTTCATCATCGACGGCTTGAATTTCGAATATAGAAAAACAATTATGCTTCGGCCAAGGGACGTCTGAGAACCCAATCCGAGATTTCAATTATCGTCCCTAGTAGTGATGATATCCAAACAGCTTGACTGCCGTCAATCGAGGGACCACATGTCTGTTTTACCGTGTTGACTACGGAAATAGCCAGCGACCAAACGAAGAAATGTCTGGTCGAGGGGATTTTTGACCAGGCGCACTACACCAATTTGCACTCGATTTGTGAAGACTCGAGATCTCCAAGTGACATCAGGTGTTTGATATGACCACCTTCTCTTAGCTCGGAGATCAGTTCATCGTCCTCATCTTTCTGCTATCTTGGCGGTCTGCAAACCAGGACAACATGAAGGTTCGATTGGTTTGGTACTCTAAAGTAAGCGCTGGGTAGTTCGCAACCGTTCCTATTTGGAGGGCTCACCCGTGACGTGACAGATGCTACCTAGTGCGGATATCGTGAGTTCCCTATCCCTTCGTTCATTTCGGTCAATTCGAATAGGCAGAAAACCATCAAACCTGACTTCAGCGTCTGCCATCTGCTCATTTCGCCATGTTTCAGTTAAAGCTATGAAATCGTTTTGGAAATTAGACACGGTCTGTCGTATTTCGTCCACTTTGTTGTAGAAACCCGTCACATTTGTGTACACCATTGTCACATTATTTGGTTCTTCTAATCTCTGGACATAGTTTGCTAATTCTTGCGCCTGATAACTGTTGCTGGATATTTCGCATGAGGCATCCGGTCCACCGACCGATTTTGGATCCAAGAAAGGTTCGATGAAAATGAACACTAATACATTTACCGTCAATTTCACCGGATGAAGAAAGTCTCAGCAACACTGTGAATCTTTCTGTGTTGCTTGTCTAGATCAGACCAGCGCGATTCAAGAGCAATGGCACAGAAATTACGCAGAAAGCGGTCAGCGCGGTGAGCTTGAAATGGAGGTTTGCAGCACGGAGCTTTTCCTGGACCTCGGTATCACAGATGAGATATGGAACCCAGGTTTCCAAAAAGTATCCCAGATGAAGCCAAGGGAAAGTTGTACAAAGATTGCGGAAAGCTTTTTCGGTGAGAATTTGTAAATTTTTAACTGAAAAAGAGCTAGTTATGGTCCTTCGTATCGGCCCCCATACTTTATTCAGTCACATACTTCATTCGATGACGAGATTTCGAGAACGCTTAAACCGGCTAGCCGAAAGTAGTGAAGAAAGCAAAGGACACCCTCCCCTCGGCATGCGCTTTGCTGAAGGCACAGTCATACAATTTTATGCCTGTCGATGGGGAATATTCTGTAGGTCGCTAAACGTGGGGATAAATTAAGGACAGAGGGCATGCCGTTTAGGCACAAACAGGGCACACTAAGGCATGTAAATCTGTGGCAGTTCGCTCGTGGTCACGAGCCTGCTCGTTTACCAACATCGTCTGTGGTCTGCCCAGCACAACTTGTCATCTGAGTTTCTGCACCGCGTGTGACCCTGCCCCTTGGCGTGGCGACGGTTCGGTTCCGACCAACACCTTGGCCTTTGCCGATCGGCTGCGAATGGACATGACTCAGGTGAAGGTACGCACGCCTCTTTCTCTAAGCAATAGGAATTTTGACTGATTTGTAGCGTGGTGGGCTAACTGCTACTGCTGACCTCGGAGCTTATTTTTCACTGCATACCACGCTAAAGACTGATTTGGGAAAATTCTTGTTGTCGAAAACTGGACTTAGGCAAGTGCACAAGCATTTCAAATAAGATTTCCGGAAGTTCCCACATCATAGGATTCTTAGAAACATTATATTATTTGATCAGAAACAGGTATTTCCGGAACGACAGGACTTTTGATAGCCAACTAGGTCCCATGGCAGACATGAGGAAATTACGGCTCCTTACATCCAGCCAGATGCATTGGCGCTTCCCGTAGCTGCAACCAAAGACGCATGTCATAGTATGAGGTCGAGTCATGAGTCATTCTTAACTCGTTTCCACTTAAACCGATTCTAATGACTTTGAACCACATTTTTGCGTGATTCATCCAACATGATCGACTCCCTAACAGCCCTGGCGCTGGGTCAACAGCTCTCTGACCACTAAAAGGGCCGCAGTCTACCCTCATTTACTACTTACAATCAGTTTTCGGTAGTAGCGGCTGCATATCGGTACAGGAGCCGACCCTTACAACGTGCTACGCGGGCGTAGAGTTGGACCGACACGGGAACCAGATTAGGGTCCGGCATGCGCTACTGGGCTGTGCACTCATACAGTAGATGTGCTAACTCATTAAATGTCAACCAAAATTTCGAAATGCGTTCTCGTTTCGAAAAGATAAATTAAGTAGTGTTGTAAAACTAATCATGATGCAGCATAAATCTATAATGATCCAGTTACCTCAGGGTGTCGGCTTTCGAAAGAACTTATTTTCGGCTGCATGCAAGATCTATACTCTGCAAAAAATGACTACTTATGTAGTATGCAATTTTCTCATGGATTTTCGATGCCCTTGAAAATTCAATTATATTTCATAGAAAACATGCATAAAAATATTCATTCTTTACTTATTCGGTAGAAAATCACGTCTTCATCCCATTTCATACTCAAAAGAAGACTATAATCCGGTTTTAAAAAAGTTTATAATTGTGAGATTTTTAATACCGTAAAATGGCCGTTCATGAAACGTCATATATCTGCATTTACGAATGTGGCTTGTAAAGTTAACAGTAATGCTCAAATCCACTGCCTAATTTTATGAAGCTCATATGGTCTCCTCTTAACACCGTAGAGAAATGCATGGTTTTCCGTACACGGAAAACATACAGCTTGTAGTTTTGAAACCCTGAATGCAAGCGTAACAGCAGGTCAGGTTAAAAATTATTCGGGAATTAGAAAAGTTTTGTAAAACCGGATTATACTCTTCTTTTGAGTATGAAATTGGATGAAGACGTGATTTTCTACCGAATAAGTAAAGAATGAATATTTTTTGCATGTTTTCTATGAAATATAATTGAATTTTCAAGGGCATCGAAAATCAATAAGAAAATTGCATGCTAATTAAGTAGTCATTTTTTGCAGAGTATAGATCTTGCATGCAGCCGAAAATTAGTTTTTTCGAAAGCCGACACCCTGAGATAACTGGATCATTATAGATTTATGCTGCATCATGATTAGTTTTACAACACTACTTAATGCATCTTTTCGAAACGAGAACGCATTTCGAAATTTTGGTTGACATTTCATGAGTTAGCACATCTACTGTAGCAAATGCAATAATATGGAGTGGGTGTGGTGGCACGCCCAGGCGCAGGCTCACGCCAGGCACCTGCGTCTGGTCCCGCCACTGGTCTTCTTGGCTACGCCTTGACACCGGGTTCATGTGGGCGAGGGAGGTGAGAGTGCGGCAGATGCAGCGCAAGTCCATTATCACTATAAACTCAACCGCATGCAATTCACTGCCCCTGCGCCCACCCTGCTATGGGGCACATGGTGAACAACCGCGGTAACAACGGCCGAACTGTCACCGGAACTGGAAGAAAATAAAATCGCCAAATGCGCGGGTAATAGCAGATTGCAACGCGGTAGAATTTCCTCTACAAATGCATTCCGTAGACTCACATGTATGAGTCAATTGCGTACCCTCGTTCATACTTTTTCCTTTTTATGGTTTTTGGCGACTCTTCAAACAACGTCCTCTCGTAGAAACAAGTCCATCAGAACCTGCAGTAGGTCTGCCAACTTGGCCTTCGGAATGTCAGGACTTGTAAGACTTTGTGGTGTCTCATACTCTGAAATTCTAAAACCTTAGCACTACTCGTTTAACAAACAGGCTTTTCAGTTAATCTAATTCACTTGTGCTTCTGATAGAAGTCCAGTTGGTAATGTACACTTAATGTACAGCCGTGCATCCCCAATAGCTTAATCTCTTGCATACAATTACTTGACCTCGTCGCCTGTGCGTTCCCCCCCACCCACCTGTAAAAGCCCTATTACCACCAGTCCCGTATTACAGGACCTAATTCACCTGTGGTGTTGCTATAAGTCCAGTTGGTAAGATGTGGTTATGGTACCGCACCCGATGCACACAATACTCTCGACCTACTTAACTATTTTGAGGTGGTGTGATTACGTTGGCATGGTGTTGCTGTGCGTTGCGGCCTCGTTCCTTTGTTGTCGTGTCTACCTGTTTTGGCCCGACGCCGGTGGTCCTTGTTGATTTTCGGCCTGTCGTCTCCTTCTAACTTTCGCGTTGGATGTTTCAGGGCTAGGGTTTAGGGCTGCGGTTAAGGGTAGGGGCTAGGGCAACTATTTCTCAACAACTTAATGTACAACCGTGCATCCCCAATAGCTTTTCTTTTGCATACAATTACTTGACCTCGTCGCCTGTGCGTTCTCCGAACCCACCTGTAAAACCCCCTATTACCACCAGTCCCGTATTACGGGTGCCTGGGATTTGTTTGCCTCGGGTGCGGCTACATAACCACATCTGACCGTCCAGTTTGATTTGTAAATCATACTCGCGGGTAAACGTTTCGACGGATAAAGTAGGTGGATAGTGGACACATCCCAACTACCACAGTAATCAGGGTCCAGTTCTGTTCTGAGGGGAAAAAACATCAGCGGGAGGCGTGTATTCTGTGCAGAAGCTTGATGTGGATCCCGTCACTCGACGCGCGGCCAGCTTTGGGTCGGTGCGCGCGCGCGCGCGTCCCCGTAGGGGTGATGCGGACGTGAATGACTAAGTGCCATGTGCGAGCCAGTGGCTTTTAGAGCGACGATTTGGTTGGGTGATTGCGAAAATTCTGGGAGCCTGCAACTAGTTGGTCTAGGGACTGCATGTGCGCGTGCTCCATCCATTCAAAGAGCGTGGTCGTACGATTCCTAACGCAGGTTACGTGAAGGAAGCTGAAGGTAGCAAAAGCTCATCAGAAACAAAGGCGCCCACCCGCAACAAACTTTCGGCGGAAACAGCATGCCGACGAAAAGCAGTCGCCGAGAACGCGCGTAATCTACTCATTTTAAGATTGTAAAGGCGTCTTAGCAACGAAATTTTCTTTACACTCACATTAGTCGAAGGAGGCAAGTATTCGGGGGACAAAATATCCCAACTAGCAAATGAACAGCCCCTAGTCTGCGGAAGACAGAAGTTCGTTACTTAAAGCGTGGTCGTAAACAGTAAAACTGTTGATAAAGTTATGCGCCTGGTCCACAAAGACTAGATGTGAGCGGTTACTTCGACCGAATCCGACCAGGACCTGATTTACATAACAGCAAGCCGGCGACAGAAATCAGGTTGGCTGATGCCCTGACACTTAATTGCCCACGAAATAATTGCGGGTCCAACCCACAAACTGCAATGTCAACCGCACAGCCCTCCGCTCTGTGGCCGAGAAAGCTTGGCTATCGTGAGGGAGGCTTGGTTTTCGGATATACGCATCAGGAACTGAACTCCTGACCTGAGTATAGCTCTTTGCAAAAATTCGCGGGCTTAGGGCGCATTTTGAATGTTGGCGTGCGAGGATCATCGATCGCAGCCAGAAACACCCACTTTCCCCATACATACAGCGTAACTTGATAGAGCAAGTTTTGACTGTATTCGTCAGTGATTTCTGGGAGCCATCAGAGAGGATATATGTACAGAGAGGATGAACAAGGACATCTGATCCCTTAAGGCGTAGATCCAGTCCACCACATCACTCCAAATTCTTCCTTTTGAAAGTCGCTCGGAGTGTATCATGCAGCTTTTGAGCCTATTAGAGTTGCGTTTAAATTGTAACAAGAAAGGGGACAACTCACCTTGACACCACCAATGCCCGGGCAACTTTCAAGTGATTCAACATCGGCTTTCATAATACTGGCGATACTCTAACAAAAAAGCGCGAAACAGGTTAGTGAAAGAAGCAGAGAACGGACGGTTCGGATTAAGGCTAATACTTACGCCGAACTTGGTTAGAAGGGCAGCCGCGTCTGACTTTGAGATGTGCCGAAGAGAGGTTAAAAAGCCCGTCGCTAAGGCGAGATGGTCATTCTTGGCGTCACCATCAGGTAGCAAGTCGTCTGGCGGTTTGTTTATAGAGGTTTTGAAGGTTTCCAGGTAGCGGGCTGCTTCGGTCGGGCTAAATCGGGTCAAATACAACGACTGCTCCACACTTACCTCCAGGCCAGCATAACAGTAACATTCTGGGTAAGGCCAAATTTGTCTAACTCCTTGAGTGGATGATGCGAATCGTCCTTTGGGGCGATGCATATAAAAACATGTAGGGTCAATTAAACTTACCACATCCACCAGGACAATGAGGACCGTCAGTTTGTAGGCCTCCCTGATCTTTTGTAGGCGTTCGAAAATATACTCGGGGTTGAGATTGTGGTAGCGAAGGCTAATTATGGGGAAGAAGTCACCAGGTTGCAGTCAAAATATTAGATTGTGTGCACGGTACCCTAAACAACTTGTGTTGTCTGATACAGTTAGTGACCTAACTCATGAAATGTGTCGAAATTTACGAATGAATGTCAATCACTCGCAAAGTGCACGCCGTTGACGGATTTCTGTGTACTTTGTATTTTTGCATGGCGAGGCCAAGTAAAAATTTGACAGTTTGGGCGGTTTATTTCGCGTTCCTAAGCAATATCAATATTTGTCAACGGCAAACGTAAGAACATGCCTTTCTGTATACATTGAGGCCATTTCCACTGTTTTTGTTCGCCTTTAGACTCCGTTCTTCGATTTTGTATGTATGGCAGAGCGCCTATATAAATACTGATATTTTGCTGTAACTATTAATGCTTTGCTCGTTCTATTTCTGAATAAAGTATGCACAGAAGCTAAACTACACAACAAGTAGTGTTTCATATGTTTAAAGCTGGAAATGACCGTTCCGTGATGGTCATCTATGTGACATCAGCTAGAATTTTCCAAACGGCAAAGCAATTTCAGCCCACTTACACATAGGAATCACTATCTGCGTTATTACTGCATTTTAGGACACCATATCGCACAGAACTGCTAATTTGACACTTAGGAATTGACAAAGCCTCTGGTTTTCTTAAAATAACCTTCTTGTTAGCAGTTTGATCACCATGGACATCGGACATAAAATAAAATTTCTAGTCCGGCTAAATCTCTTTATTAAAACTCTCGCAGGTAAATTACTGTCCTTCCAATGAAAAAGTCGCTCACATGCGTAACCGGAGTCTAGGACATGTATTAGCATAGGAAATTGCACGAATATATTCCAACGTCCATTTTCGCTAAAATTTACTGATACTTCATTTGATATAATTACGTACACACAATTTCTACACAAGAAAATGACATTTTATTGAAGAAAGTGGATGAGCGAACAAAATGCTCAACCTTAAAGGCGTCCAGAAATTCTCCCATGAGATTCCGTTATCAGATTTCATGAGATAGGTCACGCACTGTAACTATGGCCGATTTTGCTGCTACGGGACGTGAGGAGATGCTACTTAATTCAAAAGAAGCGTCTCCCCCCCTTCCCCACCAAAGGGGATCGAGCTGTCAGCCGTGAGTGTCCGTGTCCGTTGCCCTACGGCCTGAGCTACAAGAGACGCATGCCGGCTGCGGGAATAATCGATATTCCCCCCAGGCTGACGGCGCAAGTCATGAGGAGGAAGAATCGATTGTTTGCCCAGCCAGCGAACCGAGGACAACCCGTTTCCGGCTTAGTGACCTTTACAGTCGCGTACACTGTAGCTATGAGGATTTTTTAATTACTGCGATTAAGTTGGAGTTTGGAGAAATGACACTTGGCACACAGAAAGCCAGAAGGTAACATAAGAAGTACCTCAAGAAGAAAGCACATTGGCTCGGTCCAAACAAGTAGTCCGGCTGAATGTCTGCGTACTCCCAGGCGACATTGCGAAGCAGCTCGAGTAGAGGATTCCCTCTCTGGTAAAGGGGTGCAAAGATGTTGAGGGCATATTAACAAGGTAACTGGCCTGCCAATCCAAATATATGGACTGATATACTTTTACTTGCTTATATATAGTAAATGACGGCGAAGAAATCTACGTTCTTTTTTCTCGAAAGACACGGAGAATGTGCAGCTGTTTCGCAAACATTCTGGTTACAAATAATCGAGAATGATGACTAATTATTCAGATAATAAGGCAAAAAACAGGCAGAGGCGGATAAATTGTCTGGAAAAAGGATTTTCCACTCGGGAATACAGCTGGAAGGTAGAGAAAATGAGTAGGACAGCCCAGCATCTGGTTGTGCGAAAGTGGAAAAACGATCTTGCACAGTCGCCCAAATTAGACCGTTATAAGTTAAAGTATGTTGATTTTAAATTATCAGCGTTTACCACTCGGACGATTACACGGACAAGGGGAAACGGGGATATACGGCTGTCAATTTAACATTTGATGAACTACCCTGTTTTGGGTGTTTAGTCCCGGAAATTTCTCCATGATTCTCAGACTAAGCAGCCACAGAGAATTTTCAAGTACAGTTGAATGCAACTGCTTGAGATCATGATTTTCTGTGGTGAAATTTAATTATTGCCTGTCATTTATCATTAAGAAGTTAATTCGACTATTTTGCCATGACAAATTGTAATTTTTATTTATATTGAGAAAAAACTGCATTTAAAAACCTGCTGCCACTGCAGGTGAAACATTTCTAGGAAAAAACACCCCAAAGAGGACACCTTAGGTGCTTACCTGAGCACCATACTGACACCTAAAGTATGCTTACGTTTACGGTTGTCATGCTTAACAAACTGAATAGAGTTCATGGTCAGTGATCCATTTCCATTGTCTCTTGGTCTTTCCCAACCAAGTACAGCGTTTTCGAGCACTTAGCTGTGGGTCATGCGACAGTGTGGCGCGACCAGTGTCTGTCTAGAAAATATACTAACCAGATGACAAACCCGACGGATGTTTTCAGTTTAAGATATAAAAAATATTAGTTTTTTTGGGTCAGGCACGGGGATACTGACCGCCCATGTGGTAGACGTGCCCCTGTTCTAAGCTTCAGGGAGGATGTCGGTTCCCGTGTCCTAACTTTAACCCTAACCCTCACCATGACGGTAACCCTAAACACCCTGGAACTTAGCGCAAAGCCAACTGTAGTACGCGGGTCGGTATTTCCGTGCTCTACCTTTTGTTGATCTGCCAAATGTACAGTAACCAGAGACAGGCTGAAGCAATTATTTTGATTCCTAAGCAACCCGCGTGTTTTCACAAAAGAGGTGCACCATGACGGCACCCATTGTTTCGAAGCTATAGTATGCAGTATACGGAAAATAAACCAGTGAAAAGGACGTACTTGACGGAAATTTACGAGGAGCTTTGAACTGCTGACACTGGCTGCAGCCTGTGACGTGAGGCGCGTTCTGAAGCGTGTGATAAGAAAAAAATTAGTGTTCATGAGGAGGGCATCAAGGTCAACAAGCAGGCAGTCAGAGGGATGAAAGTCAGAATCGACAGCAGTTCTTCCCGATAGTGATTCCCTTCAAAAACAAATCCGCAAAAAGGGAACAACATGCCGTGAGCAGCCGTTGAGGCTTGCAGAATGTGCTCTGACGCTGACCATACAGCTAATTACCCCGGCGGGTAAAACCTCGCGGTGCCAATAAGAGCGCAGGCTGACTAAATCAGTCGGGGGATTGGGAGCCTTGCGAGGTAGCATTCGAAGGTGCGTCTGTCAAAGGACAATTGGTCTGGGCAATATGCGAACTTCTGTAGTTTCGTACACCTTCAACTGAGACGAAATCTAATCCTGTGTTTGGCGCAAAGAACTAAAAAATCTGTTCAGTAGATGGCATTGATGAAGAAATCCAGGGTCTGCTCCGCAAGAACGAGTATCCTGACAGATTGATTGTACGGCATCTTCCCGAATGACCGGCAAAACTCATCATACCGACGGCGAAAAAGAAAACTCTGCCGCTCAGAGTCCCCTTTTAAGGGAACGCGGCCGGTGAACTCCTGAGAAGACGCCTTGGCCAAGCCATTTCACGAATCCTCCCGGCAGCAAGAATTCAAGTATTGTTCTCAACCAAGCCCGTCTTACGCGTGGAAGGTAAGGGTAGGCTACCAGCTCAGACCACCTCTATGTGCACTTGCTCCTGTGGAACAAACTATATTGGTCGTACGAGTCGGCGCCTATCTGCATGAATACCGGAGCAGCTGTCGACATGGCTGAAGAAAGGTGAAATTAAGAGCACACATAGCTCCATCCTCGCACACATGGTTGGTTCTGGGCATCGTGTGGGCCCCAACGAAGCCCTTCGGGTGATTTGCAAGTTCCTACCTAGCTAGCCTAAGCAATTGAGTCGGCGCTTACTACCAATGGCAGAAGCGACTGCTATCAGACTACAGAGGCCGACCCTGTGCGCGCAGAAGAACCTCTTGCACGCTCCGCGTCTACCGTGGTCAAAGATCGATTAACGGCATGCATGTCTCCAGGTCCCCGTTTCCCCGACCCCTCCCCCTGTGACACGGCTCTACCTAACTCCCACTGTCAATTACTACCTCCTCTCCCCCTATTCACATAAACACCACTTGTATAAAAAAACGAACCGCAATCGATCTCTCTTATCGCTTACACGTTTTACTTTGTACCTCGTTCCAATGCACTGGCCTGATGGGAATTTATCGAAAGCACTCGTATGCTCTCTAAATGGTTTTCTGACTTGCACCATGGCAATTTTCGTAACTCGTACAAATGAGTAAATTTAAAGAAGGGTGCCCACTGGCAACGGCCACACTCTGGCAAAGGGCGAGACTGGCCGGGTAAACAGTCTCGGTAAGCATCATGTCAAATGAAGCGGTTCGGGTAAGTGAGATCGTCAAAATGACAATAGCGCCTTGTCAAAACAGAAGGTCACGAGTGGGTGGCTTGGCTTGGGTATAGGCAAATCAAGCTACGACCGACTTCAAGGCAATCGATAAAAGTATGTGAGCAGAAGAGAGCTGGTGTAGCCTTTCAAGAGCGGCGCGCCTAAGCAGCTCATGGCTCGATGGGAGCACACTAACACGAGGCTAAATAAAAGCGGCCCAACGCCAGTGAAAATGAACCCACAAGGCGGCGGGACAAAAAAGAGAAGGGGAAGGGTCACATAGCTGCCCCGATCAAGTATTACGCCCGGAGTCACCTCACGCATCTGGAAATTATCTTGCAAGCGCCGGATAATGAGTGTTGGAAGAGAGCAGGGCGTCGTCCGGCGACAGCGTCAGTCCGAAGCCTGGCAGAGAAACAAAAGCGGTTCTCACACCAGCTGTGTGCCTGATTTAGAAACTCAACAAGCCTAATACCGATACCGAATAGCCGGACACAATGACTGGGGGGCGGGGGCACGTAGTCCGCACGATCAAAGTTCCCACGCTGCAGGTGCCCGGAGGGTGCAGAAAGGATGGCTAGGACAGATTTCGGGGCGGTGCGTCCATGGGGAGAACAGACACAATGTTACCGCCACTGGCAGGTGACTATACAATTTACTCCCAGAACTATGTGAGAGCCTTCCCATTGGGGTACCCAGCCCCCAAGGAAGGACCCACGAGTGTCTACTAGGAGGGGTGCGTCGACAACATTCCGGAAGTTCATGTTGAAACGATGGCAACTTTCAACGTAAACTACTTTGGATGCTCGTTGCGTTATCATACCACAGAGCTCTCTGTCTACCTTCAGGAAGAAACCTTTAAAAACCTTGTGGTTTTTAACCGCGTCAAGAGTAAATTGTGGCGGGTGCTGTGTCCCACGTACGGCAACAGAGGAGAACGCAACAGCAATAGGGGGAAGGCGCTAGTTATCAGGTGGCGGCTCATTCAGCGGGATGTGGTCATCCTTTCAAGACGCCGAAATCCTCGCGAGGAGTGACAACCGCGTGGGCCGCGAGCTGTTCGAATCATGGTTCTCCGGCACACAGTCCATCAAGAAACACAATGACCTCCCGTTGTCATTCCTGTGCTGAGGCTTTTCCTGGGCGGGGGAATCAGTCACGTGGGGAGGGCGCGGACGAGTAATTACCCCAACAGCAGTGAGCCAATTTGCCGAGCAATCGTCACACCAGCATCCAGCACGGATGACGAAATCACGGCGATTAACGACTCGAACTCGGATTAACAAGCCACCACCGCATCAATTACGACCCCAGCGGTGATAGCAAGAGCTTATAATTACAGTGCGCATATGGTGCTACGACAGCCACGTTCTATAACTACTGCACTCCTTGTGCCACCATCACCTTTATCTCCGACTGTCTGTGATTATGGGTTCGAGTGAGAATCCGAAACGTCAGGCCAATGACCGCATCTTTCTCTTCTGAACTGTTTCCTGGAACTCGCCTGTTTGCTTCTAGAGGAGTCCTTGCTTGAAGTTCGAATCCCCGTAAGGTCAGTAGGAACAAGAAAATGACCTGAAAGAGAATCAAAAGGTGGGAGGTGGAATCTAAGTAATTTACCCCCTGGATGGATCCGGCAAATCGGTGAGAGGGACCTTCTGTGGAACACCCTGACTGGTTGACGCCTCTTTCATCGGCGAGAGCTGGAGCAGGGGAGGCGCGCCACATAGTTTACCAAAGGAGGAACCCGACTGAGGATGGCGAGGTTTCAGCCAGGAGGCAGGGACACGAGGTCCTTCGGCTGCTTTTGATCCCAATGGAGCTGGTGGGGCTACTACAGAGCTGGGCTTCGATGCAACTGGCTGCGTGCATACGGACTCGGGATCAACTAGGCCTTCGCGATAATCTGAGAACAGTTGGAGACCGGAGACGACGGGGGAGCCCTGCGTGACATTTTAAAAGAAAATAAACTGAAAGGACTGACCGGATCCAGTTGCCAGACGGGAATAAAGCTGAGCCAAAAGGGACATTCTACCTACTTGAACGTTTGACATGACAGGATCATTCGACCCTCGTTACCGACGATGCCCACCTTATAGCACACAACAGGGAAGAAGCAGGAACGGCAGAATACACGTGGATTAGTTTGTAATGATACAAGACTTGCATGCATCTACCTCACGCCCCTGAGCCCGGATGTCAAGACAGAGCCAAGAGGGTTGGGGGCGAGATCGGGCGCAAGGGGCAACTGCGGTACGAGCTCGCGCCATCACACCTCACATCCTGAATAGCATTTAACATGAGTGTACAGCCCAAAAACGCTGCCGAGCCCTGATCTGGCCCTTGGTGTTGGCTCAGCGCATCTACCGCGTGGCCAGTTGTAGGGGGCCGGGTAACAATCGGGAGATGAAACTGAGGTCAGGTGAAACAACAGATATGTACGGATATTGCCTACTTAAATAAATATAGTAGGTATTCTTTCTAGGCAACAGATCTTTAGGTGTCCTCTCCCGAATGTTACCGGGGGCCGAATCGAATGCTAACTAAACAGGGACGCACAGACGGTAAGCGCCCAGAACTTCGAGCAGTGAGTAGGAAACAAGACTAGCAAGGCAATCCCAAGCATACTTAAGGTCGACTCGGCAGGGGGGCCCCCAGTTGAGCAGAACTCGGTGGGCGCTCATTTGGATGTGTGCAAATGCAAGTCCACACACTGAGATCTGGGGCTCAGAGGCTAGTCACATTGTAATGGATCCTGACCAGATAGAGGGAAAAAGTCGTATATTTTCTGGCAAGAAGCAAAAGACAAAAATCACAGTTGGGTTCGCACCCACAGCTGCAAAAGCTCTGGTATGTTTTGCGGAACTCACGAAAGATTCCTCGAGCAGTTCAAACCTCGACTTCCCGCCGGTGCCCGAATCAGATGGCTGATCAGCCTAAACAAAGAGCAAACAATCGAAATGGTAGAAAATTGCAATTTGTACTGCTGCATTTTAACTGAAATGCCGTGAGAGAAGCAGGGTGTACAGACGGAGTAAAACGACGGCATATGGTGGCGAGATTTTGGGAAGGAAAGAGACTGGAAGAATAAAAGCCAGGTAGAAAAATGAAATTTAAGGATCATAAGGGCCGCCAAAACACAACTCGTCTGTCGGACACGTGATACTCTGGATTCATAAACGCAGTTACGTGGTGCGTGGAGGAGACCAAAAAGACACGGATACGTGTAAGACACGCATTGAGGACCGGCTCCTTCACCAAAGGCTAGGGGAACAACGAACAATTACGTTACAGCGAAGTTGGCCGATCAGGCTTGGGTTATAGGGCGAAATGTAGGGCTTCCTTGAGATCCTATTTAGACCTGCCTCGGACGTCAATACCCCTCAATCATTGATTGCTCCTCGCGAACAGTCCGACTTTCATCCTCCAACCAGCATAGCTGGTGAACGTCACTACCAGATGGCTAAACTAGCATGCGCAATCGCAACCAACAGAGCGTGAGCAGGCAACTCAAAGGCATTGGGCTGCAGATCCAATTCCAAGTTCTTCTTCTCCTCTAAAGCTCTATCATGGCCGGCTGTGGACGTTAAAGAGTCCAAAAGCCACCGGACAATCGAGCCTGTGCTTCCCGGTAAGAGCTCGCGCGAGTAAAGGAAGTGATGCCACAGGAATCACTGCCAAAGTTCCATTGGACCCCGACGAGATTTTGCAAGTTATCTGGTCAGCACCCATCTGAGTCCCAGCAAACAGCTGCATACCACAGGTCTGCGCGCCTGCCTGCCTCCCTCTGGTTGGACACCTGGGGACCCACAATGCTGGCGGAGGATTCCGCTGCTTGAGATTCGATATAACTGTACCTCAGTTTCCCACTGGTTAAATCATGCAAGCCTGACTCCCAGTGTACATGTAAACTGCTAGCGCAGACGACTATTTCACTTGTCTTAAGTGACACAGGAAAAGAGACCGATATATTATAAGTAGGACGACGTCCTTTCGCAACTTCCCTTCAGATGACTGCCTAGGACGCACGCGTAAGCGACTGCGGACTCAAAATTACCCAAGAAGGACGTCAAAGGCGGGCATACGAGTCTGTTATGACCGGATGTGAATTTACGGCACCGAAGAAGTCGTGGCCTGAGGGCTGCTCACCTTTCTAATGTGGCCTTACAAGAAGTCTCGCATAGTGCATATTTGGGCGACTTGAGCCAAATTGTGGGAATTTAGAGAGCAGCATGTATGCAGAAAAAAAAAGACAACGGGAACTGGAATGGCCATTTCTGGTCTATTAGCCGTCGTCAGCCAGTCATACCCAACCCCGAGGTGTGGAACACCTGGGGCTCGTAGGCATGTTACATACGAGAGACAGTGCAAGCACCCGATCAGCCACTGAGGCTGATCTTATCTCTAGCTGATTACACTCAACTATAACATTGGCTCGTCATGGGGGAGGGAGCTAGGAATGATATTGAGCCTGTGCAGTCGATGCTATAACAAATCGTACATTCTGGCGGGTTGCCACAGTAGCACCCGTAAGCAGAAACCGAGAAATGGTCACTGCAGACTACCTCAACTTTGTTGGAATCCCTTCCATGTTGACGGAAGTACTGATAGAGACGTTCACTTCTTTCGAGTCAATTTAATGATAAGCTGAGTGAAGAGCCAGAGGAACTGTAGTTCATCAAATACTGGTCGTACGTCCGGCCAGATGGATCGACCACATCGTAATCAATTCAAGGCTTCGTAGCTGAGTTCGTGAAGGCAGATCGATGCGCAGTGCCGAGAATGGCAGCATCAATGAAGCAGACTGCGTTATGGTTCGCGCGAGATTCTTTCGCTTGAGACGCCTTGAAGTCACAGAACTACGATAAACTAACACAATCGAGACTCGGAACACAGAACTACGGTTTCGCTTTGCTACCTGCGTCGAGAGAGAGAGAGAGGCCAGTGGCAAAATAGCCATGGCTAAAGTCTCACCAAATTATTCGTCAAGTTCGTGGTGGGCCGTCCACACTGAGTGCGATGTGAACCACAGCCTTATCGCTAACAACCTGGCGAAACCGACGGTGTCCGTCTACGGTAGCATGAGAACCATGCTTTATGTGCAGCACAGTGTCCTCTTCTCGAAGGCATCCACTGCGACCTCAGCGCGAGGACATGTCAGGTCATCTAGTAAAAACCAATTAAAGTGGCTCGAGAGCGTTCGGAGTTGGATATGACTGGCTGACGACAGCTAACATGCCAGAAATGGCCATTACAGTCCCCTTGTCCTTGTCGGTAACAACAGACTGCCTATATCATGCGCGGATGTGCGGCTGCTGGTTGGGCTCGAGAGACAGAGCCCGTATGGCACAAAGGAACGAGTGGTTTCCGCAAGAACGATCAGTGAGCACCCCCTACCGGAGCGTTCGTCGCCTGCCCTTGAGTTTTGTTGCACTCGATCTGACGCTGAAGTCAACCCGGAGGCAGCGAAGAGGTCAGTCTAAGACTTGGCTCAACACTGTCTGTCACAGCATGGAAGTGATTCTTGGCTCTTCAGCATCCGTGGCTAGAGAAGGCAGTGTGACAAACGCTCCGGATTGGCTGCCGCAGAACGGTGAGGCTACGATTGGCTAAATGACCAAGGGCGGCAAAATCGAGGACTGCCACAGTTATGCCCATTGAGTTTGCAATTATCTTAGGAAAGGTTTTCGAATAGTTGACCTAGGTAGACAGAGCAAGAATTTTAAAAACAGCTAATCTTCTAGATCATATGAAGTACATAGTAATCTCGCTACTCGACATGAATCACCCTAAAAAGGACTGCTGAAATGCATGAAATTAAGAATAGCACCCGTCTAAAGGAAAGGTTTCTTCCTGGCAAGTCGACAAAACTAGACCGGAGACGTCTTGACAGCATCGCACGTCTTACTAATGAGACCTGACGAACAATCGTGGCGCCAAGGGATCTACTTTTTTCAGTCCTGTTTAATTAAGAGAAATATAGGCAAACGCATTTGAATTCCCTGTTGGTTACAAAGTGCCCGAGAAAAAGCACTGAAAGGTAAGGAAGACGCAGGAAGAGATTGTTTACATAATTGCATGAGAAAGACAAAGAGGTGTCTGCTAATCGAGAAAGAGTAAAAAATGAACGTCTAGATAGCAAAACCGCACTCTGTGGGAGACTTCTCACAATTATCGAGTGCTTACCCAATGTTGGCCCTTGAAGTTGGGGTTATATTGGTCGATCGAATGGGCGCCTATTCAAAAAAATATGGGGACACCCCCAAGCATGGCCGAGAAAAGGCGAAAGCATAAAAACCGCCATTATCGCAGTGCTGATTCCGGGCATTATGCGAAGCCCAACGAAACCTTCCGTGTGATTTACAAGGACTTACCGAACTACCCTAAACCACTGTGTCAGTGTCTGTTGGCAACAGCAGAGATTATGACCAACAGGCCGATCTTGTACGCACATAAGAACCTGGTACAAGCTCCATACCTACCGTGGCCAAAGGTCGGTTAAGTGCATGCGTTCCTCAGAGCCCTCCAACTCACTGTCTCCTATTACTTTCCGCCTACGCACACGCGTGACAAGGGCTGAAGGCCCATCGGCACTGCATCGTTCGGTGGCTGGCCGCTGGCGCACGCACAAGATTCGCGCGGGACATTGAGGGTTGGTCCTCGGCTGAATTGAGTGCTTTCTGAAACTGCCTTTTGAGCTGCGTGTACGCTCTCTGGCCTCGGTAAAGCTTGCCCAATGACTTTTTCTGCCCTCATGTGTGATTTCGTTAATTTCGCGCTGTCGCTTCGGTCACGCTTCGGCATAATCGCTAAGGCTTGCCAACCACTATGCTTAGGCGTACACCAGATCGATTTAACTGTAATAAGTTGCGGCAATGGTGTGAGGTAAATGCAATGCAATAACATTTCACCCCGAAGAGATAAATACACACCCCCGGCTGCGCTCTCGCCATTTGCCACAGTGGAGCTGCTTCCTAATGAGTTTACTGGGAATTGGGTCAATGAGGTCGATGTCCGCTTTCCGCTTTTCAGAAAAGACAATTTATACAATTTAGACTGTCAAAAGATCCCACAGTGGGTACCTACGTTGTAACACCAAGCTTGTGGAGGCGAAAGTTATGGCTAAGTTTATTGGGGACTGTATTGAGAGAAATGAGTATCCAAACCACTACAGAAGAGCGCTGCCTCGTAGTCGTACAGTGTGACCGAGTCTTATGAATATTTCTATGGGAATTTTCACACATCTAATCATAATCCACGCGGTCTTTCTTATTCTGTATGCAAATGCAAGGGAACAAACTTAGTCCTCTCGTATCCACGTCAAATATCATTTCTTATCAAGTGATAACTGAACAAACGCCCGATCTTTCAGTCGTATTATCTTGAGCTGTTTGTGCCTTAATTTATGACGAGCTTAAAAATTCTGCCCCTCTAACTTTGGAAAGACATGTTTTAGGTTTCACTCCGATTAAATTTACAAAGTTGCAAAGCTAATAAGTTGCGTTTCGCGCTATCATCCGACTTTTTTCAGTCACCGTCCCTTCAATTTCCATCCGAGGCTTTGTATGCGGCATCTAGATCAGTGTGCTTAGTAATGCATGATCCGTATCGGTGTATGACCTCGAGGAACTATTGGTCTTTCTTGGAAGAGCTGACACCGACAGTGCGAGCTTTGTGGCGAACGAAGATGGGCCAGTTTGGGCAGACGACCTCACCTCTCTACTGTTAACTGATGTCCATGAAAGTGTGTAGATGCATATTTTTTAAATTTGCTACTTAAGCAATCATTTCTTGCACAATGTGGTTTTTGAACGCAACCAGAAAGAAGTCCGTTCGGAAACCAAGGTAAGTTAATTATTATATAATTATGCTGCGCAATGATTACCTTTAGAGCCCTACTTAAGTAATCTTTTCACAACGAAAACACATTTCGGAGTTTCGGTCAACATGACTTAGCACACCTACTGTAGGTGGATTACTTAAGAAATCCTGCTTGGGCAGTCAGCTTACTGTATCAGATTTGGTGGATTGCAGATGTTGCAGTAGGTTGGGCTGGTGATTTGACCCAAATGTCATTAAACTCACGTCTCCCGGTGGGGCCTCGTAGCTCAGGTGGCTAGAGCGTTGGCTGTACTAAAGCCTTCCCCTCGCTGTCGTGGGTTCGAATTCCACCGAGGTGTCGAGTTTTTCACAGTTGGGTCAGTATGAATAACCCAAGAATCTGCCAAAGCATCTATATATTTTTGCTAATGTCAATTCAAAATGTCCAACTGAAGTGACGGATAGTTGTGTTCGTCAGGCATGGTGACCAGGGAGTAGTGATAACCTGGGCAATATCACAATCTTACTCTCCCTACAAAACCCCTCCCATTCCGATGGCATAAATAAGTAGGGTTGGATTCAGATGGGCTATGACACAAAGATCTCGTCTGCGCGTACCACAACACGGACAGTCCCCTCACAGAATCGAGCATACAAACTCGGCAGTACTTGAGAGAGACGGAGAAAAAAGACGACCAGCTCAACCCATCTGCTGAGGCAGTTTTCGGAGCGTGACCATAGCGTCTAGCACAACCTAGTGGAGCCTCAGACGGCATCTAAAAACTCCAACGTTCACTCATACGCACGCGATCAGAGGAGTAGACGAAGCTCATTCAGTAGGTCATTTATTACTGACTGGTGTTCAACAGAAGAGGTAAAAGACAAGGAATGCGAAGACAAAGGATGATATGCAGAAAAGACAGCCAAAAGGAGTCAGTGAAGAGACAGAAGTCATGGCGATGAGTGCTGATGGTTATTCGAAGAATTATGTACTCCGGAGGGATAATCGCCACAGGACACAGGCTTTATGTGCGACAACTTCTTGCTCTTCAAACCCAGATATTGAAATGTGCGGGGTTCGCCCGAGGGCAACCGGTAAATGGAGGAAAATTCGGAGAGAAATGCTTCAAGGTGGGGGTTACCGCCCAGGTCGGCGACGATATTTCTGCACCTGCACGGGAAGTGAGTAGGAAAGGGCGTCAAAGTGGTGATGCGATAATTAACCCTGTGTGATACTTCTTCCATTACAAATGGTGATGGTAGCAGAGCACAAACTGTGTCGTCTGGTCCATATGACAAAACCGCATAATAAACAAGGACGGTTATGATGCCAGGGACGGACAAAAGATGTTAGTAGTATTTAAGGCATATGTTTAAGTACAAATAGGAACCTGACCTGATAGGACCAGTTACAGGAGCACGGATTCAAGGTTAGTAGACTGAAGGGTAATATGCTATTCTTCTGAAAACCATGCTGTGCACGTTTCACTCTGTAAGGCAGACGTACTTATAGGGCCGAATACACCGCTCGAATTTCGCAAATGCTACTGTCACTGTCTTACATAGGCCTCCGAAGCAATCTGCAGACGAGGATCAAACGTTGATCATGAGACTTTGCGAAACCAGTCAGAGGGAAAACGTGGTTATTGTAGGAGATTTAGATGTTCCGCAGGTTGAGGGCAGTTCAGGGTCATGGGCAAGGATTCGAACAAATCCTATTGGACGTAATACTCGATGAATTCGTCTTCCAAAATGTTCGAACAGCCACTCGAATGCGTAATGGACAGAGGTTTAGTCGTTTGGACCTAGTATTTACCAAGATGTAAGTGTTAATAAGATGATTGCACCCCAACCCCCAGGTTGTTACGATCACATGACATTAATGCAGGGATCAACACTTGCAGCGGTCGCCGAACGAAGCTCAAAGTTGCCAAAAAATGTCTGGCGGGGGAATTCTAACGCTAGGCGATTAAACACACATACACACACACAATGGGTGAAGGTGTTGAGAGATGTCAACGAATGTTGGGGAACCTTTGAATTAACTAGGAAAAACTTGATTGAAGATTACTATCCGCCCTGGAGACGTTCGACCAGAAGCAGATCGAAATGGCTGACGACGGCGGTAAAGGAGATTTAAAAGGAGCGCAAGTTATGGGAAATCTTTTTACAAACGGAGAGCCCAGGAAAACTTCAAGACTTTAGACGACAACGCAATGTATGCAAAAAATTTCCCCGTGAAAGACGTGCCTCCTGGAAGAGGCATAGCCAAAACCCAAGAAATTCTATGCCTATATCAAGAGTAATACTACGAAACATGAACATCCCGGAACTTTAAAAGGCAAAAAAAACCAAATGCTGACCAACGACCCTCAGAAAGCTGGGCTTCTCTCAGAACTTTTCCAAAGTATTTATATCACGGAAACCCCCCCACCCCCACCCACTCCAGCTTAGCTCTCTGCTTTGGTTCGTCAGCAAACCACTTATGGGCACAGTACTATCTACTCCGTAACTAGTTTTGGCAGAGTTAACGAAGGTGAATAGGGCCAAGTCACCTGCATTGGATGAGATTCTGGGTGTACTCCTATGTCAACTAGCTGATGAATTAGCTGAACCACTCTGTGTATCATCTTTGGGAAATCGCTTGAAGCTGGTAAACTTCCGGATATGTGGAAGTTGGCAAATGTCGTACTCATCCACTGGGGGAGATCACGACTATATTCCACCTACTACCGGTCGATGGGCTTAACATGCATCTGCTGTAGGCTGATGGAAGTAGTCAAAAACAAATTAGCAATTTATTTCACTATCTATCTTACACAGTTGGCACACTGAAAATTGCCTGTGAAATATTCGCAAGCTAATAGATTTTCAAGATTTTGAGGAACTCGGCTGGGCGGATAACGTGACCGACATGTGATTGAATTCACGGTCCCCGATAGAGCCTGGTAGCTCAGATGGTTAAAGGGCTCTGTACTCAGGCCTTGCACTTACCGTCGTGGGTTCAAATCCCACCGAGGTTGCAGAGTTGTTCACATTGGGTCAAATGAAGTACTTCGATCTGCCAAAACACCAATTATATTGTGAACGATATTTCAGCAGCAGCGTTACAGCGGTAAAATTGATCCGTCAGTGGTATGCGCGAATCTACCTATGGACAAAGCAAGGGACATAGTTTTTTGAATACTGGAGGCAATGTAGCCTTCGCGAATCCATCTTTCTGCTCAGTTGCACATTTACTTTGGATGAGAACTCTTCAGAACGTACCCAGCCTCAAGGAGGCAAAACCTAATCTGTACTAATTAGGACTTCCGTCAGGTCAGTGCTGTATCATAGTAATGCCCTCTAACAAAATTCAAATTACTGTCGGACGGACGGTGGCTCGAGCGCCACGGGCGACGACGTCTAACCCGTGTTTTGGGGAGTGGGCGCGGCACCCCTAAATTGCGTCGGGGTCAATTTGTAGCGGGGCAGACTTGCGCAGAATCTCTGGCGCTCTCTCCTTCCTCATTCACTTTGCTCTGATGGCAAGAATACAGTAGGTGGGCTAACTCATCGAATGTTAACCGAAATTCCGAAATGCGTTTTCGTTTCAATAAGATTAATTAAGTAGGGTTGTAAAACCAATCAGTGCGAATCGTAATTGCATAACAATTCATTTACCTCGGGATGTCGGCTTTCGAATGAACTTCTTTCCGGCTGCATGCAAAAACTATACTCTGTAAAAAATGACAGCTTAATTGGCATGCATTTTTCTCATTGATTTTTGATGCTCTTAGAAAATCAATAATATTTCATAGAAAACATGCATAAAAATATTCATTCTCTTTCTCATTCGGTAGAAAATGGCGTCTTCCAATTTCATACTCGAAGGAAGGGTATAATTCGGTTTTAAAAAACTTTTCCAATTCCCGAATACATTTGAACCCGACCTGCCTTTACACTTGCATTCAGGGTTTCCAAACTAAAAGCCGTATATTTTCCGCGTACGGAAAACCACACATTTCTCTATGGTAATAAGGGGGATCATATAGGGTACAAAAAATTAAGCAGTGGATTTGAGCTATATTGTTAATCTTACAAACCATAATAGTAAATGCCGAGACATGACGTTTTATAAACGGCCATTTCACGGTATTAAAAAATCTCACAATTAGAAACTTTTTGAAAACCGAATTGTACCCTTCCTCCGAGTGTAAAATTGGAAGAAGACGTAATTTTCTACCGAATGGGCAAAGCATGAATATTTTTATGCATGTTTTCTATGAAATATTATTGAATTTATAAGGGCATCAAAAAGCAATGAGAAAAATGCATGCTATTTAATTTGTCAGTTTTTTACAGAGTATAGTTTCTGCATGCAGCCGGAAAGAAGTTCATTCGAAAGCCGGAATCCCCAGGTAAGTGAATTATTATGGAATTACGATTCACAATGAATAGTTTTACAAAACTACTTACTTAATTTTTTCAAAACGAAAACGCATTTCAGAATTTCGATTGACATTTTATGAGTTAGTCCAGACCGGAGGTCGGCTCCGGCTCCCATCTGCAAGTGTCAGACGACGGCCCGGTTCCTATAACAAACAGCAGGCTTCTGTGAGAGCGGCATGAATTCCATGGCAGTGAGGGTGCCATAAAGGCCCCATTAAAAAGGAGCCATTGCAGTCTGACTCTCAGTCTTGAGAAGGACCAAGTCATCCCGCAAGTAGGTAACCTTTGAGGCCACCATTCCTAGCGCGTCAGGATGGGGTAAAGCACCTCAAATGCATGATAGTGGCGAAGGCTACATAAATGTCAACAGTTCCCACCAATAACGTAGCTTGTGCCGAGGATGGAAGTGCAAGAAAGTTGATCGTCATGCTGGCCATCTGACAAGCGCAAAGGAGAAGGATATTATAGCAGTGTTCGGGGAAGGTGGATAGCTGAAAAGTAGACTTATGCCTCGCGAATAGGCAGCCCAGGGCCAACAGTGACGCTGCTGTAAAGGCGCGAGGGGGCTCAAGTTTGGAACACCGAATAACCTATAAAGTACTGCAAGAACTGGTGATGGCACTGTAGCACGTCGGCCGTGACCCGCCCTGAAAACCAGGTTCTCTTGCCTCTGATGCCTTGTCGTGATACGACTGTTCAATCGTCGTTGCCGATGATGTTCCCCGTGTGCTCCACATCAAGGTGAGGGCAGGGACAGTGGCTTACGCATGAATTAGTTTATAGTGATAGTGGACTTGCGCAGGGCCTGCCGCACTCTCTCCTCTCCCCCCCCCCACTGGACCCGGTGTTAAGACGGTGTTAAGAAGACCGGAAGTGGGGAAGGGCGCAAGTGGATGACACGGTCGAGCCCGCACCTTGGCACTCCACTCCGCACCCCCTGGTTCACACAACAAATAAACAGGTTTTTGACCAACAACAACAATGGGGGGAGGGGCGGCAGGGTTCCCAGTGCGCGCGACGTCTACTGGAAACCGGGTCTGCCACCGTACCCCGAATGTTGGCATTTGTTATGGTGCGCGAATTCGATAACGCCTACCAGAATCCGATAGGACCCTCGTGTTGCCCCAGCGCATCTACCACATGGCCCGTTATAGACGAACAGGCTAACGCGCAGGAAGAGTTAAGAAGGAGAAAAACAGTCTTGGAGGCTGCTGGAGACTCATACAGACTGAGAATTATAAAAATGCTTAGTTTTAAACAGAGGCCGACTAGATGAGGTGTGATAAAACCGTACCAAGTACATCCAAGTGATAACGATCAAAAACTATGCTGGCATGGGAGGTGAATGATGCATACTTTTCCGAATGCTTAAACGAGTTTTGAAAGCAATTACTTCAGTTGCTGCAGTCCGGTCAACCTGATCGCTGTTAACAGTGAATGAGCCACAAACACATACGCGCAGGTCAGCCAACAGTAGACGACTAAGCAGTTCCCAACGCCGGCATATTACCATGCTCTCACGGGCTGAACCCTTACACATGTGTGAGCTTAGTTAGGAATCGCGCGATGGCCTCGCAAACCGCACAGTTTGAGAGGACAACACTTTGACTGCTAATTGCAATATCAACTTTCCACCGCTAACAGGGACTAAGATCTCATTCTGACGGTTCAACTGTATTCACAGTAGCACTAAATTTCGGATAAATACATCGCATCCCCAAGGATGAAGACTCAGAACGACAGGACCTACTAGAAGGGATCAGCAGATTAGTCTACTCGGTGCGTCCACAGATGGTAAATGGTGTCACGGTCCTCAACAAAGGATAGCTGCAAAATATACAAGCCTACGGGTCTGGGAAATCAGCGTTCGTAGATCATGCAGCGATGGTACTGCCAGACGGAGGTTGGATCCGATCTTGGGAATCAGTCACCTGCAAAAATATCACAAGTCCCAACTATTTAACCACGCAGAGAATGTTCCCCGCAACGCAACACAGCCTCACTTGCCGGCGTCCAGTATAATCCTAGAGTGCAATGATTTACCGTACTAACAACACAGGTATTAGTTAAAAGCCCAGACACGCGTGTTTCGCCGACCTTATGCCGCTGTCTGACGCAGCTGCGAGGGGTTCGGCTCGTCAGTGGGTCCCCCAGCTTTCCCCGTGTGTTTTCTGGTATATGAACTCCAGTTTCAACTTGCCTTGTTTAATTTCCGAGGAAATTAATGCGTGAACTTGGAGTAACTCTTTCGAAGCGGGCCTTTTCAGACACGATCCAGAGTTTGATATTAATATTTGATCTGAAATCCGTCAGCTACTGCGGAATAACCGCTTAATATTCATCTCAAACTCTGGACCGTGCCTGAAAAGGCGCGCTTCGAAAGAGTTACTCCAAGTTCGCGCGTTAATTTCCTCGGAAATTAAACAAGGCAAATAATCCTACAGTCTTGAACTGGTCTGCCAGACAGTAGGATGATGATCTGAGGCTATGGTCGACGCATTCTGATTGGATCTGACGATGGAGCTCGCTTTCCCACCCTAAAACAGCAAGTGAGGGCAAACCATTGTATGCAAAATTAACCGTCCAGAGGAGAGGAACTAATGATGCATGGCCGGATCAACATATTACGAGGGAGGAAACAATAGACAGACATCAGCGCAAGGGCACGTACTGCGTTTCCAGCTGCACCAGTCTCTTGGCTGTGTGATCGAGGGAACCCATGTCTGCCAGGAGTCCAATGCAGTACTGTTTCACGGTATATTCGGAGGTGTGCTGTCGGAGGATGCTGAGGACTTGGCGGTCATGCGGTTGCGCATTGATTGCATGCACAACCGGATAGCTGAATTTGCCCTCTGTGATGTCATCGGCAAAGTCTTTCAGATCGTGGTACTGCGGCCGCAAAAAAGACGGGGGCAGATTAGAACACAGTTGATAGTTTGAACTTCGCATGGGATTATGTCCACCACTATCTTGTGGCAGCTATGTCGCTATGGACGCAGTATGTCAAGATGCGTGTCTAAGTCCGTGTAAACAAAACGAGTTATTGATATTAAGTTAGTAGTATATTTATAGTTCAAACAGTGGACCCTCGCTTTAGACATACCGGGATTCAAGGAGGGGGTTAGGAGTTTGACATGTAGGAGGGAGCCATTGGAACCTGGATCTTACCCCTGAGTGGAGCCGGAGTATTCTGACAATGGTAGAGGGGCGCCAACCGGTCGCGTTACGGAATCCACTCGTCCCGTGGTGCCTTGCGAGGTCGAACCCCAGGGGTCGCACACCTCGAAGTTGGGTATGACTGGCTGGTGACGGCCAGTATGCCAGAAATGGTCATTCCAATCTCCTCTGTCTTTTTCGGTAATGCAAGTATTCCGACAGTTGGGAATATCCCAGCGTATCATGATGCGTATTTGATTACTTATGATGAGAAACGGAAACTCCAGTGTCAGTTTCACTGACTCTTCCCTTTCCTACCTACCAGTACTTATTTAACCGAGATTTGGTGCAGCGACTTACGCGGCACAAAGCTCCATCTAGCGCACACCATGGGTGGCCCGCGTAAACGGGCTGTACAGCCCTCACGCATACGCCCTCCTCCAGTAATTGTTGGAATATGGTAGTTGAGGGAAGAGGGTAGTAAAGATGTCCCACAGGTTCGCTCCACTATAAATGAATCCAAATGGAAGTCGTCACGGCGTTCACATTTTTGAACACTGGTGGGCCTCATCGTTTGTGGGGAGGGCGGTCTCAGTACCGTGTCTAAAGTAAGGAAACTAATGGCATATTACGCTTCACTATCATTACTTTTTTACTGGCAATCTGCCGGAGTCGAGCTAACTGAGGTGGGGTCGGAGTGGTCATGCCTAAAGCGGACAGCGTATCGGCCAACAGCTAGTGGTAGCTGCGAAACAAGTAGCCCGGACACCGATCTGGCAAATCTGCTACTTACAAGAGGTCACAAGAGATAGCAGCATCTTCCGGCCACTTTAATTGCCATCCACGCACCATCGTCTGCAGAAACGTGGGACCTCAGCCTGGTGTACCGTAGGGCTGGATTGTGGATACGTCCACAGCTGAATTAAGGAGGAACAGAAAACCCACACATCCAGAAGGGTGCCTCAGGCGGAAGTCACCCGCAAACCAAGTAACTTAACAGGTAGAAGCGAACAGGCGAGTTCCAGGAAACAGTTGAGAACTTAATAGGATTTGTCTAGGACCAGGAGGGCCCTGGTTTGCGTACTCTGGCACCAAGAGGGGCACTTTCCTGTCTAACAACAAAGACGACCGGGCAAAACGACATTCCAAAACATAAGAACTCGAAAACTGTCAGTCGGCTATAAGTCTTGTGCTACTATCTGTATTAATAACAGTCCTGAGCACAACTTTAGGCAGTTAGAACGAAAGTTGTCATATTACTAACACTACAAAGTGTGGTTGTGTGCAAAAAACAGACTGAACCCATCGAGCAGAATAGCCAAAACATTACTGAAGGCAAAGGCGACACAATGCAGCGTTGGTGGGGACTGGGACTAGGCACGTGCCAAGACTAGTAAAATGTTCTTTGACCAGGTAAGGGAAACGGCAGGGACTCGGCGCAAGTCGTATTTTCGAAAAAAATCAAAACCTGTCACACAGAAAGATCGCGGGCCTTAATACCTGAGAAGTATGCATAGACAAGTGCTGCAGTCATTAGCAATTCGTCATGTATATTCCCCCCTAATTAGTAACCGAACGCTGACAGAAAACATGAAAAGCAGTTTCACTGCGTCAAGTTACTCGAGTAAACTTTAAACTCACTGACGTTAGTAGTGCAAAATTTCGCACAAAACTTTCTTTTCCCTTTCAAAAGGAAATAAAACACGGGAATTGCACTCTACGCCATGCTTTGCCCCATAGCACAGGAATCCACTGGATTGCAAGTCTGATTATAAGGACGTTTCGCTCACTGTGTTACTCCAAAACGGCCCAGGCCCGGCAAATTCGGCTCCGTAAGCGCCAACGGTCTGCAGCTGAACAGAATGTCTGAACAACAGGTCAGCGCGCACCGCTCCAAGGCGACTTTGGGAAATAGAGATCAGCCGACCTGCGATCGTTAGTGGACAGCTAGTAGATTACAAAATTACTGCTCCTAGCTTAACCCCCTAGGGCATCTGGACCTCGATTTGGGACATGACTAACTGATGACTGCAAATGGTCTATAAATCGTGAACTTGAAAAAAGGTCACAAGGAACACGCGAGTCATAATGTAGGAAAGATCAGATGGAGCGCTTTCTATAAGGTATTAAAGCTAAATAAGTAGACACTCTGTAGGAAGATAGATCAGAGGAGAGTCAGGTACACTGATCAGTCCCCAAACGAAGGCTATGCCTATAAAACGCGATGTCGGTACTTACAGACTCGTCCACGAGATTCGCAAAATCGTCGCGCACTTGGAACCAGAGTCCAAGAATGTCTAGCAGATGCGTGAAATCTCTGCGATAGATAAACGCGAATTAGGGCAAAGCGATGGGTGGACAAAAAAGTTAGCGTATTCTATGCCTCTGGACGTACCTTTTGTCTGAGGAGAACAGCTGCATGAATTTCACCGCCATACCAAACAGGCCTCCAGTCTCTAAACGAGAAGAACATTAATGGAGATTCATGCGCATGGGCAAATGTGCACAAGCTACCGAAGGTGGTCCGCTACGGTGCAATCGATGTCATGACAAGCGACATGTAAAACTATTGAGAGGAGTGCTTACGAAGACAGCGGGTCGATAAAAAGGAACGGCAGGCCTGTGTAGGAAGGCTTGGGGAGGCGCTACTAGGGGGAAAACACGAGTATATCCTTACAATTGACGTTTTGACGTCATAATACGACTGTCAGACTTCAGATTTTGTCAGGGGGGAGGTTGCCCTTCACCGTAGGGTGGCCGGAATACGCTGGGGGCTACGTGCATGATAATGAAGTTGGCAGCCAAGCAGGACGCATCGCAAAAAGGCTGCGGGAATCGACTAATGGGGCTGGAAGGTTGAACCAGTACAGACAGACGCCATCCGATGCATCAACATACCTATTAAATAACTGGAGCAGGAGAAGAGAACTACGCGACTGTGCTAGTAGAGGAAATTACTTTTAATCACCATGTCGTCGTAAGCCTGTTCCGTCGGACAAGTGCACGAGCAACGCCAATAAATGTCCAGTCCTTGACCTCGATGGAGATCCAACATCTGTTCTATTTACAGTTCAAATGAAAAAGACAAGTAAGGGTTATCTGAGGAAAAACAAGGAAGAAGAAACCAGACGAGCAGTGTCGGAAGGTAAGACATATAATAGGATAGACAGTTATAGGTTGTCCGGTAGCTCCGGTTATATTTTAAGTTCCGGTCAAGAAAACCTCAGACTCCAATCCACAGTCCCACGATATGTCGGAATCAGTGGAGAATGCTCAAAACCGCACTTGCATGACGTTCACGAATGGCGAAAAACAGGATTGGGGACTATCCGTTTTGCACTAGACCCCCTCTCCCTCTTAAGGTGTATTACAGGCCGTTACACAGCAATAACCACGTCGGAACACAATCGTTCCGGTTGTCTATCATCCTCAGTAGTAGATGCTGCATCTCGCCGTCGTGGAGCACTGAGAAAAAACTTGCTGTGAAGGGGTTAAAGAGTCAGAAAAGAAGACTCAAGGTCCTTGGATAACAGACGAGTTGAATGACCAAAGCAAACCGATCATCCTGCATCACGATTATGGGTTAGGCGGCAAAGCAGAACACGAAACAAAAGCCGATGTCTTCCAACCGGCTGAGTTTGCTCAAAGCTCAATCAAACAAAAGCTCAGCATTCAACAGCTTCGCCCGCTATCTCTGATTCCCCTGAGAAGGAGGAAGCCACCTGAGGTGTATCGAACCGGTCTATTAATCAAATGACATACCGTAAAAAAAATGCAGGCTCGCATAGAAAAATACTGTCAGGCACAAACCTGTGAAAATACGCGGCACGTCTGAGTGACCCAGCGCAAGCGCCTTCTCAAGAGCGAGAAAGTAAGCGTAGTTGGCGGCATTAATCGACATTGGAACACCAAAAAGCATATGAGCAGCTGGCCTGCCTCTTCTGCGACTTGAACCATCCTCAATGTCATCGATGCTTAGAAAAGAGGATATACGATATTAGGAAATACGGATATTGAAGTTTACTCTAGGGTGCACACAATAGTTACACTTACACTAGGCTGGCGTTATGGAGCATCTCAACTACTTCACTGAGAAGTTCGAGTTTTTCGGCAGGTATATGCATCCAAAAATTGAAAGCTTTTATAAGCTGTTTTCGTAGGCCTTTTCCTGAGTTGGCGAGGAGGTAGTGAAACGGTTCTAGGATAATCTAAAACAGGTGCTGAAGACATTGTCTGAAAAGATACCTCATCGTGCTCGAAAGATCCATTTTCTGGCATCGTGCTAAAGTACACCAGAGACAAGTACACAAAGGATAGTTGAAAGAAAACACTTTCGGGCAAAGAGATGGGACAGATGAATGAAAGCGACAACCAGGGCATCAGGTTTAATTCATTTACGTCCAATGAAACCACGTGCAGATTAGACTCAGCGGCAAATCTCCAAAAACGACAAAATTTATGTAAAGTGTACTGCCTAAATAAGCGGCTGAGGAAAAATGCGCCTTTGTGGAGATTTAAAAGATAATGGGCGCAGTAAATAGGCCAAGTATAAATAAAAACACCAAAAAGGTTCGTTTCCCCAAACGTTAACATTGAAGTCGTGCCTAAAGAACGTTTGAGGTACGAAACACCAGAGCACAAGTTCAGTGAAGATGATGACGACAACAACGGTGAAGACAGTGATGACTATTATCACTTCAACATTCTATCTTAATTATATTAGCCCTAGATATGTCTACCTCGGGCCGATAAAGTACGTTCCTTACAACTACGCCAAGCATGCGTTTGGGGCCGCCTTACACTACCCCTTAATGCAAAGAGGATTATCGTGGACGTCATACCAATATGACGCATTTTGTCCCCGGTAAGAAAATGAAGTAGGCAAGAAGGGCAGGATTTATTGGTACCAAAAAATTTCGCGACAGCTCTTCAGCTGCGTCCTGTCGCTTCATAAGAGAGATAACGAGTGAGAAGAATACAGCAGATTTGAATTCGTGCAGAAAATCAATGCAGAAACAGCAAGGTCATGGTTTTGGGCAAAGCTGGCTAATCGATAAAGCTAGTAACACAAACACCGTAGGGGAAGAAAGTGAAAAAAGGGGAACGTTAAAGAGCAAAAATGAGAGGAGAGAGGGGAATCATGGAGCCAGAGGCTACCATGGCAATGTTAGGTTAACCACGTGTTCCAATTGTTTACAAAGATCTGGTTTCACTCGTCGTATATAGGCCGCCTCCAGGTAAGGCAATGTCCGAGTTGTTCGTGCCCGAACAAGTACTCGGAAGGAAGTTTTGGGGTCGACGGAGTGACCAGTATCAAGTAGGTGTTTCGTAATGGAGGAACGCGGGATCTTATTTTCTTGTCTTAGGAGCCACTTGGGCAGGTGCTCAATAGACCTAGCTGCCAACTGCCTTTGCGTTCGCCCAATGTACTTGCATCCGCAAGTGCATGTGAATACATAAACACAATTTGAAGTGGCGTGCATTGGCAGGGCATCCTTTGCCCGTGGAATCGGAAGTGGCTTAGTAGGACTGCATAATACTAGTTCGGCTGCATTGTATGTCCTTTCTTCAATGAAGTGGAAGCTGTCTTTGCTGAAAGCAAAATTTGTTGATATTTCGCACCAGTACCGCAGAGCTCCAATAACACAACGCACACCTATAACTAAAGAACACATGACTGCTTTATCCGCTTTAAAGCATTATAAGCAAATAATAATTTCCAAACCTGACAAGGGGCATGGGGTTGTCATTCTAGATCGTAGTGACTACGTGACAAAAATGGAGGCTATTTTACGTGATCAGAGTAAATTCCGTTTAGAAACGTCGGGAAAGGAAGAAACCAAGGCATTGGAGGACTCCGCCTGGAAAACAGTTAAAAAGTTGCTAGACAACAATCTGTTGGACTCCAAAACAGCGTTTTGCCTAAAACCTAGGGGTTCATATACTCCCAGACTTTATGGATTACCAAAAACGCATTGAAGGGATATACCCCTAAGACCACTTTTATCTATGCATAATTCACCTTTTCACAAACTAACACAGTGGCTAGTCACGGAATTAGAGCCAATCCGACGACGTTTTTCTAGTTACACGCTAAAAGTCAGCTTCCACTTCATTTAAGAAATCAAAAATCAAGATATTTCTGGCAAATACATGATATCCCTGGATGTAGAATCTCTTTTCACTAGCGTACCACTGGATGAGACAATAGACATAATTTTCACCCATGCATCAGAAACTCGTCTGCCACCGGAAACACGAGACGCATTAAAATTGTGTACAAAGAACGTTCAATTTCTCTTTAATGACCAATTATATAGACGGAGTGGCAATGGGGAGTCCCCTTGGCCCTACCTTTGCTGACATCTTTATGGGTCATCTAGAAGAAAAAGTGTCCGCCAAATTGAATAAGCTGCCACACTACAAAAGATAAGTGGATGATGTTTTCGCTATTGTTAAGGACATTAAGGATGCTGAAGAACTGCTTTCTATTATGAATAAGCTGCATCCAAAGATCAAATTTACAATGGAGAAGGAACAAGACAACCAACTATCCTTTCTGGATGTTCTTATGCTTAGAAAGGAAGATGGTTCTATAAGACGTTCCGTCTTCCATAAGAATACTTGGAAGGGACATTACTTACATTTTTTGAGATTTGTACCTATCCAATGGAAACGTAACTTGGTATACGCTCTTTTCCAAAGGGCTAGGAACATTTACTCCAATGACACATTGGATGCAGAATTTTCACGCCTCAAAGAAGCTCTACTTAAGCGAGGATATCCCGCACGGTTCATCCACAAATACAGCAACTCTACACGGCCAAAATTGACAGAACATTTAGCTCCGAAAAAGCTCGTCATTATATCTTTGCCCTTTAAGGGCGGCAATATTTTAAATACTATCAAACGACGGCTACGTTCCGCCACTGAAAGGACATACAATGCAGCCGAACTAGTATTATGCAGTCCTACTAAGCCACTTCCGATTCCACGGGCAAAGGTTGCCCTGCTAATGCACGCCACTTCAAATTGTGTTTATGTATTCACATGCACTTGCGGATGCAAGTACATTGGGCGAACGCAAAGGCAGTTGGCAGCTAGGTCTATTGAGCACCTGCCCAAGTGGCTCCTAAGACAAGAAAATAAGATCCCGCGTTCCTCCATTACGAAACACCTACTTGATACTGGTCACTCCGTCGACCCCAAAACTTCCTTCCGAGTACTTGTTCGGGCACGAACAACTCGGACATTGCCTTACCTGGAGGCGGCCTATATACGACGAGTGAAACCAGATCTTTGTAAACAATTGGAACACGTGGTTAACCTAACATTGCCATGGTAGCCTCTGGCTCCATGATTCCCCTCTCTCCTCTCATTTTTGCTCTTTAACGTTCCCCTTTTTTCACTTTCTTCCCCTACGGTGTTTGTGTTACTAGCTTTATCGATTAGCCAGCTTTGCCCAAAACCATGACCTTGCTGTTTCTGCATTGATTTTCTGCACGAATTCAAATCTGCTGTATTCTTCTCACTCGTTATCTCTCTTATGAAGCGACAGGACGCAGCTGAAGAGCTGTCGCGAAATTTTTTGGTACCAATAAATCCTGCCCTTCTTGCCTACCTTAGCGTCATACCAATAGTAGCCTCTTTTCTTAAGCACACCAAGTTATTAGTGGACACCTCGAACGGACTGATTTCGAGAGCTATATGAGTGGCGGCTTTATAGTTGATAAGTCAGTCAGGGTCAAGCGCCGATGTGTGCACTTAAACGCATTCTCAATTTCAATGACTAACTCATCAACACGTCTCACTCCTCATGAGCAGGGCTCCGTCTATTTACAGCTTATGTGGTGCTGTGCGGCCCCCTTTCGGAGGAAGAAGTCATCGTTGCAATATTGGCGCTGTGCGACAGGAGTCTGCGGCCAGTAAGTCTTGTAGGGACACTGGTGTTCTGACCACACGAGGAAATTGGATAGGCAGGGAGCGATGATATTGCTTCCCGTGACGGGCTCTGTTACCCTTGTGTCTGTCTTCAATAATCCAGATGGCAGGAGTGAGAACACGGCTAGAGAGAAGTTTCCTTAGTAATGACACAAAGGTCACTCGGGCGATTCAAAGCTATCCGTGATTCAAGGCTGGAACATGTTCAAACCGAGCTCAGGCCGGTGTAGATATTTCGACCAAACAATCCCACTGCGGCACATTCAAAAATTCCGCTGTGACTACCAAAAAACGGCAATGTTTATTTTACTGATTTCGTTAGAATTTCCGACTACCTTTTCGACAGTCTCTAGGACGGGTAATAGTTCACAGAAACTTAGCTGTGATCCAAACATACCATCATTCTAGAACGGTGCGGGTCGACGTCCACATAAATCTTTCTTTACTGTTCGGCGCTCGGCCTGGTGTTCGGCAAGGCTGGATCCGGTTGCCAACCTACTTATGAGATTGACTGGACCCGCGGGATTTGTTCGCGGTTTTGACGGTATCCAACTTGCTTTAGGAGGCCAGCCGAGTGATTGTGAGTAAACTGACCACAAGGTCTTGATAACACTAGGCAATTGTGACCTACATAATTCCATGTCTCTGACGAGCGAGGTGCCTAATTCACTGATTTATCTATTAATTTTGCGGAACCGAACACGCTGTCGAGTTGAATCTCTGGTCAGAAGTAATGATAACCAACTGGAAGAAGTGGATGGTGCCAAATATCCTGCCGCCAAATTGCTTTTAAACGGGCACAACAAAGCCATGGTCGTTTGAAACAATACTGCTCAAAGACTTCGGTAGTTACGAAGTCGTCACACACTTAACATAACTGATATATACGTGTACAAGGTATCGGTTATGTCGGTCCTCATGTACGGCTTTGAATGCTGGGCCGAGGACGTGAAAGACGCAAGAAACCCCAAGTTTGCCTGCCACCTCAATGTAAATAATTCGACTTTGTTCTGACTGGGAGTCTGTACTGGCTGCAACGTCGCGAGGATTTTTCAAACCACCTAAAAATGGGATCGAGCACATTCTTTGAGGGCCGACCCGTGAGTTGAAGATTGCTAATGTCCAATGCTAAGTCCAATGTCGTCTAACTGCCGGCAGCGAAGAGGTTGGCTCACAAGCTAATTTGACACAGTTTGGAAAAGAGTGACCGGAACTAATGACGGTTGTGGGCTGTTATTAATATAATATAACAAACATTGGACGGACAAGCCTACACACTCAGGCAGTTAACGCCAACACCGGGACAAAAACTGGAGATGAACAGCCCTAACACCACAGCACATGTTATTACGAAAGGCAGTATAACAACGCGTACTTTATTCTGTCGATCAAAGAAGCTTGTAAAATCACGAACGTCTGGTGTGGCCTGGCAAATTTTTTGTTTATGATCTGCTTTTATAAAGGTGTCCGCGTGAATTAAAAACCATATTTTAGCACATGGGGTTTAGGATAAATGTAATGGGTTGAGCTTCGAAGCGGCAACAATTAGAGAAATGCACGGGAACTTAAATGCCAGAAAGAGCATAAAAATTAACGCAAAGCAGTGTCAATACAAATGAGTGACCATGATAATTCCTCGCAAAATACGGACAAAGCCAAAACAGACGACGAAACGCATCGATGCACTGAGCAATGTTCGCCAATTTATGGTATATACTGTGACAAGAACTACGTTAAAGAAGCATGGAAATTAAAAGGCCAATTACTTCCTCATTTATCTGATAGTCCTCACTGCGAGAAAGTGGGTAAAAGGCCATATACATAACCGCGTACTGTATGTTGATGTCAGTATAACTCTAATTTCTATAGAAATTTTATTATAACCATCTACCTATTCCTTGCCAGCATCAGCCTCGCCTAGCTCGCTTTTCCCCGCGGGGCTGGAGGGGAGTTTATGGGACTGAACGACGGGTGGCGGTGGAGTTGTCAACGTGCAGCCCCCTCTGACCTAGTCATTGAAAAAGTTGCGCAGATGTGCATCAGGTTTTCGTCATCTCTAGCCCCCTTCTGCAATCTCAATTCTACGCCCAGAGTACATTGTCCGTAGTGTAGCGAGTATTTTTCCACCCTTAGAGGCGGCGAATCGAAACCCCTCCGGGCCTTGCTTGCGGTAGTCGAGCCGTGTGGAGATACATAACTGCGCGAGTGAACGTCCTACTCAGAACTCGCTGTCACGAGACCCAAAATAGTGATCGCGAGTAACATGAGATGGTTTATTTGAGATAAGCGAACTATAAACTTTTACGAAAAACATACACAGTCAGAAAACTTGACCGCAACTGCTTTCTACAATTAAGAAAAATCTTTGGCTAGAAAGCAGTGTGAGGCTATGTTGGATGGAATAATAAAAATAACAAGAACCATAGATGGCGCATCTCTCCAAATGCTTCGTGAATTTCGAAAATGGTCCCATATGTAAAATATTAACAAAATCGTCAGAGACCGGTCACTAGAATAAAGAAATACGAATATGACATATTGTACCGCGAAATGATTGCACAAAACGATAAACGTATTCGTCTTTTCAAATATAAACACAAATATTAAGTAAATATCTAAATATTTAAAGGGGATCTGTGTACTACGTAAGCAGGCACATTTTTCGATAATTAGTAATACAAGCATGCCAAAGTGCACCTTTTACAAATAGTGTATATTTCGGAATGTGAGTTACTGTTTCATCAGACTCGTCACCTGCGGTATGAAGAATAGTCCATATGACATCGGTAACATAGTCAGTTAATGTTACTAACTCTGTCTTTGGGTAGATGTTGTAATGGGAAAAGCAGGACATTGATGGTTCGTCCGAGAAACTGAATAGATTTTTCGAAATAAATTCAATTAAAATATTTTGCCTTCTCGGTAGAGTCATGACGTTTAGCTCTACCACCGTACTGGTCTCTCGATCCGTGAAACCGTCTTGTCAACGGCTTAGGCTGGACACATACCGAAATTGGGTTTTTGGGTAGCCCCTGTGCGTGTCAAAAATAAGACCTCTAAGGACAGCGTAAAGGGAGGCAGTTAAGGAGCGAGTGCTTTTCAGTAGAACCGATCCACAGAAGCTAAGGCACAGCGGTTGTGCGAGCAAGGCAATCAGAAAAGTTCTGTCGAACTGCTTCTCGTTCCACCATCCAACTAAAATCAGTCGTTTTATCTATAAGTGATCTCAAAGGCGCGTATTCCGAATTCTGTATCAGATTTTCGATATCCGAGGGATTGCCTTTTTCGAGACCTTCGTCTGCTGGATGTCCTGACTGCCCGTTGGATTTGAAAAATCGATTCACATTAGCGGTACCCCGACTTTCACAAGAGCACCTATCGCCCTCTAGCCTTTTCCCTGTCGACAGCACCACGAGATCCCTAAAATCCAAAAACTGGTGAGTCTTTTGCTATTCACTTAGCACCGTTGGTCTGGTATATAAACTTTTCCTAACCGCTAAAAACGCTTCAAGTTTGCTTACTTAATAATAGCAGTCGAAAAAGTGGTCTCTGTGCATTGTGCAAAAAGGTCGCCTAGTGCCTGGATCGATCCTGGGCAACAGAATGACGCTAGATATATTGTTATCACCTGGTCACTGACGCGTAGTAGACGACTGGAGGAAATGATATAATAAGTATTAAGCACTGTTTAACCGGCTACTACGTTGGATCCCCTGCTAACAAATTACCCCCTGTCAAATAGGCAGGAAGTCTGAAAACTTAATTTGATGTCAAGAACGAAGGCGAAACCTTTGTGGCATGCTTTAGACTTTCCAAGAATGACAGTTTGACTGTCACATCCGACGGTGTCCACAGTGTACTCTACTACAAGGCAAAGCAGCCACGGAGACTTGCGCAGAATCCACCGCAATCCCACCTGAGCCCTGTGCAAGATAGAGCCAAAATGACCGGATACGAGGTATGGCGCAATTGAGATCCGCGACCTGGCCCTCACCTTGACGCTCCACACCACACCCCCTGGTTCGCACAGCAAACAGACCGGGATTTTAACAAGCAGCAACAAGACCACGACCGGCCAGAAGGAGGAGGATGAGTGGGCAGCCATGCTCAAGACCTGTAAAACATGCGGGAGCACAAGCGTGTCTGCAGGCATGGAAAAAGTTGTCAGAGAACTGCCATGGCATACTGGGCGGCAAAAGCCATGGATTGCTGCTCCAGGCAAAGGAGACGCTTCAAAACGATTCCGTACTGGATACATAATATAAAAAGTAGCGGAAGGGAAGGTCGTAGGGGAAGTGACATAATTGGGCATAATAAAAATAAAATAAATATAATCATAATTTCATTTAATGCCAGTTTACAGGCATTGTCAAGCGAAGCGATTAAACACAAATCCGACCAACAGTGAAAAAACCTCCTGCGGAAAAGGAGTAAAAATAAAGTTGATGGTTGTTATAATGGTTTGGAGGGTTCAGGAGAAAAAAAACTGCTAGCGGCAAACTTTCGACCGTCAAGAAGGGAGGGGTTGCACGGTATCGGATATTATCGGACGTCAATTCCTTTCATGAAGGTGGGGATAGTCAAAGTACAGGCCTTGAGGAACAGCTGGTGAGACCGGCCATAGTGGTCAGAGACCCCAAACGTCATTGCTGCGGTAGAGTAGATGAGTGGATTCAGCACCCAAAATTTGTGGGACCTTTTCTGAATGCAAATATCGAGTAATAGTCCTTTTAAATAAAGGATAATTTTGCAGAGTTTTCACACTCATGGGTAGTTTATTCCAAATGGCAATTGCATTTACAGAAAAGAACCGACGATATTTAACAGTACGTGCCAGAGGAAGAAATAAAAAGACCTCACGGTGACTGTTACGTCGGAGGTAAGCATGATGTCTTAAAGTAGTGAGTGGGTTAAAGGCACGATTATGTAAAAGCTTAAATAGCAAAAAAGTCCCTTTTGCAATCTACGAAACCATAAAGGATCAAGGCCCGTAAGTCGGCAACGCTCTTGGTAAGACAAATGTCGGTGTTCCAGGGCTAAGACTATCTTGGTAAAAAAATGTTCAACGGATTCTAGTTTCTTCCGCTCAGCAGCACGCATGAGGCTAAATAAAAACGCACAGTTTCCAGACCAGGTTATAAAGGCGCATTCTAATGTCCCTATTTTTAAAGTTTCAGAGGATAAACCCGGTTGTTCTACGTGCTTTGGAGACTATCAAGGTGCAGTGCTCCGAAAGGTTGAGACTCCTGGAGTATGATACGCTCAGATCCTTAATAACCCCAGGCACATTTATGGCGTGACCATCAATACTTAGTTGAGGTTGGCGATCGTCGCTAACCGGCATGACTGAGCACTTAGACCAAGAAAAAGAAAGGCGCCATGTGCGGCACCACTGGGCAAAAGCCTGTAGATCGCTCTTTAGGAGCTCAAGCACGATGTCATGATCTGCCGGCTTATATCGATATGCAACTTTAAGATCATCTGCATACATGAAAGGCTTATCATTCTGAAATAAATCGGGTACATCATTAACGAAAAGGCAAAATAAAAGCGGGTCGAGTACACTACCCTGAATGACTCCACTCCTCACACATGTGGGGTTGGAGATAGTATTGGAAATAGTAACTCGTTGTGTACGAGTGCCCAGGTAAGAGGATATAAAATTCAAAATTTTGCCATCTATTCCGAAAGAGGATAGTTTCAAGAGAAGATGGACATGGTCAACAAGATCGAAAGCCTTAGTGAAATCGAAATAGACTGTGCAAAGTGCAAAACCATTGTCCCTAGCTTGGAGAACACAGTCAAAGAAAGAGAGTTGATAGGTGTCTCAAGATCGAGCTTTGAGGAATCCATGCTGAGCAGCACTCAGTAGGTTATTCACTGTTAAGTGACACATCATCTTATCTTTGATCAATGTCTCTAAGATCTTCGAAACTGCAGGGAGGGTGTTTATTGACCGAAAGTCATCAAACGACGTCCGTAAGCGCCGACGTCAACCAAGCATCACGCAGAGTGGATATGGCACCTTTGACCTGCGCATGAATTAATCTATATAGACGTAAACTTCCGCGGGGCATATTGCACTCTCTTCGCTTACCCACCTTGCTCCTAAGGCATTCAAATGTCAAGACAATTGCAGATGGGCGCGGACGCAGTTGCTGACAAAGCTAAATAACCAGTCTTCTGCACCACACGCGGCCAGGCACCCATTACCTGTACTAGGCTACCGTATAGGGGGTTCGTATTCCACTTGCGAACGACTGCCATTCAGACCAAATTTGGAAAAAGCCATTGCAGTCTGCCTCCTGGTTGTTCGTAATTCAGCAACCTTCGAAGTCTAGGCTAACAGCTCAACTTAAGAGATTAAAACGTGTCAGGTTAACAATGGTGAAGAACCCGATTATTTACTGTTGAATAGGATAGCCGGCGTCGGCCTTACTTTCTCTTCCCTCTCCCATGCACTAAGCGACTGTTTTAGTCTGTTATAAGTCGGGTGATGGTAGAGGACGCAAAGGCGGACTCGCCTTTCCCGTCTTCACTATTACTTCGGTACCATTACAAACACTACTCATATTTGGCATCATCTTCCTTCTCTCTGTGTGTGAGAGACGGCGAAGATCAGACATAAACAAGCTTACTGTCGTGGGTTCGAATCCCACCGAAGCGCCGAGTTTTTAACAGTTGGATCATTATGAAAGTCCAAGAAACTTAATTCGGCTGGATTTCTGCAACAACTCCTTGAGCAATTTTTGAAATTTATACGTGTTTCTTAAGATATAGTTCATTAGCTTTTAGTTGGTTAACCGAATATAGGTTGACTGGGAGGGAAAAATTTAAATGCCTTTTTCAACACCACGTAAATGAACACAGGGTTTAAGACTATTGTAACCGTTACTGTGCCTATCAATCGTGAAGGCGACACTGCTCTTCTTTTGCCCGTATGCACGTTTACCATAATCCGCCAGGAGCTTTGGAGGTCTGCGTGCGTCACACTGTAATGAATGTCCTCCGGCTTCCTCTCCTCATATGTGAGCAGTACGTTGCGCACCAGAACGCTCGAGTTATTTTGATGTTCAAATTCGTTCATGTAGCCCAACAATGATAAGGCACACTCAGGTATGCTGAGAGCAAACACTGCGTCTCATGTAATGTGCACAGGACAATGTACAAAACTCTGGATTTTTCTAAATTCCGCAACGCGCAGAATAAATTACTCTAAATATCTGACGTTCTTCATGTGTAGACTGGGTAGGGTTTATTACTGCACAAGATAAAACGGAAAAAGTTACAAATTGCGAAAACCAACACAGCCTACTACTAAGTTCGATGACAGTGTCGTTATTTAGTCCCCCGTATGCATTCACCTCTTGAAAGTAGTGTGCTAAGATCGGAGACAAGCTGGAATGGACGAAGCAATGACTCAGTCAAAGGAGCGTTCACCCAGCATTTTTAGAACGCCTTATTTCCAGTGTCCTAGGTTGGCAAACATAAATCGAAATATTTTGGCAATCGAATTCCCTGTAGTAGGTCACGCGACGGTACTTTCCCTATTTGATGGTCATTTCTGATCTTGAGGATTGATAACGACAAACATGATTAATCTGACTTCTTCGATTACAAAGAACACTGAACTAGACCAATAGTAGTTAGTACTTTATAGACGACAGTACCTATTATGTGTGGTCATTACGTCTTGCCGCCTGGGAAGATATTTCGCACTGATATTCCGGAAGACTTTATTATAGGCCAATTTATATATGTGATTACTTATACGTCGGGTTAAAGCCAATTATGAGAATTGCAAGCAGTCTACGGAGGAAAATGATGTTTACTGAAAGGCTCGTAAGCATTCTATCCTTAAATAAATTTCTTCAGGAAGTGAATATAGTAATGTAACATTAGTGTAGTGATTCACAAATTCCGCAACTATCTTAGTACTCCAGCCACATACTTAAAATATAGTTAAATGATACGGCATGTCTCTAATCCCTACCCTAAATTGCTTGTTCCGAAAATTGGGATCCATCAAGTGGAATGCCTAGGATTTCATGCGTGGTCACGCAGTTGTCTTACTCATACGATAACACAACATCTTCCCTTCAACAGGCGAAATTGGAAAATTTGTTATAAAACATTTACTAGAAACATGGTCTACGAATCTCGTCCACAGCACAGGACTTTACTTCCAGTGTAAAACCCTGGCCTTGTTTAATGAGGCATCCGCTGAACAAAACTTGACAGGGAAATTGGCCTATCTGTCTGACTGGAAAGACACGGTCTTACCGATCTCATCAAATAGTTGCGCATACTTGAATACGCCGCATCGCGGAAGCTTTTCTTTTATGCATAATTTGTACTGAAAAATCTTTCATAATCTTTGAGCAAAGGCGAATAATCTGCAGATTTTCCTCGTCTGGCGACCAATAACAATCGCGATGACCAACTATCTACGTTAAAGGTAGTGCGCGTGTCAGAAAGCCTGTGTTAGTGTGTAGCTGCTGCATCCGTTACTCTTTGAGAAGATACTGTCCTCCGCTATCGACTTTCAAATAAACTATTGATTCGAACGTACAAATCAAGCCAAATGATGGGTGGGGCCATTTGTTAATCGGTTCAGTGGTATCAGGCACCAGGAAACACATTTCAATCCCACCGCCCAACGAATGCATGCAGTCGACGCCGCCAAACAGTACCAAAACAGCGACTGGTAATTACGGCACTGAGAAACCTATATGCATATAAAAACTAAAGAAAAGAAGCCTGGGTGCGAAAATAAACAAGAGACTGAGGGGGATGTCCAAACTGCACCACTGGAGGAGAAAAACTGACTGCCGAGAACAGCGCCCTGGTAATCTTAGGGGAAACGGTCACAAGCTGATGTTCCCGAGGCTAGTTTTGGTCGAATTCATGGCTTCTCGATTCATCGAGTATTAGACGCATTTGAATCAACCATCGGGATTGGTGTATGTTTTGGGATGAAATTAAGCAAGCTTAAGGTCGAAAAATTTTCATTTGCTTTTTGCGGTGCTTTATAAAAGTTATATTCTTTGAAAGCTAGTCGAAAAACGCTTAAGCACATGCTATGTACATAGGATGATAAATGACTTCCACCCCCTATAGAGGCTAGAATTTTCGACAAAATTGTGTGAAAATACGGTAAATTTAAGGATTGGCAGTTATTGTAAGCCCAGCGAACCAACAGCAATGCGTTGCATAGCGAAGGCGCTTGAGTGAACACAGACGTTAACTTCATCGACTGAGTAACTTTATATTTCCCAATTATCGCCGGGATGTTTGTTTCCGTGTGCGTCTAGGCGCGTACTTTATGATGTCGGGTCCAGCGTACACTCCGTTGCCTCAAACAGAATATGTCCATGATTCAACGCTCACAGGAGACATCCATCCCAACGAAGATGTATCCTTCTTTCTGCTTGATGATCGAATTTTAGGCGCCAGCTAGTCAACCTCAGCGGGTCTCCATATTCCATTTAGATTTTTATAAATCTTATTTCGATGTAGACACTAACCAAGTGAGTTTATCCTCATTCCTTGATTTTTCGCGTTCGTTTATACGACCCCTTAAAATAATTGGGTTAGTCACTTTCTATTATCCGTTTTCGCCCTTCTCTGTGGGGGAAACAGCTGTCGTTTAAATAGCTCCCTTTAATGCTTTTTCTGAAATCCCACAGCTTCTACTTGTGACGAGTCATTTTTCTTAAAAATTCGCCCTACAAGCTACAGTCTTTGAGTTTGATCGTCATTTATTTCAGCTTCCTCGCCTCATCGGTTCGCCTACGCGTAGACAGCACTCCAGGTCACCTACCCGTGTTCTACGGGCTGCGCTTCTGTGCCAACCCAATAAAAAAGACAAATAAGTGGTGGGCATGTGCCGAAAAGGAGGCTGACGCCACACTAGTCACTTAGTCTGCTTTCGCCTTCAATGGGCTTCGCCGGCATTTTGGTACACGACGTAAAGGGAAAGAGAACGTTAGACTTACCCTGGCCTCAATTTATCGCTCTAAACCAGCTTTTACACACTATCACTGTAATATACTTCCGGCGCTTTTTCATACAATTTGTACGGGGTGAATTCGTGACTTTGAAGGCGGCGGTTGCCGAGTTGACTTGGTCCTCCCGGCTAACGTGTACATTGAAGTGACTCCCGAGCATGGCCTTTATGGGATCATCTACCCTTATGAGCTCCGCACCTTTAACGTTTAGTTCCTGTATATGTGGGGACTAGCACATGCGCCGCATTGGTTCAGCAACTCATCCAACCCGCCCGAGAGCTCATATTCGGATATAGAGAAATCAACAAAAGTATTATTTGAATCCTGTCATGTAGAATCATTGAGCACTATTACAGGTCGGACTGTGTACGCAGACGAGAGGCCGATCTTCCGGTTAACCGTTTTCTTTTCATAGTAGCAAGCTCTATCCACATATAGTTATACTTTTCTAGTTCCAAACTCCAAAATAATAGACGAGCTCTCTTTGGGTAGTTATCTTAAACTGTAGTAATACCCGATCTAGCTGGCCGCGATGATGTCGCAAATTGTCCCCTTCAAGGCGTCAAAGGATTCAGAGAGCTTGACCTATGCTCTTCTTCAACGACGAACACTGAAAACCGAAGGTTCAGAAACTGCGTTCAAATTTTGACGAACTGTGACAAGCCTGGTTTTGAATTAGTCTCGTCGACTCCTCCAGCCGGGCAACGTCGCCGGATTAAGGGCAGCAAAACCGAGCTCCTGATACGGACGACGAAGAGTGTGCCGAACTACCATCCGTTTTTTTTCGAATGGCCTGATATGTTCTCGCACTGTGGCCGCTGCGAGTGCGGACTGTCTCATTTCGGGCGAAGCCTCGATACTTCATTGGTAGGATAGTCCTCCAGTAGCAGTCACTAAGCACATCTAGTTTTTGCCTACGCACACTACTCAGCATGCACAGCCGTACTGGAGGACCGACCGGACGAATGTACAGTATACCCGGATTTTCGCGTCGATAATGTCGCGTCGGATCGATAGACGCATCCTGGACATTAAAAAAATCCTACGAGCATCATCGATTTGGGAACCAACGTCATCCTTACTCTGCTCATTCGGCGACGACCTCTCCCCGGGTCATTTGAAACTGTCTTATTCAAGTTTACAACTATAAATCGAACGGTTAGGAGAGATTGTTACGAACCGTGACCTGCGCAGCCACAGAGCCGTATTAGGCCTTGATGCTACCGATGGTTTTGTCCAGCACACCGCATAGTTCCACAGGGACCCACGATGGACGGGATCGAACGCTGCTGCGAAGTTAACAAGGCAGACAGGTGCCGGTTTCTGGTAGCCTTGGCGAAATTAAAAATGCGTCGCGGTGTGAATATATTGCCCGCGGATCCAAGTCCGGCTTGGTTGGGTTTCGTTCCCAAGTCACACTTAGTCGAAGTCGTGGTCGATGTGGTCACCTGTGCCGTCTGGATCGCAGATGATTCGTTTATCACCCCCTACCAGCCAAGCAACTCTAGTAAGCGGTGATGAACGAGATAAATGGGTCGATCCATTTAGAGTCGAAGCGGTAATGTTTACTAGATTTGTCACTGATCATCATTTGACGTTACCCTTTCCTCGATTACATCGATGGAGGTCTCGGACGCATCCCACGCCGATTCAAAACGGTTCCGCGACATCGAACAAAGGTCGCCCTGGCCTAGTTAACGTGATGGTTGACTTAATCCTTACTTTGCATACTTCTTAGGAAGTTCAGTCGAAATCGTCAGAATCCCTTTTTTGACTCTGGAGATTTACCGTCTTCCATGACCGTGCTGATGCCTTTGTGGACCACGCCTGTTTTGCAAATATTCATTTTTAAGCTCACTTTAACTGCCTTTATAGCGGTGTTGTGCACTGCATGCTAGCGCAAGATGACCGGTGTATTCGTTATTATCCGTAGTCCTTCAACCCGTGTCCCCTGCCCAGTGCCTGTTAAAGAACCATTACACCACATGTTCACAGATGGAACGTTAATTGACGGATGTCGAACTTTGCCCTCACCGCCTCGCTGTCTACCACCACTGAGTTCCCAGACAGTCCGGTAGCGAAAACGGTTTATCCGACCTTTTAGCGCACATCTAAAGACCCCCTACCCTGCCAGTGACCACCAGGGTCCTCCGGCCTTCACGTAAGCCGCAAACTCCTCTGGAGTTGACCATCGTTGTCTACGACGGGCCAGCTATTGTCAATCCTATCCGGGCTTCCAGCCCTCGACTTCGAGATTTGAGACGGAACTCTCGAACTGCCCTGCCGCCATGTGCCCGTCCTTTCTTTCAACATCGATGTACATGGTTGGACTCAAGACAGAGTCATGGTCGATTCGTGTTCGTACAGAGCCTCCCACCTATGGCATCCTGAATGCAGTATCTCGCAGCACGGGGCAGCGTAGCTGTAACATACTTACCTCATACTGTAACGCATCCTCCTTGAGAAGCGTTAGTTTGTTCCGGTCAAGATTCTTCAACATGTTCAACTGCAGGTTTACACACATGTAGGTATATATTTCAGGTGGATATACTCAGAATGATTGGCGTGCTCCTGCTCTTTGTGGAGTTTTCTACCGTTAGAACATGCTAACCGCACCAAATTTCCAATTACTAGGTCCTTCGTCATTTTATGGATTGGCATTGGTAACAGAAACAGAAATTTCATCTTCCTTAAAATTGGCATCTATTTGAGATTTGCTTTCTATATTCAACTTTCCTCAAAGCTTTTCGAATACTGGTCGTGCATGTTGCATGAAAGCATTTTCGCTCCTCTTTTAGCATACCCAAGGGGCAGGCCGACATGCTTCGTAATCACAATCGATATTCAGTTTCATGCACATTTATGTCATGTTTAAGATAGTCTCCACATCAGTAATTCGATTTGTAAATATTCCATAATTTGATCGATAGCCTATTGCTTATTTTATTTGCATATAAAATATTTTTCGATTTCGTCAGTCTTATTGCGTAGACTCGGCTCGACCAGGTCCCCTTGTCCTCTCCGTCAGTACATATTTAAAAAACGTTCTACTGATTCAGCATAAGTAGTCTTAATTTAGCTCGATCGATCGACATATTGATCTTCCAGTCGCTTATCAAGCACTGTGTGAACAAATTAGCAGCGCAGATGGAAGTCATCCATGGCAGAGGCGAGCTAAATATGCGATGAGTTGTACGGTTTTTTCATTCCCTGACGACGGACTCGCGTGAGAGTTCGAAACGTCGGACAAATAATCAATTGATCCCAGCGATCGCCTTCCGGTCTTTTTCTATTCAATTACCTGGGCCGCGCGTATCCTCTATTATTCGGCATATATATACATATATATAATGGTAGTGGACGCTCACCGATCGTTCATACGGAACTCACTCGTTCCGTGGTGCCTTAAGGGCTCTCTCTCGAGCCCAACCAGCAGCCACACAGCGGCGCATGATACATAGGCAGAATGGTATTGCCGACAAAGACAAGAGAGACTGGAATGGCCATTTCTGGCTTATTAGCCGTCGTCAGCCAGCCATACCCAAGCCCGAAGTGTGGAACACCCGTGCCTCGAACTCGCGCCTGTTGGTTTTTCAACTATTCTCTGTCTGTAACCTTATTTTCTCTTCCATGTCTACGACCCCCTTTTCTACATACTCTCTCATCTACTTTTTTTAAGTGACCATCACTTCGGCCCTCCTGCTTACTTACTGGTGCATCGTGCCACTTCTCATTGCCTGTGCTGCCTGGTTCCGTCGTCAGAAGCAGGATCCGGGTACAGAACAGCTGGTGGGAGAAGAATCCACTGGTTTGAAGATGGGCCAGCTTTTCACAGACCTTCTCGCTGTCTACGGCTACTCTCTGACAGCATTTGTGCCTTGCACCGTGAGCATCCCGTCTACATTCCCCTCTGCTCCCATTTGTTTAAGTTTTCGATGTTTATTGACTGATACTATTAATAGTAGGCTCACGCGTTGCCAATAACGGGGACCACTGGTGCCCCAGAGAGGACACCTAACAGCAATTTGATGAGCTGATTTTCGCTCCATCTACCTCGCCGCAACTAGGATTCCGCGAGCGAAGACAACTAGCTATGGGCGCGAGAGCAACGAATGCTGAGCTAAGTCTACGTGTAAGGCGCACGTTCTCTGTCCCATCCCCACACAGGGATCAGTCGTCAATGATCGAGTCTGGAGTCGCACGCATTAAGGGACCGTTGCGTCCTGACCCTCAGCCCTAACAAGCACCGAGTTACCGCGTCGCCTGGACGACTCCAAAGCCACCGTGACCAGAACGTCATCATAGGGTGGAAGGCGCGTTTAGTTGTCATTAGTTCGGGGTCGGGCGACCTCTATTCCCTGTGCCTACGTCCCGTGTGAGTCAAACCGACTGGAGGAGCTAAGATTGGGTGCTGCAGCTAGCCTGACGGGAAGCTTCCTTTGAGTGCGTGTCATGTTCAATATTGAAGCATGTGCTCGGAGCACCTAACGTCTTAGCCAAAACCCACATTTGTCGTTCTTCCTAGAACTGTCTGCGTTAGTGGAATTTAAATGATAAGGAGTAGGTAAAACAGTGGAAGATCGTTTCATTTCGGTTTCTAATGGTGTGTTCTCGCTAAACGTCTGCGGGATAGCACACTATTTCCCGGGAAATGTACAATCTTGCATTGCCTTATGGTGATGTGTGATTGTCTTGACCACTTTTAGACCGATATAACTTTTAGTCGTTTTCAGCTAGCTCCGTCCGTTTTTCAGCACTGGATAAATTATTCCAAATTATTCAGCAAACGGGGAATCTGGTTTTTAAGACCGAACTTCCCAGATCTGACTGTGATTTGAATGCTGTCTTCGCCATCAAGAGGGAAAGTTACTCCGTCATAATCGATGATGACCGATATCACCAGATGAAGGCTGTGGATTGAGCGTTCAAGTTACTGTCGATTCATCTCCGGAAACGCGGTTGTCCTGATCCCTTGGGATGAATGAACAGTCCCGTATGACCCTTGTGCATCCTATTGTATCACCTTTTATGTACCCGATCGCAACCGACAGCACATCGAGCCTGTGGCTCAATAGTTAGGACGTTGGACTTCTAATCAGCAGGCCGTGTGTTCGAGTTTCGTGCGTCGCATACGTCGGGCCTGGGTATGGCTGGCGAATGACGGTTAACAAGTCAGAAATGGTCATACCAGTCTCCCTTTTCTTTCTCGGTAATGCTATCCTGCCTATATTACGCTCCGCAATCCGACTGCTGGCGGGGTTCGAAAGAAAACTCCAAGGCACAACGGGACCAGTGAGTTCCGTAATGCGACCGGTGAGCGCCTCTCTGCCATCATCACCTGTTAGTCTGTTAGTAGCCATGATATCCCTGTTTGACTTCCTGTGTTCTTTACCTGTATGAACGCTATTAGAGTGTTCTATTCTTAATTTAGCTCCTCGTGATTCCCTCCTTTGCCGCACAAATGACAGTTCTTGTCCTGGCTACCGCGCTCTCTTGCAGCGTTTTAGCCACAGCCACCTTGAAAACCTTTCAGCATCACAAGAAACAGGTAAATTTTCGCCCTTATGCGATGCCCGGTTTGCCATCGCCAGTCCCAATGTCGGGTTGGTTTTCCCTAGCTCTAAGGCCTTTGTGGGCTAGTGCATGTGGCTGCCTTTTAGGTTGTACTCCACGCGTGTTTATGCCGTAAGCGTATGCCACTGCTTGAGTAGTTTGCCGTTCGTTTTTCCAGAGGTGTGAATCTTGTTTTGCGTCTCGTGCGTCTCGTGACTTTTATTGTAACCGGCGCAAAGATGTATTTTCGCAGCCAAAGCCACGTCTGGGTGTCGCGGACCTGCTGACAAGCGTTGCGTCTCCACTGTCGTCCTCTTGCACCTTTTTTGGATACTTTAATAACCCGATGTATTAGGGGCCTGCCGTCGGCTGTGCTGATAATCGATACTCCCTTACCCTATGACTGCCACGCAACCCAACCACCAGCTTCAGACAAGACAGAACAACTAATTGTAAGTTGCCTGATCGCAATCCCCTCTTCCGCATCTAAGAGATTTGCCTCATAGTCTCAGCAGAAACTGATCTCAAAACTGCATTGGGCTTGTCATGTGAGCCAAAGATGGAAGATTGTCGAGTACTAGTACGGACGACAGACCACCCCTTGGTTGATGGGACGCCTAAAGCAGTCGGCGCGAATTCCCGTGGTCGTCCGCGTAAGATTGTTTGAGCTGTGTTGATTTCGCACTTTTGTTTTTTGTATCTAGTGCATAATTGCTACAATAGGTGGGTTAACTCATGAAATGTCAATCGAAATTCCGAAATGCGTTATCGTTTCGGAAGGATTAATTAAGTAAGGTTGTAGAACTAGTCAGCCTGCAACATAATTCTATAATATTTAAGTTACCTCAGGATGCCGGCTTTCGAATGAACTTCCTTCCGGCTGCATGCAAAGACGGCACTCTGTAAAAATGACCACTTAAGTAGCATAAATTTTTCTCACTGATTTTCGATGCCCCTAAGAGTCCAATTATAATTCATGAAAAACACGCATAAAAATATTCATTCTTCTACTCATTCGGTAGATAGTTCTTCTAATTTTATGCTCGAAGGAGGGATATAATTCGGTTTTAAAAAGTTTCTAGTTGTAGGACATTTAAACACCGTGAAATGGCCATTAATAAATCGTCATGTCTCTGCATTTACCAATGTGGCTTGTAAAGTTAACAATATGGATCAAATCTTGTGCTAAATTTTATGAACTCTATATGGTCCCCCTTTATTACCGTAGAGAAATGTGTGGTTTTCCATACGCGGAAAATATTCGGCTTGTGGCTTGGAAACCGTGAATGCAAGTTTAACGGTAGGGCGGGTTCAAAATTATTCGGGAATTGGAAAAGTTTTTGAAAACCGAATTGTACTCTTCCTTCGAATATAACATTGGAAGACGTAGTTGTCTACCGAGTGGGTAAAAGAGTGAATATTTTTATGTATGTTTTTCAATGAGAACAATTTATGCTACTTAGGTAGTCATTTTTTACAGAGTGTCGTTTTTGCATGCCGCCGGAAGGAAGTTAATTCGAATGCCGGCATCCTGAATTAACTGAATTATTATTGAATTATGTTGCATGGTGATTAGTTTTACAACCCTACTTAATTAACCTTTTCGAAACGAAGACGCATTTCGGAATTTCGGTTAACATTTCATGACTTAGCCCACGTACTGTACGTACTGTCACAAGCCTGTATCCGACGGACCATGTTTTCGGCCTAAAACGACTCCTGGGCTCAGAGTGACGCCCCCCCCTCCCCGCGGTCGGTAGCACAAAATATGGCGGTTCACTATTACCAGTCCTGCTCAGATTCTATTTATACCAACCTTTTCTCTAGATCATATTTTATACAGCATATGTAGAACCGGGGCCAACTGCAGTGACCTCTGCGCCTGAAGCTTCGTCATCCTTCAGAATACGCGCCTGGGCCGCCTGTCGCTGGACGGATCGTGAGACGGCAATTAATCGATAGTTACATACCCCCCCCATCCTTGACTTATTCTAAAGACGCAATGCGCGGTAGATATGCTAACTCATGAAATGTTAACCGCTACTGTGATATGTGTTTTCGACCCGAAAAGATTACTTAAGCAGGTTTGTAATATTAATCCCATGATAAAAGAAGTTCATTCAAAAGCCGGTATTCTGAGTCGAGAACACATTTCGGAATTTCAGTTAACATCTCACGAGTTAGTCCATCTACTGTACGTGGGACCTGCCCTAGTGTTCTGATATTGATTTACGACATTAGCTTCTGCCGAAGGCCTTTGTTAGAATGCTCACGGACGAAAGGTCTTTACGCTCCAGAGCTTCTTTGCGGGCAGCCCTTCTGGTTCTTGCCTCTAAAAGCAGATTGCTAATTTTCTGACAAACACAACAACAGGAGTGTCTGGATTTGGATACGGAGGAGCGAACGCGAGAACGCCATTTGGAGGAAGTCGTTGTTTCCGATTGGACCACATCACCCGAGACAGAAACAACTGTGGGCATGGGATCCAGAGAACTTACGGAATTTATGAGCTGTGGTTGTCACTCAACTGTCTGGTGACCCACATTCATCTTGAGTTGTTTTTTTTTTCAGGGACCCTTTTGACCGGGACACTGTTTTCACCTCCTTTTTCTCCTTTTAGAACGCGATTGTCTTTGTAGTCATCGTCATCGTCCTGCATCTTGCAATGGCTGTGTGTTTGTCAGTAAGTGTATTGGGGGCTTTTAGTGTTTAATTTCCTCCGATTTTCCTAACTACTCCTGCCGGGGTGTTCCTTCCTACTGTTCGCCACATCAAACCTCCGGCCGCGTGCAGGTCGATGACAGTGGTGTGTGTTTAAATCGAGCCGAACTCCCTGAGTCGACGCTGAGGGTCGCATTACGAGAGCTGTTCCACCCCGATGTCATTCCCTCTAAGGGCAGATGGAATTTTTGATCCTTATTTGGGAATTCTTTCTGCTAGAAGATTCCTGTTTCGATCTGAAGTATGTCAGCATTGACGGTATTTCTATGTTAAACTGGCGAGCAAAGCTACTGATTTAAATTTTGGTTGTCGACGATTCAAGATCGCGATGAAAGATGTTCATTGGTTCTCCTACCTCTGCAGCAACTCACCGGCTTTGTGTATGCATGCTAATTAGTGTCACTTGGCCAGAACTGACTGCCTGTAGACTGACTCGTCGATGACAACTCAGTTTGAAGCAAACTTTGATCCTGAGTCGCATGTCTAATAAGGGGTTTTCCTCTTCCAGTGATGCTGCGATTACTGTTATTAACATATCAAAAATAGCCTCTTTAGATGCCGTTAAATTTGTGGCAAATGTGCTCGCAGAAACTGTTCCAGTGACAACCGGTACTGTTGCCTATTTTCCAAAGCTCCCTCGATAAAGCATTGTAAGTTATTAAAGGAAGCGAATGTCTACCAAACGGAATAACTTGCCTTTTTAACCTCCCAGTTCGTTGTAGTCATCTTTTGATTTACATCATTTATGTTCGAATTTTGCTGCTCAACGTGGCATTATACACTCTGTTTGAGTCCTATACCTCCAAATTTAGCCACGCATGTGCCCTATGCAAACCCAGTTTCTTCCTCTTCCTAGCTAACGATCCAAACTGTTTTCTCTGGCACGTCATAGGTGTTCTTTAAGTGTTGTTTCTGTTCAGACTTGACTGACCAATGTGTTTTCCGACATATGAGAGGGCGCTTACAACTGCCTGCTGGCTATTTTTTGCAGACTACTACTCGAAGACCTTTCATGTATTTAGGCGTACAGAATTCTCCCTTTTTATCCTCTTATCTCCTTTCAAAGCCTTAAATTCCGCCTCCTGCTATTCAGCGAACTTGTCATCAAGGCATCGACACCGTACTTATTGCATTTGGCTTCACTTTTAGTGTAAAGATGCTATCGGGTGCTATTGACCTCAGTGAAATAAAGTCGCATATGTGCATCTGCCCAATCATCAGTGGTACATGCCGTGTTATGTAATTTAGAATTGTTACCGGCAAAGATCGTGGACAGTGGAATAGCCATTTCTGACTCATTAGTTGTCATCAACGCAGTAATGGCGAACTCCGGGTGCTGGCGTATATCAAACCATTTGCATGAAGTCACTGATGGATATTAAATCAAGCACTCATACCACGTGAACCATTCGACTGAATTCGGTATTATTGACTTCTGCTCGCCATACAACCGCTTTTGTGACTTCGAAAGGCAAGCTAAAGTGCCCACTTGAATCCTACATTGATGGACGCTACTTTCGTCTGCTTTTGCACAAGACGGCTATTTCGCCTGCCTTTCAGCTGGTCTTCTTCCACCAACCAAGTGAAGTTGCCTCCGCTGCGACCCCGCTCACTGCAGCCGCAGCGTCGCCTCACAATGACACAGCGAGCCAACCAAACGGAACAAATCCAAAACTCTCCGAGAGCAAAAGCGCAGATATTCCGAGGGCTGATGACATACAGCAAAAGGGGGCAAACCCACCAGCGCCCTAGTCTCTGGGCGACTGCGGACATATCATCATCATCGGCTCGGAACTCTTTCACCCTCCCTCTCATCGCACGCTCTTTCCCCTAACTCTCGTTTTTTCCCCTACTTGCTATACTTTCCTATAAACTTGGCTGCTCTTTTTCTGCGTTATTGACACCTTCTTAGTAGTGGCGTCTTTTTCTCATCATGTCGGGACGCGCAAATAGTGCCGATGGTGAAATTCCCGGGGGCGCTTGCTGGTCGGTCACTGCGAGCGACTTGAGTGCATGAACGGCCTACCGGCTTCGTAGTTCGTTGTTAGCGGGTGTGGACTGCCATCACCAGGGCCGTTTGTGTGTTGCTAATGGCGGCGTCTAGGTAGACTTGCCATCCGCTGCGCCCGCCCCCAGTCCTCCTGGCTTTGCCTTGTCACTAAGACATGGTGAGCGTGTGTATGATGGTAGATTGTGATGGACGCCGCGCAAGTCTCCTTTACCATAAACTGAATTGGACAAAAATCAGCTCCATCACTTGAGGCAGTGTCGGTGCTCGTCGAGTGCGGTGGAAGAATTACCTGCATAGTCTGTATTTGTCAGCTTGATGGAGAACACCTTTTAAAGACGAACAAAAATGTGGTGCACAATCTATCTTCCAGACAGTTAACTGAACAAGAACTGAGAGTGCTGAGTCGTGAAGCCAACTTTAATACGGCAGATGCCAAACCGGCCGAATTTATCGCCGCGCTTGAAGCCATGTTGGTAAGAACCAACGCGACCGACGAGGCTAAACACACCGTACGCCAGAAAGTCACCTCCCTACTGCTGACGAACAGGCCCATCAATAATTTGTCGCCCGCAGAAATAGAAGCAATGAAGGAATTAAAAATGGACAAAGATATAATAGCGCTGCCAGCCGACAAAGGAAGAGCAACCGTCGTGATGAACTGCGTTGACTACAACGAAAAGGCACAAGCCCTCCTAGACGACCAACAGTCCTACAAGTCCACGCCTCCGCGAGCCAAATCGATGATTGGTCAACTAACTGGACTCCTGAATCGACTCAAGCGAAACAGTGCTATATCGCTAGACGAATGGCGACAGATGAAACCAACGGACACGGCACTGACCCGGTTTTATGGATTACCCAAAATCCACAAGCCCAATGTTCCCCTTCGACCGATCGTTGCCTTGAAAGGCAGCCCCACTTACAATCTATCCAAGTGGATGGCCCGAAAACTTACCTTTCTCCGAGAAGGCTCAAGGACCTCCATCAATTCGGCCTCCCAATTCCTGGCCGACATCCGAGGAAAAGTTGTCCGACCGGAGCAGATTATGGTGTCCTTTGACGTAATTTCATTATTGACGTCCATCCCACCGGACCTGGCACGCGACGTTCTTCGCAAACGACTGGAAGAGAATTACGACGAGACGAACAAACCCCTAAAAATCGACCACTTACTGCAACTGTTTGCTTTCTGCCAACAAACCTTCTTCACCTTCAATGGCAGAACATACGAGCAGATCAAAGGAACGCCGATGGGTTCGCCAATATCCAGCCTGGTTGCAGAACTAGTCCTGCAGGAACTGGAAAAAGTCGCCTTCGACCACTATGAACCTGCATTTTGGCGCCGGTACGTGGACGACACGTCCGTCATAATTGAAAGGAGCAGACTGGCCGACTTCCAAGATCTGCTCAACGGCATCTTCCCAGACATTCAGTTCACAAGGGAAGAAGAGCATGCCGAACAGCTGCCTTTCCTTGACGTTCTCATCACACGCACACCCAACGGCGAACTCAACACCACGATGTACAGAAAGGCGACTAACGCGACTCAGATTCTCAACTACCACAGTAACCACCCAATGGCGCATAAACGCAGCTGTGTTAGGACACTCTTCCAGAGGGTAAAAACGCACTGCAGTGAACCAGAGGGACGAGTACGAGAACTTCGGCATCTTCGGGACCAACTGGCAAGGAATGGATACCCGAACAGCTTCGTCAGCCGCTGCCTCCGCACGCGCCCACGGCGAACAAACGGAGGAGAGCCGCCAACACTCTGGCACCCTCTGCCCTATATAAAGAACGTATCCGAAGCGATGGAACGTATTGCTGGAGAGCTCGGCGTGGGTATCGCTCACCGTCCGACAGCGACCATGCGCAGCAAAATCATGAAGTGAAGGATCGCCTAGACGTGGGTGAACAATCGGGCGTCGTCTATCAGATCCCATGTCGGGACTGCCCTCGCCACTACACAGGACAAACCGGACGACGACTTAGCTCACGAATAACGGAGCACAAACGCGCGGTCCGGAGAGGCGACCCGTTGTCTCAGATCGCCACTCACACCCTGGAGGAAGGCCACGAATTCAACTTTGCGAGCATGCGGATAGTGGCGCGGGCCAGCAATAAGACAGGACGTGAACTGTTAGAGGCCTTGGTGTCTGGCACCAACTCTATCAACAGGCACGTTGAAATACCCCCCTGGTATCACGCGCTCCGTTCCCGCGGCCAAGGGGCGAGACCCAATTTCCAGCCCAGGGTGCACGCAGTCACGCCACCGTGAGACGGCGTGGGACGCAACTTATCGAGAATACTACCCGCTGCACTCATATCTCTCCCCCCCCCTTCATGGCGTGATGTTGCCTTCTCACAGTCTCTGACGATGGCCTCCTGTACGAGACCGAAAGCTCAGACTAATAAACCCACTGTCCCAGAGATCGGATCTTCATCTTCTTTACAACCTTTTAAAGTGTTCTGGGGTGATTTTTGAACGGACATTACGGACGGAATTGTCGGCCTATTTGGTGCTAATCGTGAGACTTGGGGGACAGCAAAGGTGTAGATTGACCAGAGGCGATATCGCGATCGCCCCGTCAGTTGAATTTCTAGTCATCGGTTACAAAAAATCTCAGCTGTGTGGCGTCTTCGTCGTGTGGTTCTGTTTCCTAATGGTGGTCCGACTTACGATTGACGGAATGGCAACCAAATAAGCGTGAAACGGCTGTCCCTGGCCCGTGCTCGCGGATGACAGGCAAAAACGGGAAGTTTCCGACCACCGTTGCGTGGGCACGTCGACCTCGTCACAGGTGCTATCGTGTATATGTTTTGAACCTACTTGGGGAGGCTGCTGCATCTTTGCGTCTTCGTCTGATGTGCGCAGACGCACCAGTGGCACCGGCATGCTGTGACTTCGTATATTACTCTTGTGTCTGGAAAGTGTATAAAATTGAAGTACCTTTTGCGGACAGACCCTGGCCCAAAATACTGACGCCTGTCCCCTTGGAATCGGAGATTCGCCTCTCGTGCGTGCGCCAGTTTGTTTTAAAACATTCTTCGTAGATTCTATACAGAACACAATATTCTCTACTGGCATCTTACTTCTCTTCCTACGCCGATCGTAGTGGTTAGGGTCTGTCCATGGCTTTCACTGGTGCAACATGCAGCCGCTGCGGCAGCACTGAGAACACACCTCGTGCCACTCAAGAAAGATGGCTGAGATCAGATGAGCGGCTCATTGGTCGCGCGTCCCGTGAATACTCTGTTTCTGCCCTAACTTCGTTGTCGATGCCTAGCTGGAGGCTGCGGGACGGGAGTTAACTTGAAATCTGACTCGGCACACGTGGACTGTCGGACATCGTTAGAGGATTCAAGCCAACTTCTTGTAGTCCGTCGCCGTTGGCCCTCCGATGCAAAGAAACTGCTGCACAAGAAGTCATTTCGCCGAGAAATTTTCACGCATTTACCTCTAAAAATTTCGGTCATGGCACTTTGGGCCAGGCATTCATCGGTTTAACCTGGATCCTCGTCTTTATATTAGGAATCGCCAAATAGAATAAACATGAGAGATGGGGCTGCGACGTTTAGTCTCTTGCTTTGCACGCCTCGAAGTGTGCATTCTGACCAGGTTACTTTGAGCTACTTACTCGTACTTGATACGGCTGCGATCATGCCTGATCTAGCCGGCCTCGATGATGTCACGAACTGTACCTCTCCACGCGTGGCGATCCGCGGCAGCAGATCTGGACAGCTCAACCCGTTCCCTTCGCCAACGACGGAGACCGAATACCGAAGGTACAAGAACTACCTCCATGACTTGACGAACTGTGTCGAGCCAGGTTTTGAACTGATCCCCACTTCGACGCCTCCAATGGGGCAACGGTGCAGGGAGGAGGAAAGTAACACAGTTCCTGAGGTGGACGATGGAGAACATGCCCGAACCACCTCAGTCGTCTTTCTCGGATGGCCTGAGTTATCCTCGCGGATTGTCTCATTTGAGACGAAGTCGGTGAACTTCACTCGAAGGATGGTCTTCAAGCAGTGGTGGTCAAATACCTCCAGTTTTCGCTCGTCCTCCATGGGCAAAGCCCAGCATTCACAACCGTAGAGAAGGACAGACCAGACAGATGCACGGTACACGCGAATCTTATTGGCGATGGAGAGGTCACATCGGATCCATAGGCATTTCCGAAGGCCTGAGAAAATCCTGCGTGCAGCATCAGTTCGGGAGACAATGTCGTCCTTACTCTGTCCATTAGGCAGCAGCCTCCCCCCGAGGTATTTAAAACTGTCTACTTCTTCAAGTTGATAACCATCAATTCCGAGGGGTGCCTTCTCCTGTTCAGGGATGCAGTTTGAAAGCACTTTGGTCTTCCCAACGTTTATGGATAAACCGAACGATTTAGAGACCTCGTTCACCCGTGACACCACAGACTGCAGATCACTAAAACCGGAAGCAAGTAAGGCGATATCCTCGGCATAGTCGAGATCAGTCAGTCGGTGTCCGGGTGCAAAATCGGCACCCTCACCTTCGTGTAGGGCCCTCCCGAGGATCCAGTCAATAGCATAGTTAGACAGAAAGGGCCACAGGATACCACCCTGTCGAACGCAAGACCGAATACCGAACGATTGGGAAAGATTGTTGCGGACCAGGACTCTCGCAGTAGTGGAGCGATAATAGGCCTTGATCATGGCGATTATTTTTGCCGGTACACCATCTAACGCATTATCCGCCACAGGGACTCACGATGGACGGAATAGAACGCGGCGGCAAAGTCAACGAAGCAGACGGCCGTCGGTTGTTGGTAGCTATGGCGAAATTCGAGAATGCGCCTCAGGGTGAATATCTGGTCTGCGCATCCATGTCCAACACGAAATCCAGCTTGGTTGGGCCTCATCCTTAAGTCACGCACAGCCTGGAATCGTCTGAGTAGGACAACAGCGAAGATCTCCGCAGCAACGTCGATGAGGCATATGTCGCGGTAGTTCTCGCATCTAGTCTTAGTCTTCTTGAGGATAGGTACAAGAATGCCTAAGCCCCAGTCATCAGGAGCAACCTCGTCTCTCCACGCTCGTTCAATCACCTCATGGAGCCAGGGCGCCGGAGTGTCGACAGAAGACTTGAAGATTTCAGCGGGTATACAGTCCTCTCCGGGTGCCCTATTGTTGCGAAACTTTCATATGGCATCGACGACTTCTTCTTCAGAGGTGGGGGAGGGTCGCATGGTACTGCATAGGTGGGAGATGGAAGAAAATCCGCTGAGGTAGGTTGGGTCTCGAAGTTGAGATGGTGCTCAAAGTGCACACGCCAGCGCTAGACTTTGGCCGAGTCGTCAGCAATAAAGCCGCTGTTCACAGTGCGAACAGAGTCACTCAGTGTAGAGGGCTTACCACTAATTTGGCGGATCAGTTGGTAGAGCTTTCGAGTGTCACCAACGTTCGAGGCCTGTTCCATGGAGCTCGCTATTTCAGCCCAATATTGCTTCCGGTCATCCCTGGCAGACTTTTCCGTCATCTTCCGAAATTGGCCGAAGCAGCCATCGTTACGGGACCTGGCTCGATCCGTCTGAACAGACAACTGCAGGGTTCTTCCGCTGATCCAGTCACTGCGGCGTCGCTGGGTGTATCCAAGGATTTTCTCAGCTGCCCCATAGACTGATGTCTTCAGTGACGACCACTGGTTACTGCCTTCTCCGTCGGCTCAGGTCGTAAAACAGGTGCGGATTTCTCTGCTCAGGGCCTCGGCAATGCTGGTTTGCCGGATTTTTGCGACATCGAGGCGTCTAGGACGTGGCATTTTTGGCGCGGATGAGAGATGGACTTTCAAGCGTGTACGGACGAGGACATGGTCCGACCCATGGGCGTTACCCGTCTCGGCACCACGCATCGATCTGCTATCGTGAACCCAGCTGCGGAACCTTGAGCTGACTAGTATGTAATCAATCTGACTGGCCGAATGACCGTCGTTTGAATACCAGGTCACCTACAATTTCCATCCATCCATCAGAATTGCCAAAAAACCTTAGGGGCACTGAGGTGGTTGTTTCTGTCCTATTAGGCGTCATAACCAATGCTATCTTAATCCATTTTCACCCCAAGTTCAGGGTAGGTAGGTCGGTCGGCCAGTCAACTATCCTGGCGACAGCAGGCTAAATCGCCGAGTAATCATCACGCCTACACCCAACATGGATGATGAAATTGCGGCGACTAACGACTCGGACGAGGACTGACGAGTCATCATCGCCTCAATTACAACCCCCAGCGGCGATTATGAGATCTGTGGCCTCACGGCAGCTACGTTCTATAAATACTGCAGCCTTTGTGCCTCCACTTCCTTTATCTGCAACCGTCTCAGATGATGAGTTCGAGTTAGAATCAGGAACGTCAGGCCAATTAACTTCTTGTTCCAGTGATCGCATCTTCTTCTTAACACAATTTTCTTGA
>CACRXP010000431.1:202409-217238 GCA_902702965.1 Spirometra erinaceieuropaei | reverse complement strand
GCAGGACCATCGAAAATCAATAAGAAAGGTGCATGCTGCTTAAGTAATCATTTTTGCCGAGTACAGTTTCCATAAGAGATTGAAAAGCAGTGCGTTCAAAAGCTGTCATCCTGCCGAGTCGGAAATATTATAGGATTATGCCGCAAATTAATCATTCTTACAACCGCGCCTAAGTACTTCTTCCTAATCGAAAACGCATTTCAGAGTTTCAGCCAACATTTCATGAAATCGGTCACTCACTGTATATTGGCAAATAAATTCGGCCACACTTTAGGGAGAGACCTGAATGCAGTCATTTGTTACTGAAGCAAAGAATTTCTGAATGTCCCAGCCAACGAAGAGTGTCAATATTTTATTTAATTAAAAGGGCAAAAAGTAAACTGCAACCAGTGAAAAACTCGACTTAGCGTCAATTAGCTGTTTTTTCCTCTTAAATTCTAACTTTTCCTCAAGAGATATGAAGCCTCGCAAAATTCGTATAGGTTGAAAAACGTATATACTTTACAGAAAGCCGGGGATCCGTTTCAATAGTTTCTAGCAACAAAATGACATAAATCCAGGTTGAAGCCGGTCGAGGATCAGCGCGGATATTCGAGAGTCAAACTTCACAGTACAATACTTGTCTTAACCGAACCTGGCGTTAGAATTCTTCAGGACCTGACACCCTCAGTAGGCTCGCATTTCATTTTGGAAATTTCCTTTCATATTTTGTACGTCTTAGGCAGAGTACGTTTAACAAAAAACAGACTAAAGGTATGTGCCAGACTACAGGTCTGTGCCAGTTATTCAGCCGGCATAAGTATACGCATGGGGCATAGGTGTGTTGGCTTGCTTATGATTAAAGGTTTACATAAAAAACAGTTCCTTCATTTCTCGGGATGTAAGGTTATCGTAATCGACTCAAAAATTTCCAAATAACAATTCTTATGATTATCAGCAAACTACAAAAAGTGTTAAGTGAAAAAGAGACATTACCGCCTAAAGAATGTGTACGAAAACAGTGAGGTGGACGTGTTCAGAAGAAGCGAGTACAGGCCGGCCAGAGAAAGTACCAGGAGGAAACAGATGTCCTTCCTGTGTTTCTCAACAAACTCCCTTGCTGCTTTTAGCCTGACCATTACTGGTAATTCTGACGCAGGGATGCTAACGTCCTTTAGGCGGCGGCAACAGCTCAGTTCAACGAGGAAGAGCAAGAACATCCATGCTGTCATAGTCCCAGCACTCAGAGTGTACGCAGTTGCGATGAGAGGCACAAAGTAGTACTTCATGTAGGGTTGTTGGAATATAGGGCAGAGCAGGAGGACGAGGAAGTTCATTCGGAAGAGAACCTTCAGCAGAATGGATGGAGCTTGTAGTTAGCCGACTTGTACATATTGCATATATTGCTAGACGTTACGCGACTCTCTAGCAGGCACTATACCATGCTTCAAAGCAGAACGGGAGAAGTTGGTGACATAAGGCGATCAGCGAACGCGTGCTACCATACCTAATCTACCCAATCGCGGCCAGCAAAACAAACAGCTTCTGGCCTAACTGCTGGAGCGTCAAGGATTACAAAAAATCTGGGTGTCGAGCACGACCGGTTAATGACAACAAACAAACCACCCCAGTCTTCCTTGTCTCTGTCTTTGGTCGCAAAAATTGCATTAAAAACCATAAATATTCGTCGTCTTTGCCGCTTTTGCGTTAACTTGTAGCCCGCCTATGCACCATACCGGATACATGTACCGGAGGATACCCAAAACCAGGAGAATTTGAATTTTCTAAATCAACGATGCCATTCTAAAACCATTACTCATGCTTACAATACTGCCCGCAAATGATGTGCCCCAAAATTTGAAACATTTCAATGTTCCTATAAACTAGTGCTGTTAAGTGTCTCCAGCCATCTTTTCTTAACCTATTACATATCCTAAAACTTTTTTCCTGTAAGTTTTTCTTCATTTTTCTGACTAAAAAGTAGCCGCAAGGGGCTAGGTAAGGGAGGTAATTGGGGTGTGGAACCATTGTCTTGCCGTTTTTCGCCAAAAATAGTTAATTTGGAACGCTGCGTGGGCAGGTGCCTTGTAATGATAAAGCAGCCAGTCCCCGATGGCCACAATCCAGGTCGTTATTTTTCTAAATATCTTTCGCAATCGCTCCAGCACTTACGGGTAGTAATGTTGATTCCCTGTGGTGCTATGAGGAACAAATTCAACGCAAATGACTCATTTTATGTCGAAAAAAACAATCAATCATAAACAAGAAAACCAATTCTCTGTTGGGGCGTTGCTACTTATGGTTTATCTTCGTAAAGATGCCAAGAGCATTGGGAGAGAGTTTAGTAAAACAATCGCTCTGCCCGCTGCTTGACTAAATGGGCAGAGCGAGTGTCTTCTAAACGTAACTAGCTGGAGAAGGAATCACTGACAGTTCACTTGCCCATAGAAAATTATTCTTGTGGTTTTAAGAACGCCGTCGTACTACCTACATTGGGTTGTGCTTATTAAAGTAATTCGTAATGCTTTCCAACTTTTACTGAATACACAAAACTTATGAAAATTGCACTGGAGTCGTTATCTACGGGATAAGGCGAGCGAGGGTAGTCGTTGAAGGTTTGCAATCTGTCAATAGCCAATAAAACCCCGTAATTTACGCTCGAAGAGCGTTAGACATTCCATTGTCAACCTTAGCTTTGCGTCAAGCAGTAAGTGTGCTCTCTCATGAAACGTTAGCCGAAATTATAAAATGTATCGTTGATTCTGAAAGATCACTTAATTAGGGTTGTAATGCTAATCGTCGTGCAGTATACTTTTAGGATATTTTCGTATGACAAGGGTGACGACTTTTGGGTGCACTTCTCTTCCGTCTGCAAGGACCTTTCTCGGTAAAAAATAACTACTTATGCAGTCTGAATTTTATCCCTTTATTCCTGTATACATGCAAATCTGTCTTATAAAAAAGGAGCACAAACACAGTTCACTTTGCCCTTTAAAAAGTTTAAATTGCAACTGTTTAACGACCGTTTAATGCCCATATGTAAAGCATCGAATTTGCCTATTTATTAATACAACTCATCTCGTGTACAGCCTGGTCCACGCCCGATCCTACATTTCTTGGGTGTGTACGAATGCATGATTTTACTTAGTTTGGAAACCCTGAATGGAAGTGTAAAAGCACGCCGAGTTGAAAACTACTTGGAAATTGAAAAAGTGTTTTAAAATTAAAAGTCATTTCTCCTTCAAGTATAAAATTTGAACGGGTAATTGGACGTTCGGATTAAGAAGGACATCGTCATTCATTAAAAGAAATTTAAACTAGTAAAGCCGCCACTTCATAAAGTGTTATTTATGCAGGCGGCTGATAAGGAATACTTCTAAGCGCATGCATCCTGAGGTGACCGAACTATATTTGGATCATGCAGTAAGGCCATGAATATGACAACCCTACTTCTAATCGATGACGATGGTTAATCGATTGGTGGTTAATATTTCACGAGATGGCACATCAACTGCGGATGATGAACATAACCATACTCCGCTGTACATGGAAACGATGCCAACTACCAATTGTGACTCCCTTTTATTAGGAGTTTAAATTAAGGACAGTTCCCCACATCCTGTGGATCTGGGGGTGCTGTGGCATTCTTTTACACAGTGGCTACTAAACGTACTCCGAGTTGCTCTATAATCGGACCCAATCGCAGAGGACTTCGGGACCTCGATGAGGTTCATACATAAGTCAGTAGGTTCAAAGTTTCGGTCCCCCAAACGGGCCACGCGGTGAATGCGCTGGACCAATACGGCGGCCATATCGGTATGCCAACATTTCGGGGTGCGGCGGCAGAACCGCGAATCGCTGACGTCACACACACACTTGGGACCCCTGCCTGCCCTCCCAATGTTGTTGCTGGTCAAAAACCTGGTCATTTGCTGTTTGGACCAGGGGGTGTAGAGTGGAGCGCCAAGGTATGGTCTCGAGCATGCCATCCACCTGCCCCTCCCCGCCTCCGGTCTTCCTGACTCTGTTTCGACACCGGATCCAGGTACGGGAGAAGGAGGTGGTGGTGGTGGTGGAGGAGGAGGAGGAGCCATTGCGGTAGATGATGTGCAAGTCTTCTATCACCAGAAACTAATTCACGCACAAGTCACTGTCCCTGCTGCACATTGATGTGGAGCACACGGTGGACATCGTCGGCAACGATAGTCGAACTACCAAAGTGCAAGGTTTACGTACAGCCAACACCTAGGGCGCGAGGTCCAGTCCGCAAGATGTAAGTGCAATCACGTTTCCGCGTTCAGGCGTTGGCGGCAACTTAACTGAAGGATACAGAACAAAAGTTTCCATGCTGTCATGATCCCAACACCCAAAGTGGTTAATCAAATGCCGGACAAAACAGGATAACGGGGGAATTCATTTGAAAGAGAACCGTCAGCAGAATGGGTGAAGCTTGCAGTTAGATATCGGTTAAAAAATTGTTTGCAAACAGAACATTTCTGAACAGAAAATATTCGCTGTCTCTTCAACGATGATCTCCGTTGATTTTAATTACACTACGCGCATTCACAAAACGCGGGCGTTCGTACTGCTGACTGTCCATGTGCTGTCTAATTTGAGCATTCCTTATCAGCGGATTTGAGAAAACAACCTCTACTTCAGATCATACGCACGGCAATTTTCAGACCTGCAGCTTAGCAACGCCGAAGACATTTCTTGGCCTTAGGAAGACTTGTCCTACACAAAGACTAGGTCGACATTTGATTTGCATGTTTGATTCCACTTCTCTTTGTATTCTGGATAATGATGATGTCCTTCGCACCGATTCAATACTTAAGACTGTGGAGTAACTTTATTTGCATCAACAAACAGCGGCATGTGGAACAATCTGAAATGTATTTATAGTCAATTTTTCTGCCTTAAGTTTCCAAATGTCGCCAAATGGACTCATTTGGCCGCCTTACGACTTACCTGGATGTACCGATAGAGGAGACGCTTCAAACAAATGCAAACTCGCCGGCAGACCGGAAGTTTCTATAGAAAAAAACAAGCGGCTCAGACGCAGATGCGGTTTGAAAAGAGCAATTTTACTATCACCATTATTTGCTTAAATAATATTAAAATACAAACAGCGCAATTTGATGACAGGAGCAGTTATACGGTGACGTGACAAACGCACATTTACGATGGCTCCACTAGGTCGATCAGTATGAGGTGGCAGATTTCCAAATGTCGAAGCAAAACATTATTTCACCAAAAACTCAAACTTTACCTATTCAGCATATGGAGCCTTCGTTTGAACACCCATCTCCTTAAGCTGCCGTCAAAGCCATACTGCATTTCTATACTGTTATTCGACATTTGAAGAAGGAAAACAACAGATTAACCGGAACGTTGGGTAGATCTTTAAATGTTTTATGCTGAAATAACTGTCAAAGACAGAGAATCAGACACTTCGCTAGAAGGAAAATTAGATGAACAAAGCGGACGTTTTGAGACCTCGAAATCTAATACTGCTAATTATTTTGTCTCTTTTCGTGACATTCGATGTTGGGTGTGGCCCAGCGTACACAGTCATGACCCATTAATCAAGGTTGACTGTTTGGCGACAAATTTCTGATGACCATTTTCAATAAGATGACACGATTATTCTGCTGCAAACGGTTACGTTGGCAAAAAATTACAGTCTTGTGCTCTCCACCCAAGATCGCTATAGACTTGCCAAAACATTATGTGATGCAATGTCGGACATGGTGCGGGTTTCCCTACTTCATGAGTTATGACCAACTGTTTAGACGGTCACCAAGGGGCCTACAGTGCCATTTTTAACCGCAGACTTCAATTCATTGAAAAAATCCTCAAAATACACATACATATGTATATGCAGAACATGCAGTTAAGTGCCCGAAACATGCCCCTTTGGGTTCAGGCTGATGAAAATTACGACATCAATTAATTAATCACTCCTTATAGAAAACGCGCTTCATAATCTCAGCTAACCTTACATGGGACTGGTCGCTTGCAATAGTTCTGTCTTCACGCCAATTTGAGAGTGGATTTAGCATTAACAAAGCCGGTCCTCCTAGTAACTTATACGAATGATTGCCAATCACTCTCAAACCGGCGCCCATGCATGGTTCCTATATCTATGTTAAGTAAACACAACTTTGAAAGAATTAAATGCATAAAATGAAAATTAAAGGCAACTTTGCGCTGCTGCGAAATGCCGACGTTTTTAGAAAAGCGCAAAATCCCGAAAACGTCAAGAAGGATTGTAATTTAGTTAACTTCGTTTTTAGGTAGGAAACAAAATGCACTCCCAGATTCTGGGTTACAGGTGACATTCCACAAGCATTTAAGGGAAGAAAATGATGTATTATTACCAACATTTCTTCTTCCTGTAAATAGTTCTTCCTCCAGTAGTAACAAAAATGACCGTATGCCGAAAGTACCACGTACATTGAAACGAATAAGCGAATGACGATAAATATAGGCAAGATCTAGGCCAAATGTAACAAAAAATGCACGGATTATCATTAGTAATATCTGGCTATTCGTACAACGAAATATCATAGTGCTGCATTGAAAGAAAACATACAGTAGCTGGGCTAATTTATGAAATGTCAAATAAAATCCCAAAATGGGTTTTCGTTACGACAAGATTACATAAGTAGGGTTGTAAAACTGATCAGCGTGCAGCGTAATTCTCTAATAATTCAGTTACCTCCAGAAGCGATTTTCAAAGGAACTTCTTCCCGGCCACATGCAACAACTACACTCTGTAAAAATGACTACATGTGCTAAATTCATTTTTCTCATTGATGTTCGATGCTCATAAAGAATCAATTATATTTCATGAAAAACATGCATAAAAATATTCATTCTTTTGCTCATTTGGTAGAAAATGACCACTTATCTAACTTTATAACCGAAGGAAGGGTATGATTTGGATTTTAAAAAGTTTCTATTTGTCGGATTTTTTTAATACCGCATCCTACGGTAACTGAATTATTATACAAGTATGCTGCAGGATAATTATTGTTACAACCCTATTTAATTAATCGTTTCGAAACGAAAAGACAATCCATGACTTGGCCTACATACTTTACCTTCATGTGATGCAAGAATTGTTTAAGGCGTGAAATTTTGAAGCGATGTGCAAAACCGTTCCATGTAGGAATGGGATATGTCATTGGGTTATGCTGTAGACTGTGTTTCTTTAACAATTCTTGCCACTGAAATTAGGATATTGATCTTTCCTCAACAGTTGTTTGATAAAAAAACTGGCAGATATTTAGTCTTGCGTTAAATGTTGTTTTATTCCCACGCCAAAGACTTTACGTTTGCATTTTCCACACGATAATGAAGGTTGTCAAATCCTGTACTTTCAGTTTAACAAGACCACCGGCAAATGATCCAGGGGGCCCTTGAGCATGCAAAGGTTTTTTTGAAAATTCTCGGAAGAACTTACGACTAGCTGCTAACTTGACTTGCAAATAAGTGTTGATATGTTGTTATACAGTATGGACGGACAACTGGAAATCCATAAATTGTGTTAGTTTTATTTTTCTACTAATTTGTGGCATAAATCATACACGCATTTGGCAAGGATAAGAACGCCGTAATAGATACAAAGATTCGATTGCACTCTAGTTTTGTAGAAGATGTTAACACTCTTAGGTTTATGCTGAATGATAATTGATAATTTAACCACAAATCATGAGCATAAGAGAACACCTTCCAGGACGGTTAGGAAAGGGACAAATAAAGAACGTTAACAGTTTTATTCTCGCGCACATGATAGACAGAGATCGATGTGCCGGATAGGCCTTTCGCGTGATTTACAAGGTTCCGTCGAGCTGTCCAAAACCACTTAGATAGCACCTGTTGGCAACGGCAAAGGTGGCTGCAATCACGTTACGCAAGCCAGTTCTGTGTGCGCAGAAGAGCTTCGTGCAGGCCCCACAGATATCATGGACCAAAGCCATTAAGCCAGCCACCCGCATACAATTATCCGTCCCAGTGCCCGCAGACGGTATTTTCAGAAAACGAAGATGCGATTTTTGGCCTGACGTTTCGGATTCTCATTCGAACCCACATCAGAGACAGTGGGTAATTTTGTTTTTCAGTTCACCCTCCCCCTCTAGACCGCAGCTACAGAATAATTTCTACTTGTTAGCATTTCCTTATTAATAATCTCTATGGCAATATAAATGCACAGGCCTGAAGAGTATTCATCGACAGCAGACTTATGCTCGCCAAATTGTCTCTTGAATTCTTCAAAGGGAATTTTCGCATCACTAATCCTACCTAACTGAAAATACATTTCGGAATTTCGGTTAACATTTCATGAAATTAGGCACTGGCTGACTATACACTTATGAACTTCGTGCCCAATTCTTTAGGGATAAAGGTGGATGAAGAAGAAAGACCTCTGAAAAGGAAGCGCATAATGGATCTACTAGACTGCTGTTTGAGCAAGTGCGTTACGTTTCATGGTCATGCGTACGAGCAAATCCACGAAACCCCGATGGGATCATCGATCTCTGGCTACCTAGCTGAGGCGGTTCTGCAAGAACTGGAAAAACGGGTTTTTCTGTTCTACATGCCTAACTTCTGGATGCGCTACGTGGATGACACCTTTGTCCTCCCACCTCGTGACGCGAGCGACCTTCAAATGGAAATTGAACTCAATTTTGCCCCAAATTCAATTCACAAGAGAGGAAGAAAAAAAAAACGGAGAAATTCCATTTCTGAATGCCCTGATGTCAAGACAAGAAGACGGAGCCCTCCAGACTGGTCTCTTTCGAAATGCGACTGATACGGCGAAAATCCTCCATTATAACACTAACCACCCCTTGCCGCATAAACGCAGTTGCTTCCAGACAATCTTCCTACGTATCAACACATAGAGCAACACAGAGGCTGAAAAGCTGAGCGTGTGTAAGGCCCTATGGCGTCTCTTTCTCTCCAATGGGTATCCACATAGCTTCATAAACACGAAGACCAACGGTAAAAAAAACAAAAAACTGGAATCGTCCGTGCTCTACCCTACGTGAATGACGTTTCGAAAGCCATTGAACGCACGCTCAGACCACTCAATGTGGGCCTTGGACACCGGCCGGAGGTAACCATCCGCCGCTTGTGAATGCAGCCCAAGCGGCCGCCTCCACCCGAGGACACGTCCGGAATTGTTTGCCGCGTCAATTATCTAGACTGTCCGGCCAACTAATGTGGCATGACCGACAAACGATTAAGGTCGCGCATGCATGAGCATTCTCTAGCCGTGAAGCGAAAAGATATACGATCGCATGTTGTTATGCATAACCTCGAAAATAACCATCGAGTCAGCTTTGGCGGGGCAGAGGAAATCGGCCGAGCTGAAAGCAAAATGGCGAGAGAGATAATCGAAGACTAGCAATCCAACGCCAACTCGATCAACCGTATGATCGACCTACCGGCGCCGTAAGAGGCCGTCAGACACCACTTGGCAGGAAAGGCGGGCCAATGAGAAGAGAGGACGATGGACTTATCAGTAGTTAGCAAGAACGACCTAGTTAGCTTATGCATTTCCACTTTTTGTCTATCTCCGATGATGTGCTCAAGTATGAACGTGAACTGTCAGATGAATTAACCATACTCCCATAAATATATGCACAAACTGGTAAATCTTTCGAAATATTAACACAGTGCACAACGACTCGGCTATATGAATGACACTTTTATTGCAAATGCCGACAACTGTGAGTGTGCTAAGTGGCTAACTGCACTTAGTTCACATTCTGCAGTCTAAACCGTAACTGAGCAACATCATCTTTTATGCGATGCACAGCATGGTTTCCGCAGAGGAAGGTCCTGCTTGAGCAATCTACTCTACTTTCTTGAACAGTGGACCCGAGCGATTGATGAAGGAAACGTTGTGCACGTGGCCTACGTAGACTTCAAGAAGGCCTTTGACATCGTGCCACACCAACGTCTCCTATATAAGCTCAGCCGCATAGGGGTAAGAGGCAAGCTTTTGAAGTGGATTGAAAACGTTTTGATCGGTCGGTCTCAGACTGTCCGTCTAGGTGGCCAGCAATCGGCAGAGGTGACGGTTACGAGCGGGGTACCTCAGGGCTCTGTTCTCGGCCCTATCCTCTTCCTTATCTATATTGATGACTGCATCCATGGTTTGGAATGCGACATTGTTATGTTTGCTGATGATATAAAGCTTTGGACCGTCATCCGCAACGAAGACAATGAAGCAAATCTACGGGCAAGCTTAGACCGACTCGAACAATGGTCAGGCCACTGTCTCCTCCCATTTAATGTTACCAAATGCAACATTCTGAGGATTGGCAGAACCAGCTCTGCGCACCGGCAGACGTACTATCTAAATCACACACCGCTGCCACTGTTAGAGGTTCAGAAGGATCTAGGCGTGTGGATAATATCTTCACTAAAGCCATCATTCCACTGCTTGTAGGCAGCGAAATCCGCAATGTCCAGCTTATATCTCATCAAGCGGGCATTTGCCAGTTTCGACGAAGAGTGCTTTCGCAAGGTCTTCGGGATGTTTGTGCGCCCACAGTTAGAATTTGACATTCAGGCCTGGAGACCCTGGACTGTCAAGGATCGTACCACTCACGAAAAAGTCCAACGACGGGCAACCAAGCCTGTCAGAGGTCATAAAAACCTACCTTACGAAACTAGACTGTCAAATCTTAACCTCTTTCCCCTGGACTACAGACAACTACCTGGCAACTTACTTCAAACCTTTAGAATGCTACGGGGTCAGGGCTGCTGCCTCGCATCCGGCGACTTCTTTGAACTGGCCACCAGTACTAGCTTGAGAGGACACCCTCTGCAACTACGTGTGACGGGCGCGAGACTGGACGCAAGGAGGTCCTTCTTCAGCAACAGAGTGGTAAAGGTCTGGAATGCCCTGCCTGTGCACGTCGTAATGTCCTCATCCGTGTACTCATTAAGAGAAAGCTTGACCAGTACAGAGATATGTACCTCCACAGCATCAGAAACTAACAAATTCCCCCCCTTTACCACATACCCCACCCAACGTTTTACGTTACAAAGCATGCTACTCCCTATATTTTAGTAACATTACGTTTTACCATTTTCGTTATCTCCTGACCGAAACATATGCGCTTGCTTTGTTATTACTTGGTCCATTCAGTACCGTACTGGTTTTTGTACAATTTTGACATAGAAGGCATTCACAGACAAATTTATACCAGTGATCAATGCTTGTTGTATGTAATTACCTACCTAATTTTCTTTGACACTTGCCTTACACATTGTTCATTATGACGTTATTGTAACCGAAAGGGGGTTCAAAGGCGATCGCCTACCTTTCCCTTAATAAATCTGATCTGATCTGATCTGAATGAGTGCTAGAGAGAGAGCGAGGTTACACTATTCTCCGGCCGTTGTTGACGCACATATATACTTTGTGCTAAAATAAGGCAAAACATCTGCGAAGGAGAAAATTCTGCCTCACAGGTAAGGAAAACGTCTAGTCATACGCAATGATCTGATCTATTCTGATGATGCCCATGAAATGGACGAAGAGACGTGCCTAAAGGGTGACGGCGAACTCGTTTGTGGCGGCTTGGTCCCCTACTTACCCCTTAGGCAAATTAAAAATGTGTCAAGCAAATACAATAACTCATCATGCCCTAGAAGCCAGACGTGATAAATAGGATTTTGGATACACAACGAGCAAGTTGAATGGACATAGACTCTTAAGAGGTGTGGTTATAAAACATGGTCCAAAGTTTGAATATTCTTACGAAATATGCATCGGTGTAGTGGTAAGCGAGAATTCCGATTTGCATCCAGCCCTTTATTTCCGTTGTGACGTTAACGTCCAATAAAGAGGCCTAAATACGAAAATGGTGCTACAAGTTATGCCAAACTTTAAGCTGTGCAGATCGCCGCTAAAAATAAATGCTTGTGTCAGAATGATTTATTGTTAAAATTTTACTTCAGCGTAATCAAACCTCATGTTAGAAACAAACGCTTTAACTACCCTCATTAAAACAAAGTCAGACTATGTATCTAGAATTGGACTGATTTATGAATTCTACTGAGTTGTTAATATGACGGTATAATTAACTTAGTGCTGTAAAGCACATTCAACATTCATGTAAGAATGCGTAACTTTGTTTTTGAATCCGTTTCACATGACTGCGAATTTTTCTGCCAGTTAAATCCACACCACAAAACCCTTCGTCGGAGAGTTTTCCGATAATACCATCGCAAAAAGGGTAATTCCACACACCTAATTTTAAGGCGACGAAAAGAAAGGAATTTACAAAATATAGCAGGTTATTTTAGACAGGTCTAGAGGAATTTGGGTCGTCTATTTATAAAGAAAACGTATCGGGGAAATGCCGAAGTCGCCTCTCCTTGTATAATTATATAGGGGAATCAAATTTGAATATCAACGAATATTTAGTTCGATTCCAATAAATTCTTAAACATCTGCAGTATGAATCCACATTTAAAAGCAAACATAAAAATACGGATTGATTTGCGTCAAAAAACCCGGACTTCAACTCAACGACAAGTCTTAGACAGAAGAACGCGCAGCCCGTATAACTTTTTGACAGAGGGCTGGGTATAAAAGATTGAAAAGGATTCAGGTTCGGTATAGACAACATAATAAAGCAGATGGGTTTGTAAAAAATAATGTTGACTAGGGTTTATCTAACCGATGGACGATCCTTTAAATTGACCAGTCCTAAAATCACACTGAAAACAGATGAACGGAGCAAAATATGCAACAGCGGAAATTCCTTGACTAGATCCGTGACATGAAATTTTTCTATCTAAGTTTTAATAAAAAACGAACGAAGTAAATTATTGCAGATAATAAAGAAAGATCTTTAGAATGGCCGAGGCAAATAAACGTTTGTCACGGACAGTTCGATCTCAACCAAGTTAAAACGCGGTTTCAGATTAATACATGCAAAAGAACAAGTAAGCGTATGTCAGTGTATTTGTAGTTGACATCAAGTGTTGTGTTCCATTTTCGTGTTTTAAGAACTCGCCAAAACTCCATTTTACTAGGTCCTCTTTGATAAGACCATTTGTGCTTTAGAGGTGCTTCGAAATTAATGAAACATTGCCTACATTTTTGAAAGAAGGGTCGTCCTACCTTTGAATTCTTTCTGACGGTGAGGAGCCCAAGAAGGAGAAAGACACCGACAAACTTCGCAAATCGCGTGAGAGAAAATGAACCTTCCGTTATCCAACCGATTTTCCCCCTTTGGGAGTCAAAATGGAATGGTCCAGAAAAGCCTTATTTAAAAACTTTAGAGCAAACCATGGGGTAACTACAAAGAATTGCAATGATTTTAAGAATCACTGGCAATTAATGAATGATGATACGCAATAAACTACAGAAAATAAGAACGAAAAGGAAAAAAATTTGCAAAAGACAAAAACCACGAACAGACTTAAAAAGGCCAAAATAGTCAGGATAGTAGTGGGGCTGAGATAAACCAGTAAAAGAAGCAGCAGCTGAATACTTTTTTTCTTTGTCAAAATGTGAGGTCGTTTGTAGATTCATTTCGTCATATTACGACTTAAATATTCATCGAATATTTTCCCGTAGACGTAAGGAAGCTTTCTAAACCACTTGCACACGAAGACCCCGCTTACGCCTGGCTTCCAAAGCGAAACAGTCCCAACTGGGACTAATGTTGCGTTGTGCGCTGCAGTACTCCGAGACTTAACACGAAGGTGGCTGTAGGTTCAAGCACAAAAAGTAGTCATTCATTCCTAAATGACAAATGTGATTCCTGTCATTTCAATGTACGCCGTGGTTTCGCCAGTCCTGCGGAAAATGCCTCGCGTACAGCAAATATTTTACTGAATTTAGTCGTTCAAATATGCCAGGTGGGCGTATATCCTAGAAATCCGCCAGACATGCTTAATTTCGGTTTGGTAGCCCCACCTGCTGGACACAATACTGTTGGGGTTTGGGTTAAGGTGCAGCGTTAGGAGTAATGGTTAGGGGTTAGGGTTGAGGGTTAGGGGTTGTGGTTTAGATTTAGGCGTTATAGTTAGCGGCTAAGGTTAGGGTTAGGGGTTAGCGCAACTATTTCTCAACCATTGAAAGCACTTCCACGCACTCCCAATAGCCTTTCTTTTGCATACAACTACTTGACCTCGTCGCCTGTGCGTTCCCCGGCTCACCTGTAAAAACCCCTATTACCACCAGTCCCGTATCAGAGGTGAGTGAGATTTGTTTACTTCAGGTGGGACTACCAAACCACATCCGACCTAAATTTCGTTACAGAGATCAGAAGGACTGTGAATCTACCGCCGCACACGGAGGCAAAAACGTTCGCCTTTCCCTTAGCTGACGTCATACTTCAAATGTTATTCTTCTAAGCGGGAAAAACGTCTGTTGACGACTGAACATCACGGCGGTTCATTAGACAACGCATTTCTTGGGATTGTTGCCAACATCGCTAGGGAACAGAAGACTGGCACGTGACCGTTTTCAACACAGGCCACCGCCGGAGCACTGAAGAATTGAAACGATGCACGGTGGTTTACTTCTATCTAGTAGTAAAAGTTCGACCGTCAATTCCAACGATATTCACCGTTTACCCCACAGGAGGGTGAGGGCATGAGTGACGATTTACGCGCGAATTCGCCTATAATGGTAGTAGACTTGCGCAGCATCTATGCACACTCCCCTCCTCCCCCATCTGCATTCGATGCTATGACAGAGTCAAGAAGATCGGAGGCGGGAGACCACATAAGTGGCTGGCACATCGGTTGTCACATAAAGAGCCCTCTCTGTGGTTAACTAGCAAACCTGGTCCGCCAGAGGTGCTC
>CACRXP010000431.1:164330-197236 GCA_902702965.1 Spirometra erinaceieuropaei | reverse complement strand
AAGATTAACAAACAACGGTCAGCAGGCTAGGGCAGCGAAAAAGGAAGACAATCGATCAGTCAAAGACCGAATAACTTGGCGGTTTATTTCAAATTGTAGGCGATTTTTTGCTCAAAACGCGTTGATAATGGAGAGCCCGCCGAGCACTTCGAAACGGCAGGCAAACCAGTCCTCTGATTCGGCGAACAATAAAACATTTCTCAGAATTCAGACAATTTTCTTTATTTTCTCGTCGTAGGCGCCGAAAACACCCACTACCCAGGTGAAAGTGCAATGATAACTTGCACGTCAGTTTGTTTACAATAAAGTGACCTTTTTCTGCACCCACCCCATTTCACGTCGGCACACCTGTTGTCAAAATTAAGTAGTCGACGACTTGGTGCCGCGCTTCACGTCTGCCAAGTTCAAGGGATGAGCCTGTGATCTGACACATTTCATTGCGTCATAAAGTTCACACTGGGAGGGAACGGTTGTAGCCTGACTCTTAGTTATGAGCAGAGCCAGGGTCTATCGCCAGTCGGCGACATTCAAAGCCACGATCGCCAATGTGTTTGATTGATTATGATTGGTAGACTGGACGCTCTTCCTACTAGGTTCTCTCTTCCCTCTGTCCGAATCAATTCGAGTGGGGATGAGGCTGAGAGTGGCGCCTGGGTACCCGCAAAACTACCGTCTAATGCGGGCTACACGTGAGCTTGAATATCACAGGCATAGATGCCGCAATACTAATAAAAAGTACTCATTGGGTGGGAGATGCTAATTTTTCCGTTTCCTGCGGCCATTGCAACCCACAGCTTTTAATGACTTACAATAGTTTTAAACAAGTTTAGTTTGTCATAATGAGGATTGTGCTACTTTTTCGTGAGAAGTATTCGCAGGAGTGGCCTTACTGTCTTTTATCTTTACCATATGGTGGTGGAAAGCCCGAGATTCTCAGCCGATTGGTGATGATGTTGTCGGCGGTGACTAACACGGCTTGTATATATCTTTGAAGGACTGCGGTTCCGATGAGAACAGGACATTTCGATCTTAAGCATTTCGCTCTTCATAATGACACAAGTTGTGGGTTGCTTGCCCCGACACTGGATGATTGTATGCTATTAACTCAACTTTCACGAAAATTAAAACACAAATGCTTGTTCGTGAAGTTGCGCGATTTTACAACTTCTTGTCCTCAGATATTATACACTTTGGATTTGATAACGTTTGAGTGTCCCAGTGCCTTCCGCAGCATTTTTTATTGTTGCATATAGATGTGCTAACTCATGAAATGTCAACCAACATTTCGAAATGCGTTCTCGTTTCGAAAAGATAAATTAAGTAGTATTGTAAAACTAATCATGATGCAGCATAAATCTATAATGATCCAGTTACCTCAGGGTGTCCGGCTTTCGAAAGAACTTATTTTCGGCTGCAGGCAAGATCTATACTTTGCACAAAATGACTACTTATATAGCATGCAATTTTTTCATTGATTTTCGATGCCCTTGAAAATTCAATTATATTTCATGGAAAGCATGCATAAAAATATTTAATCTTCTACTTGTTCGGTAGAAAATCACGTCTTCTCCCAACTTCATACTCAAAAAAGAGTATAATTCGGTTTTAAAAAACTTTTCTAATTCCCGAATAATTTTGAACCCGACCTGCTGTAACACTTGCATTCAGGGTTTCAAAACTGCAAGCTGTATATTTTCCGTGTACGAAAAATCATGCATTTCTCTACGGTGTAAAGAGGAGACCATATGAGGTTCATAAACTTAAGCAGTGGATTAGAGCAATATTGTTAACTTTACAAGCCACATTCGTAAATGCAGATACATGACGTTTCATGAACGGCCATTTAACGGTAGTAAAAAATCTCACAATTAGAAACTTTTAAAACCGAATTATACTCTTCCTTTGAGCTACTGCCTAGCTGAAAGCTGCGAAACGGGAGTTAACTCGGCACACGTGGACTGTCGGGCGTCGTTAGAGGATTCAAGTCAAACTTTTCTAAAACCGATTTATGCTCTTCTTTTGAGTATGAAATTGGAAGAAGTCGTGATTTTCTACCGATTAAGTAAAAGAATGAATATTTTTATGCATGTTTTCTATGAAATATAATTGAATTTTCAAGGGCATCGAAAATCAATGGGAAAATTGCATACTACATAAGTAGTCATTTTTTACAGAGTACAGATCTTGCATGCAGCCAAGAACAAATTTTTTTCGAAAGCCGACACCCTGCGGTAACTGGATCATTATGGATTTATGCTGCATCATGATTAGTTTTACAACACTGCTTCATTTATCTTTTCGAAACGAGAACGAATTTCGAAATTTTGGTTGGCATTTCATGAGTTAGCACATCTACTGTAAGTACAGTTCCCGACGGGAGCTGCGATGGAGCACTTCGCTGCGCGCGCGTTGGCTAGGAGTCGTCGCAGGTCGCCCGGACTTAAACAGTACAATACACGCAGAATTTCATTGACGCTACACGAAGCGCCGACTGAGTCATCCTCCAGGGACCGCGGATGTGGGTGAGATGCAGATGAGCAGTTTAGCTTTATTTGATTGGCTCCAAATTGGAGCACGTGTTCAAAGCTTCTCTGACCTCCACTGCGTCAAGCATTTCGCTGTTTTCCATAAAGAATATCTCCCACAATCCGTCCAGCAGCCGATTAATCTGGGCTCTCCATATAGACCACCGTCGCAAACGAAAATAATGCCTTCTCAGTGTTTTTCAAATTTACGGGCAGGGCACTGTAAATTATTTTAATGCAAAATAAACAATTGACATGCTTGACACTCAGGGTACACAGCCGTACAGAACTTTTAATAGGCGCTTATGGATATTTTGGCAGATGTTGAATAATTCATATTGACCTAACCGTGAAAAGCTCTGCGCCTCGGTGGGATTCGAACCCACGCAGTAAGGGGCAGGCTTTAGTACAGCCAACCCTCCAACCAATGGAGCTACGAGGCCCCGCCGGACGACGCGAGTTGTAATCACATTTGGGTCAAGTTTACCCGCCCAACCTACTGCAACGTCTGGAATCCACCAAATAAGCGCTTAATCGAATGGGAATCCCGAAGGAAATAAATTACATAAAGTGCTTGAAGAATAGTGTCTAAGGCACTTAAAGAGGCATTTAAGATCGCAAGTGTACAAATATATTGTTTGCGTAGCGACTTATTACCGCGAGTAAAAACTGGATCGCTGGCGTTAGAACAGATTTCATTTCCATGGGCTATGTAAGCCCAGTAAAATGGTATCAAATGTAAAGAACAGTAAAGCACTTCAGTCATGCAAGTTCACACAAAGGGCACTCTGTTCTCCTTGAAATAAGCAGCTACGATCTGAAATTTTGTGGATGGCTACAAACTAAAGAAATGACCCAGAACACCGCCAGTATTAACCAGTAATGATATCAATGCAAAAGTCAAGCTTAGAGAGTATGTAACAAACTAACTCACATTTCAGATATTTGCCCAATTTGAACAATCCGGCAAGAAGAGAACCTAGACAGCTTCAGTTTAAAGAAAAAGAATTTACAAAACATTCAGGTTAAAGTGATTGACTGACAATCATTTAAAAGCGGCTGTCTACTAATCCACGTGGGTTTGCTGATCTGAAATGCTACTTTCAAAATTTTATCCATCATCCTATCAAACGGAATTTTTGGTCTTATGAAGTTCGTCCAAGGAGAGAAGTAGAAGTATTGTTAACATAATTATCCTGGTGTCCACTGCGTGTTCATAAAAAATCCCGTCTCTAGCCTGAAAGAGCAGAGGTTTGTTCTATGCGAGGGCAAATCGCGCACACCATCTTAACAAAACATGACTGTCAGATCTCTCCCATGAGACACTTCCTAACCATAACAGCGACGATGCATAATTTTTTAATTACCCCCAACAAAAACAGCTGACAAACATTCGACCGTTGTGCAGTCAACGTCTACTTCAAATAAACTCGCAGAATAAACAGGCTGAAAAAGTGTATTTGAAATAATTCTCGATTTTTTGGTACTTCAAAACTTTGCTTCGTTGTCGACACAAGCGAAAACACAAGTGCCGGGAAGTAGTTAGGAAAAAAACCCTTTGTGACCTGACGTTTCGCATTCGTGATCAAATCCATCATCATAGTGAGCAGCAAATGAGGGCAGTCATTCGCCTGTTTAGAGGATGTTGCTATTAGAAAGTGACATGCCCATCAAAATTACCAGTTCCCGCATTCGAGTTATTGACTGCCTCATTTTTTGCCAATCTAAGCCAATGGTATCATAACTGGTCTGTACATAGAAGGAAAAGGCGATCGCCTAAACAAGAGGTTTTCTAGCCAGACGTCATGAATTCTTACTTGAACCCACCCTCAGCCAGTCACATAAAAAGGTAATGGAGGCCTAGCGGACGCAGTATTTATTGGGCGCAGTTTCCGGTCAACCACATGCCTATAGTAATTGGCAGCGCTCGCTTTGGTCGCTGGGGCATCGTAGTGGATGTGATGATTGCTTGTAGATCCGTGGCAAACCATTCATTGTCATGGTTTCATCACGGTTGTTGATTCTTGGCGTGACGAGTACTCGGGAACTTGGCTTACTGTCACCGGGACTGCTGTTCGTCCACGTCCCCCTGGCGTGGCAAATTGTTTTCCCGGGCAAAGTCGCAGCACATAATACGAGGGTGGAAGGTCGTTGCTCTTGTTAATTGACTGTGGGTCGGACGGCCGTTACTGGAGCAGCTCGCGGCTGCTGCCTTTAGCAAAGATTTCCGACCTCGTCAAACTTGAATGAGTGGATGGGTTCCGTCGAAAGAGCCGCGATCTGGGAGCCGGCGTCACTTCTCACTGCTGCTGCATTTTCAGCCACTACCCTAACCTGACTGTCTCTGGTGATGGACTCGAGTGAGAATCCGAAACGTCAGGTTAATAAAGCAGCGATCGTGTCTCCTTTTCCGAGATTTTCTGGTTACCTCTCAGCTGATAAAGGAGCAAAAGGGATGTATGCTTGAAGTCATGTGGCACGTGTCCCCGGCCTCCGCATCTTCTAAAATAATGAGGTTCGATTACCTGAAAGTCGGAAGTCCCCGTTATTGCAAACTTGCACTGGAACAAAGGTAGTGCCAGGGACTTAGCGATGGGAAGAATATAGTACACAACCCCTTGTCTGACCCAGGGAGATAGGCGATCAATGTGAGCATAAACCTTATCTGAGGGAGTTTATGGATGCCTTCCGCAAAGTGCTTGACCCCATACCCTTTGGTCTGTGATTGGTCTGGCAACAGGGTTGTTCCATCCGAACTCCGCAGCCGACCACTTCCGATGGGTTGAGTGCTGTATGCCGTTTGATGGCTGCGGCTATTGTGTCTTTGGGTCCCCTCTGTCTTTTGAGTTGATCAGTTTTTTTCCCTTTTCTACAGGGCAAAGCAGGCATCAGCTTTAAGAGATGCGGTTTTGTCCGCAGGAGTGCTTTCGTTTGCACATACCTTATGGAGTTGGTTTTTCTCAAAGGATGGAAGTCGAGTATCTTCGTCGTGGCCGCTGATGTGGAAGTCTAGGGGCTTCTGTGACAGCGACCTGAATAACTTTGCGGTTGGAAGAGCGGACTCATTACCGACACTAGTAAAAGGCGACCGATTGGGCTTTCGACAAAACACCCCGCTATTGTCGCAAATTTGTCACGGCGATCTCTCCAGCTGACGAGGACCAAGGCTGACCTTTGAGCTCGGTGTAAACAAGGTGGCAGCCTTTTTTTAGGTTAGAAAGGCGAAATGTGGTAATATATGACCAGGCTGTGTTAAGCATAGGCTTTTATCACTAGAAACCTGCAGTTGTTGCTGGCTCGAATGTCACGGAAACGAGATTCCCATCCTCAGATGATCCGGTCTGTGCCAATTGTGCGGTAGTTACAGTGTTAGTAACCAGGTTGAGGAGAGCAGTATGCGCGAATCGTTGTAAAAGGTGTCACCCGCGACCTTCCCCCTTGCCACTGATCGGAAGCATTGACGCGAACGAATGTCATATTTTGATGAACCAGACAATGATCTCAGATGGCAGGGAAGGCGTCTTCTCTACGACGCTATTTTGGTATCAATGACGACTATAGCATATTGTCCTAGGACTGCCCTTTCAGATCGCATAGTACGTTTGAGTATAATCACTGCGGTCAGAATAGCCAACTCGTCTTGCGATAGGGTATTTACAAAGCAACCCACAACGATGTATGAAAACCTCGAATGTGAAGTTACTATTCGGTTCTCGAAAAATATCAGAGCTAGGCTTGCGAGCACTATCTGAACAGAAATGAGTCTGGGCAGCCGTGCGCACTGACCCGTTAGACCACATGAGAGTTCAGTCGTCGTTGCCGACGACGTCGACCACAGCAACGTGGACGCAGGGACTGGGACTTTCACGTGAAATAGACTAGATTTTCGGTTCATCTACCGCACACTCCACTCTTGTCCCACCTGGGCTCTGTTTCGTGACAGACATGAATACCGGAGGTGGGAGAGGGAGCTGATAACTAGCGCGGAGCGAAACCGCACCTATGCATGCCATCACGCCTCTTGGTTCGCACAAAAAGGACCAATATTTCACGTAATAAACATGTCATGGACCATCTAGGCGACGTGAGGGCCCACGTTCTGTTCCTGGTCCCAGCTGGTGAGTGGCTGAATAAGGGTGGCGTAAACCCTCAATCTACAGCCATTCTCTATCGCCTCCTCCCTATTTCTGCCAATTCAGTTGAGAATAGTAACGCTCGTCTCCACTTGTGCTTTAGCATGTCTATATGGGGACCAAATATCATTGCCTACCGGTATGTGCCTCGTTTGAATGCGTTACCTCCATGAATTCCCGACTTTCAATGGTTGCCATGTGCCAACGCTGCGAGTTCCTTTTCCATGCAAATGTGAACATCGAGCATAGCGTTTGCATAATTATCTCGAATATACGGCCTGATTACCTCACTATTTACTTGCGTGCGTGTTTATAGGTGAAGGCGGAATCCGCAGTCTGACCATGATAGAGCGCATCGCAGCTGATACATGAGATGTTTCCCTAAAACCTTTTCAGTTGTTCATTCATGAAAAGCTCCACATCGATCTTGCCACTCAATTTAAAATTTTATGAAGTAACTTTAAGGAACAAAAGGCAAAGCAGCTGTCCGCTTCCTGTGCAATAGAGCGCGGAAAAATAGCCGAAAATAAATTTCATTTAATGTAAGAGGACAGAGGTGTCTCCGGTAACACACTGTCTTCGAAGAACGACGCATTTTTTATGCTTTTCAGGCATGGCAAACTTAACGGACTAAAGACAGATTAGGACTCGCAAAATTTTCATATTAATTCGGCCCAAGCACCTTTTCTTTGTTAGGAGTAAAAAGGACTTTCTCAGGAAATATAATAAAGGACACATAGGCGTTCGGCGGGACGCGTTTGAAGTTCGAAGGTGTCCATTGCAGCTCGCTGGTGTGTGCTACTCACGATCAGGAAAACTGGAAACACCCCCATCAACCGATTTCGACTAGCCTAATATATGACAGAGGGACGCTTACCGATCGCGTTATGGGGTATATATATGCTGTAGATCAGAGCCGGTATGCATTTCGAGCAGATATCATGAAAAAAGAAGAGGTTCTTCGGAAAAATCGAGTTCCACTCGTGAATTTGCGAGCTGGTGACACCAACCCGTTGTCAGACGAAATGAAAGCCTTTACATTTCGTCTGACAACGGGTTGGTGTCACCAGTTTGAAAATTCACGAAAAGAACTCGAGTTTTCCGAAGAACCTTTTCCTTTTTTCAGGATATGGCTGGCTGACGACGGCTAATAAGCCAGAAATGGCCATTCCAGTCTCCATTGTCTTTGTCGGTAATATCATTCTGCCTATATATCATGCACCGCTGCGCGCCTGCTGGTTGGGCTCGAGAGAGAGTCCATAAGGCACAACGGAACGAGTGAGTTCCGTATGAACCATCGGTGAGCGCCGCCTAACATTATATATATATATATATGTTGAATAACTGATGTGGTGTGCATTCCGAGATGATATAATGAGAAAGTGAAGGCTCTTCGGAAAATTGAGTTGTACTCGTAAATTTTCAAGTCGGTGACACCGACCCGTCGTCAGACGAAATGAACAGAGGGAAAGTGAAGTCGGCAGACTAGGTCGGCTGGCGCGACAGGACAAACAACGACAAACAGACAGCAGATGTGTGAGAGGGGTGGGCACCTAGTTATGGTAGGCCGTGGGGCAGGGGGAGGGAGGAAAGAACCGTTAGGGCTCCCAGTGTTGGAGGCGGTGAAAACAGGGGGGGGGATGGGGATTGCGAATCAGCGGGAATGCGGGCGGCTGGCCACTGATGCGGACGGCTAGTCACTGATGCGGGATGAGGTCAGGGGCCAATGCGCCGGCGTTGGAGGTGTTAGGGGGGTTTCGGTTGTTGTTCACCGTGTCGCAAGGGGGGAGCGGAATGGCGAAAGAGCATACGTCTATGTGGCCGAGTGGGGGTTAGCAAATGTTGAGGTGTGGGAACAAGACAGTGAGCGTGTACGTAGGCCCTCATAATGAGCGTCTAGATCGACGTGGCGGTTGATGCTGGTCGTGCCAGAGTGCCAAGCTTCGAGGAATTCTCGCGCCTGTCTGGTGTTAGCCTTTGCGATCACTTCAGTGCCGTCCCAATTGAAGCGGTGGTCATGCTCAATGGCGTGTGCAAACACGAGGGACAGAGGGTCACGTCGGCGGAGGGCTAACTTGTGTTCGTTAATGCGAGTCCCAAGACATCGGCCTGTATGGCCAATATAAACACAAGGGCAGTTGGCACACGGTATGCGGTAGATGACGTTACTTAGTTGTTCTTTGGGCAGCGGGTCCTTTACTCGGCATAATGTCTCGCGCAGGGAAGATGCGGGCTTATGGGCAATGGATATGCCAAAGCGTTTTAGTTGCCGGGAGAGTGCTTCAGAGATTCCCTGAATGTACGGCAGTGAATAGAATTTCTGTGGCGCTCTATCTTCATGAGACTCGGGGTTTGGTAGTTGTCTCTGGCGTCTGAGACAGTTCTTTACAAAACTGGCAGGATATCCGTTGGAGCGGAACAACCGATGTAAGTAGGCCAATTCTTTCTTAAGTGCGTCATCACTGTTGCAGGTGCGATAGGCCCGATGGAAAAGAGTGCGGACACAGCTTCGTTTATGGGCCGCAGGATGATTACTCCCATAGTTAAGCATGATTTCGGCACTGGAGTCTTTTCTGTGGACGCTTGTCGCTAGTTTGCCACCACTGAGTCTTTGCATGCTCACATCTAAGAAGGGGAGGGTATCTCCTGTTGCTTCTTCGCGGGTGAACTGTATAGCCGGGAAGACGCTATTTAAGCTCTGATGCAATCGCTCAACTTCCCTGGTCTTTATGATGACAAATGTGTCGTCCACGTAGCGGAGCCACATTTTTGGTTCGAAGGTGTGCACAACATCCTGTTCTAGTCGCTGCAAGACTAGTTCTGCAAGCAGCCCCGATATTGGGGAGCCCATTGGGGTGCCCTTTACTTGTTGATAGAACTTGCCATCGAACTGACAATAATTCTTGAGGCAGAGCTTAAGCATGTCTAGAACATGTGCTGTTGGAATGACAATGGGACTTTGCTCTAGACATCGGGCTACGCTGTCAATCGCTAGGTCGTGCGGTATTGAAGAAAACAGGGCAACAACATCGAACGATAGGATGCATTCGTCAGGACTTACTTCAAGGCCTTGGATCTTTTGTAGGAAAGCCTGAGCATTTTTGATGCTGTATTGCGATCCATTTGCGAGGTGCTTTAAGTGTCTGTATAACCACTTCGCAAGGTTGTAAGTAGGGGATCCAATAAGTGGCAAAATGATCCTCAGTGGCGCATCTGTCTTGTGCACCTTCGGAAGGCCGTACGCACGTGCGATACGGGGGTCATTGAGGGTCATAGATCTGCTGTCATCGGGGCTTATGAGCTTCAATCGGGCAAGCTCATTCACTTTTTTCTTGATAGTCGCGGCTTGCTTTTTCGTTGGGTCGGCGGCGAGTGGTGCATAGGCTTCCCTGTCATCGAAGATTTGGTTTGCCTTGTTGACGTAATCAACCTTATCCATGATAACGGTTGCTCCTCCTTTGTCAGCAGACATAATAACTATTTTGTCATCTGTCTTTAGCGATCGCAACGCCTTTTTCTCTTCGGTCGGTAGGGTTTGATGATGTTTCCTTTGTCGAAGGAGACCAGTGGCGCAACTGCGAATGTCCGCACACATGTCATCCGGGACGTCTGAGGTCAGAAGGAGGGATTCAAGGTTGGCTAGGAAGTCCGTAGGTGCAGCATCGGTGTGACTGAATCTTATCCCCTTAGACAGGAGGCTTATTTCAGTAGAAGATAGGTCCCTTTTCGAAAGATTAACAACCTTCGTAGACATTCGGTTCTCGCTGGCCGTGCACAAAAGAGATTGTAGTTTCTTTTGCAGGTCGGCCCGTTTCTTCATTCTGGCGTCTTTGGTGGTGGCGTTTATTCGGTGAAGTATTTCTAAAATGACGTTCTCAGGTAAGCACGAGACGCATCGGCTTTTAAGGTCAGAAATAGTTGCTTCAAAGCGGCAAAGACGATGGTGGACGTCGGATATAACGGCACTCAAAACACGAAATCCATACTTGCGCGCAAGTTGTCTTCCGGTCTCATTGGGTAGGGTGGGCTTGAATCGGAGGGACTTGGGTATGACACCATGATCGCGACAGCGGTGGAGAAAAGTTAACTGGCCAGTAAGATGGCCAGACTGGTGCTCGAAAGTTGGTCCTCGACTGGTACACTCAACCGAGCTATAGATCTCCATCCCGCCTACCAAGCACTCCGTACAAGGCTCGGATCAGTCCGGACAGGACCAGTAATGCAAGCGAGCACGCGGGACCGAGAGTCAACGCTCACGGAAAAGAGCGGAATTGGGGGCCAGAGGTCATGTGACCAAAGCCGAACACTGTCTCACCGACGCACCCGCGAAGCTGAATGCTGCTCACCTGAACAGCAACGACCGATCAGCCCACCGGCTGACGTGGGAGGGGCCAAGCGGCACGCTAATTTGACCACAACTAAGCCGACCCCAAAGGGAACAAAGGTCACGCAGGCCTATCAGCGGTCAGCTCCGGGGAGGTCTAAGCCAGTCAGCGGCAAACAGGCAGGTCAAAGTTCGTGCGTCCAGCACGGCTATAATACGAGGCAAGCGGCAAGACTGAATAACTCAAGACACGCAAGTGCAACAATTACGCTACTCTGATGATGGAAACGAGGAAGTTTCCGAAACGTCAGTTCGAATACAATATGGTCCATGGATTCGCCCTCTCTTCTTTTTCGTCTTCTTCGGGAGATGATGAACGCGATATATATATATATATATATATATATATATATATATATGTATAAATATACGTTGACTGAAAACACGTTATTACGGGACAGTAGAGAACGTTGATAGGTCAATTTTCGACGCTGGTTCCCTAGGCCGTCAGCAGTTCTACTTGAATGTGCAGAATTTAATTAACACTTTAAACAATTTAATTCACACTCGAGAAAGAAGATGACAAAGAACTCCCATTTTTAGATGTTCTCGTGTAGCGGAAGACTGATGGAACATTGCGCACATCGAACTACCGCAAAGAAACTTACGCGGAGGTTATTCTGCACTGTGAGGGAAACCACCCTATTTCTCACAAACGGAGTACGATCAACAGTCTGCTTAGTCGAGCGAAAACACTGCTCGGGCGAAGAAGGCTACCGAGCCGAACTAGGTTACTAGGGTGAATTATTTTCTCGGAATGGGTACCCCGGGGATTTGGTGCGCTAATGCATGAAACCTAACGAGTCAAGAGAAACGGAATCAAGTACTTCCAACCAGGCACTGAAGCCAAATACTTGCCGAACTCTCCCTTACATTAAAAACGTGTCTGAACGCCTTGAAATGCACCAAAGGAAACACAAAATTCCAGTGGCACACAGACCAACGACTACCTTACGCACTCAGATAGTTAACCCTAAGGATAGGGTCAGCTATTGGGATAAAAAGGAAGCCTTCTACAAGATCCCGTGTGGGGCCTGTGATGAAGTTTATTGTGGTCAAACAGGAAAGCCCGCCTCTACATGCATTCGCGAACACCAGCTGGCAGTAAAGAGGCGAGACCACCTGTCTCAAGTAGCCATGCATACCCTGGACACCGGGCATGCCTTCGTTTGAGACGGAACTCGGAATGTCGGTGGCTGCCCTTTCAAAAAGTGCCAAGGGTTCCTCGAAGCAATGCGCTCGGATGGGTCATGTATTGACAGGCACATCAAGTTGGACGCCGCGTACAAAAGTCTCAAGGAAAAATGGAAGAGACGAGAGCCAATCAGAACAGAATGACGCAGATAGCGGACGCTCACTGATGTTAACTTGTAAGACGGATGTTAACTGTTTTCGGTACAGCTGCTTTCCGTCTGCGTTTGACGACGACCTGGGAAATCGGCGTCGAAAATTTACGCAAGAAAATTCCTTTTCCCCAAAGAACACATTTGACTTCAACATATATATATATATATATTGTGTGCATTTCAAGATGACATAATGAAGGAATAAGTTATGCCGGAAAATTGAATTGCACTCACAATCACCGCCTTAATTGGAACGGAACTGAAATACTCACCAGTGCCAGCACCAAACAGCCGTAAAAAGTTCTCGAAGTCTTTTACTCCAACACAAACAGCAGCAACTACCATGTCAACCTGGACGTTCAAAATTCACTGGTCTGCGCCCTGCCTAAAGCCACAGCTAACGCACGATCGACCATGTAGAAGCTCGCTGATTGGGCACCTCTCCGATACGGCGGATCACAACTGAAACTCTCGACACCTTCCGCTAACTCCCGACATTTTTCTTAACACAATTTTCGCCCTCCTCCTGGCGATGGATTGCTACAACCAACTTGAAGATCCCCGAGTGCAACTCGATTTTCTGACGAGTCTTCTTCGAATTACAGCGAGTGACCGATCTCATAAAATGTTGTCCGAAATTATGAAATGTGTCTTCGACTAGGAAGGATTACTTAGGTGGGTTTCTAATACTGATTGTCTTGCGACATAATCATATAATATTTCCGATTTATCTGGATCTTGGCTTTTAAATGCACCTCTTTTCGACCTCCTGGAGAAACCGCACTCGGTAAAAATGACTATTTAATTAGCATGCATTCTTTACATTCATTTCACATGGCCTCCTAAATTCAAATATATATTACAGAAAATATGCACAAACAGATATTTTCTTATACTCGTTTGGTAGCAAATCACGTTGTCTACACATTTTACGCTTGAAGAAAGGATATGTCTGGATTTTAAAAGCTTCTAATTATGAGATCTGTTAAGACCGTGCAATGCCCATTCATATAGAATCGTATCTGTCCGTTTGTCGATGTTCCTCACGAAATGTACAACCATTGCAAAATTTTATGGACTCTATATGGCCTCTTCTTAAAGGCATAGAGGAATACATTATCTATCTTACGCGGAAAGCATGCACCTTGTAGATGGAAATCACTTAACGCTAATGCAACGGCTGATCAGGCTCCAAATTATTGGAAAACATTTAACGCCTAATAATACTCCTTTTTCGAGTACAAGATGCAAAGGCGACATAATTTGGCACAAGAAGATTAAACTAAAACAAAATTTTGCTTATGTTCATTAGAAAATATATTGGAATTCATAAGGCCATCGAAAATCAATGTGAAAAATGCATGCTAATTAAGTAGTCTTTCTTCGCCAAGTACGGTTTCTAGAAGAGATCGAAAAAGATTTGCATTCAAAAACTGACATCCTGCCGAATCCGAGATATCATAGGATTATGCCGCATGACAGTCGGTATTCGAAGCCCACAAAAGTAATCTTTCCTAATGGCAAACGCATTTCAGAATTTCGGCCAACATTTTTGAGATGGATCACTTGTTGCTGGTTGCCATCATGGCCAGTCTGGCATCATTTTTCACGGCCCTGCTATCTCAAGGTCATTCAAACTTGTAGTGTCCTGCTCCAGACGCGCTCACTTGAAGTCGCTCGACCGACTTCAGCTCGAACGCATGTGTTTACACAGTCGCACCTGCCCAAACGGCCACTTGAACGCCCCTACTCCCTGTAACCACAACCTAAGCCACTGCGACACCACCTCTCGGCAAATGCCACACACACCGATCGGACACCACTTGAGCTTGGCCCACGAGCCTACAAAAGCGGCTGACACCTCCGTCCCGCAGATTCTCAGGCACGCCTGTACGCAGCCAACACCGGCCAGGTCTTTGCCAGAGGCTACTGCCGCCTGAGAGGACAACCCCGGCCATTCCAGTCTCCCTCGTCCTTATCGGTAATAACATACTGCCCTTATCATGCGCCGCTGTGAGGCGCTGGTTGGGCTCGAGAGGGAGCCCGTAAGGCACAACGGAACGAGTGAGTTCCGTAAGAACGATCGGTGAGCGCCTTCTCACCGTCTCTTAAGATGGGTGGAGGCCTCAATTACTCGAACCGTCGGACCTCCAATAAACCCCTCCCGGTGAACGCCTCTTCTTCTCTCGAGCGAAACCTACACGGCAACGGGCTCGTGGGCCAGTGGTTAGAGGCGTGGATTTCTAACTAACAGGTCGCGAGTTCGGACCTCGGGTGTTCCACACTTCTAGGTTGGGAATGACTGGCTGACGACGGCTAATAAGCCAGAAATGGCCATTCCAGTCTCCCTTGTCCGTGTCGCTAATAACATCCAACCCTGGGTTCTGTTTACAATAAACCCCTCATTCTTGTGCCTTCTTCAGTCAAGGCCTTCAATAGGCTCATGTTGTAGGCAGCAAAACACTGTGTTTTGCGCCCACTTCACCTTACCTAAAGGCGTGAGTGCTGTAACCCCAACTTCAGCTTTTTATTATTCTTAAGAAGATTTAGAACGCATCAGGGAAAGTCCAACATACCTGATGCCAAAAATTGCCAAAAGAATAATTTGGCTCGCGCGGAGCATCTGCAGGGGATTGCATGGTCCTCCGTCAACCAGCTAAAATTACAGAAACAGACGTACCAGCAAAAAACCTCATATTTAATTTATTATTAAGGTCATACCAAATGACTAAATAAATCTGCCATGTATTGAAGCTAAAAAGTTGCCTTTTTCTATGCAAAAAAATGCAGAATTGAAGTCAGACATCGAAACACTTGTCTTTCTAACTAGGCAGATCTGATATGCAAATTTTCAACAAGCATTTTTATTAGTAAACGAAAAATTTTGTCTTTAAAATTCTTTGGAAAAGGCTACTTATCGTGAGACCAAAACGGGGAATCATTCAAAGGGGCCACAGTAAAGGGCTGGTGAGTCTGCTTATGAGAAATTTAGGAAAAAATGGTCGACGAACTTAAGAGCACTGCCATATTTTGTTGAATATTTGAGGAATGGCGTATTCACTGAAAGCATCGAATGACATATACGGAGGTCTGAATTTTGTCAGAGAGTAATTCTTCTCTCCTAATGTACACAGCTACTCGCGATTAGGCGCGGATTCTATAAACTAGAGGCATAATTTTCTTGTAATTCAAATAGCTAAACATGGACGTCTGAATCCTTATTGTGCCTTGAAATATGCACAAGCGTTAGTTTCGATTAATATGCAGCTCTGATGTAATTTCAGACTTTTGTCTACGATCATCTTCCTCCACACCTATATCATTTTGCGCCTGATGCACACCTCCTCTGGCGTTTTCTCCTCGTATCGACATCCACTTTAAGTCCATTGAGGTTGCACGAATCGAATTGCATGCTGTAGTCCTCTTCAGAATCAAATCAACTTTCATAAAGTTTTCACATATGCACGGGTTGAGTGGTCGCGCTAGGTTTGTACTGTCCTGAGCAAACAGGTTGAACCGAGCTTAAGAGCACTGCCGCATTTTGTTGAATATTTGAAGAATGGCGGATTCACTGAAAGCATCGAACGACATATACGGAGGTCTGAATTTTGTCAGCCAGAAATTTTTCTCTCTTAATGTACACAGCTACTCTCTCCTGTGGAGCAGGCAACACTGATCGTAAGACTCGGCGCCTACCGCAAGAATACGAGCACACCTGCCGGCATGGCTGACAAAGGGTGAAGTTAAGAGCGTACATCCTCGCAAATATGGTTGATTTCGGGCGCCATGTGGATCCCAACGAAGCTTTCCGTGTGATTTACAAGGTCCCAGTTAACTGCCCTAAGTGACTGGGTCAGCGCATACTAGCAACAGCAGAGGCAACTGCCATCAGGCTACAGAGGCCGGTTCAGTGCGCACAGAAGAACCTTTTGCTAGCTCCGCGTCTACCATGGGCCAGGACTGATTAACTGTATGCAGGTCCCCTCGCACCCGTTCCCTTCCCTTCCTCCCCCCGGTGGCACGACTCAACGTAACCCTCACTGTCACTGACTGCCTCCTCTCCTCTCCCTCCTCCATTCTATTCAGATACTGCGTCTGTATGAAAGGACGACCCTTAATCGATTGCACTTATCACTCACATGCTGCGTTTGTATCTCGTTCCCATATAAATGTACAGACCCGATGGGAATTTATCGAAAGCACGCGTAAGCTCGCCAAATACTCTTTTAAATTAGAACATCGTTTGGCATGCGTATTAGTTCAAGAAACTGCGGCTGAAGGTCTTTATTGTTCTTCAAAGGGTCACTTAAGTGTGATTAGCATGCAATGGAATTCTCAACAGAAATCCTTTCCATGCATATATTTGAACCAGACCCAGCAAAAATCACTAAGGTTACTGCATGATTTAACGCTTATCTGGCATGGTAGCACAAGGTAGCCGTATTTCCTAAAATGGTGCCATAAGAAATCTCTTCGCAGGCAGGTGCGTATTCTTAATAAGGTACGCGTAGCAGGAAGATATACTGTAAAGAAGATTAACACGCGATCTCTGGGACAATACGTGTATTAATCAGAGCTTCCGATCTTGCATAGGAGGTCATCGTCAGAGACTGCGAGAACGCGGCGTCAAATGAGCAGTTTTTGTAGTCAAACAAAGGAGGGGTAGGTGTGTAGGAAATACAGTGAGTGACCGATCCCATGAAGTGTTGGCTGAAATTCTGAAATGCGTTTCCGATTAGAAAGGATTACTTACGCGCGGTTGTAATGCTGATTATCTTATGGCATAATCCCATAGTATTTCGGACTATACAGGACGTCAGCTTTTGAATGCATTGCTTTTAAATCTCTTGTAGAAACCGTACTCGATAAAAAATGACTACCTAAGTAGCATGCATTTTTCCCACTGATTTTCGATGGTCTTGCAAATTCAAATGCATCTTATAGAAACCATAAACAAAGATATGCTTTCTTTCAGGCAATTAATAGAGAATCACGTATTCTTTACATTTTTATTCAATGAAGGAGTATATTTAGGTTTTAAAAAGGTTTTCTAGCTGCCGAATAATGGGAAACCTGATCATTCGTTGCATTAGCGCTTAGTGATTTCAGTCTACAAGTTGCATGCGTTCCGCGTAAAGAAAACCACATATTTTTCTATGCCTTTAAAAAGATATCATACAGAGTCCATAAAATTTTGCAATGGATGAGGACTATGTTGTACATTTCATGAGGAGCTGTGGTAAACGTCCAGGGACGATGCTATGAGAATGGACATCGCATGGTTTTAAAAAATCTCATAATTAGAAACTTTTTAAAACCTAATTATACTCCTTCTTTGAGTATAAATAATGACGTTGACGTGATTCCTCATCAAAAGAGTGAAAGAAAGAATATTTTTGTTCATGTTTTTTTGTAAAATATATCTGAATTTACGAGACCATCGAAAATCGGTGTGAAAAATGCATGCTACATAAGTAATCATTTTTTGCCAAGCACTGTTTCTACAGCAGATTGAAAATAAGTATATTTAAAGGCCGACATCCTGCCCAGTTCGAATTATAATAGGATTATGCCGAAGGATAATCAGCATTACAACCGCGCCTAAGTAATCCTTCCTAATCGAAAACGCATTTCAGAATTCCGGCCGACATTTCATGAGATCGGTCACGTACCTGCTGGCTTACATATGTCCGTTTCGGCTTGGATGGCATAAAATATACATTTGCAGTCAAGTGGTTATTTGAAGCATACGGTGGACATCGTCGGTAATGAAGATCGCATTTTTGTAGTGTAACGGCCAGAGAATGCAAACAGCAGGTATGTCTGGGAAAAGCGTCTTCAACCTGTGGTCTGTCCTGCTCTTGAACCACATGTGTTTTTTGGGCTAAATTCAACCGGGAAAGTCGATCCTTCGTTAAATCGAAGTCAACGTATTTTCTATGCGTCTTACATTGTCAACCCGCAAGTTTTAACCAAAAGTGCATAATTCAAACTTTTTAGTAATAATTCACCGATTACTTGGTGGAATGTGTTACAGACATTTAGGCTGATTTTTTATGCGGCTACGTCAAGGTTTCTGTTGCCAAACACAGGACAGGGAGTCACGCATATCAACCGCAGCGCTCTGAATGTTTCCTGTTTCCAACTCTGTGTTGAGAGGACCAAGTTTCTAGACTTTCACAGTAATGCTGAACAAACAATATGTAGAAAGGTCAAAAATGTGATTCATAGGAAAAGAAGAAAAAAACACCAGCTTCAAGCTTTGAGAGAGTTAAAATGGAATCTGTGAGGTTTGCTAGTCTGATATACCTTTACAATTATTTTTAAAAGAGGATGCGGCAAGGTTGATCAAATAACACACTCAGTTAGGATGAATTCTTCCCACTGATTTCTGATGTTCTTATAAACTCAGCTATGTCTTGTGCACAACATGTCGTGTTATTCGCCACCTATTGTAGTTATGAGGGAAATTCATCAGTAAGGCAGCTTTGAATGGCTCCGATAAAAGGAATAATTATTTTGGGCATCAGAACTGTCAATATATAGGATGAGAAGCACTCGTTGCTGATGACAGTTCAACCGTCGATTTCGACGATGTCCAAAGTGTGCTCCACAGCAAAGCGAGAGCAGGACGGTGATTTGTGCGTGAATTAGTTTATAGTGAACGTAGGCTTTCGCAGCATCTACCTCGCCCTCTCCTCCTCCCCCACTTGGGCCCGGTGTCCAGACAGAGTCAAGAAGACCGAAGCGGGGAAGCGTGCAAGTAGAGGGCACGGTCGAGCCTACACCTTCGCGTTCCACTCCATACCGCCCTGGTCCACACGGCAAATAACTAGGTTTTTTACCAACAACAAAGAGGTTGCTGGCACGGCTGAAGTTGCACCAAGGCGTGCCGTCACACCTGGCTCGGATCCCACGGAGTGGGATTGTCATAAAGCCCTTGCGTCCCGACTCTTAGACTACCAGCCGGTAACTCCACACAATCATACAACACTGGGGTGACTGGGGGGTCCAAGTTAACCCATCATTTGGCATCCTTCAAAGCCACAGTTTTCAGCGCACTGTGATAGCTTCAAGCGCGACAGATCATTTATAGTGAGGAGGAAAATGTGCTGCGTCGTCGACATCACTCTCCCTTCCCACTCCCAGGCCCCAGTCACTGTCCGAGCCGGTCAGTTGACAAGCCAAGGGAATGGGCGTGGTGGCTGACATATCTAATGACATAATCTGTGCACGCCACATGGACGACCTAGCCCCCAAACACAAGCACCAGAATTCCACACAATGGGAGTTGAACTGTGTGCATTTCACATGCGTGCGACTGTTGCAGGCCACGTTAAGGAGTCGCGTCAGCCTGGCTCTCGGCCCACCAGTCCACCACTGCACACATGCACACATACACAACCGGGCAGACTGCGTGGACTGAGTTGGGGCGTCAGTCAGCAACCTTCCAAGCCTAGCACTTGACGCGCCGTGATAGCCTCAGACTCGAATCACACAGGTAGTAAAGAAACAGCATGGAGACGGAGTCGAGACGCACACTTCCCACATGCGTGGGAGGTGGCGATTGGATACTTGTGGTGGAGGATGATGTTGCATGATGCATGTGGTGGTAGATGTGATGGTGTGGCTTGGCCGGCGGTTGTCTACTGCAGGTTTTCTTGAATGCGCATGTATATATATTGCTAATAGAAGCGAAGATTCGAGTCCCCGGGCATAAATGAGAAGAGGCGATCTCGGGAACCATGATTGTAGTGTCCTGACTTTTCAAAAGTAAACAAGCTTTCATCGTCGGAGGTGAGTATCGTACGGCATCACACAGCATTTAGAGGAGGGGGATCGAAATCAGTCATGCTAACACGATGGTAATTATACGGGGGGAGCGGTTAATCGGCTTTGGCGCTAATGGCCCGCATACGCACAGGGATCGTCTCTGTAGTCGTCGGGGCAGAGCGGAAGGGAGGGTGACTGCTGTCAACCTGCCTGTCTCTCGTCGGGGGGCGGCATTTGAACGTTGGTGACCATCGCACGCATTCGCGTTGACCTTAATTGTCGTGCTGGGTTGCTAGTCTTGATTGCATCCCTCTGACCGCGTGGCGGAACACTGCGCGGACTCTGGACACAATTTCGCCTTCCAGAACGCCCAAATTCTGGGTCGAGGCAATGATCGCGTAGCCAGGGAAAAAATCGAGATCTGGCACGCGGAGACTACCTCCATAAACCGTTGTGTCGCCCTTCCGGCAGCCTACCAAGCCTTCCGGACGCAGCTCAACGAAGGAAAGAGCAAACGCGAAGTCAGGCCAGACGTGAATCCAACACGGGAGAACCTACGACGGACCTACACGCAGCCACACCGTCAATCGGGCGCGGCGAAGGCGCAGTCATCAATACTGTTGCCTCAACTACTATTCCGCCAGACGGGGAGAAACCCAGTCAGGGGGATGCAATCAAGACTAGCAACCCAGCACGAAAATTAAGGTCAAAGCAAATACGGGCAATGGCCGCCAACGTTCAAATGCCGTCCCGGCGAGAGACAGGCAGATTAAAAGCAGTCACCCTCCCTCCCGCTCCGCCCCAGCGACTACAGAGACGATCCCTTTGACTATGAGGGCACTTAGAGCCAAAGCTGATTAACCACACCTCCCGTATAATTAGCACCGTGTTAACATGACTTTCATCCAACTCCCCCTATAAATACTGTGTGACACAGTACGATACTCACCTTCGACGATGAAAGCTTGTCAGCTCTTGAAACCTCAGGACAACGCAATCATGGTTCCCCGGATCGCCTCTTTTTCTCATATCTATATATACATATCGCGTTCATCATCTCCCGAAGAAGACGAAGAAGAAGAGAGGGCGAATCCATGGACCATATTGTATTCGAACTGACGTTTCGGAAACTTCCTCGTTTCCATCCTCCACTTCCGAAGCAACCACTATGTTGGTCATAAACGCAGTTGTGTCAGAACTCTCTTTCAACGTGTTCAAACACACTGTAGCGACGACAGTGGGAGGAAGGCGGAGATGAATTACTTACAAGGCCTTTTTAAAGTCAACGGCTACCCGAAGTCCTTCATACGCAATTGCCTCAAAAAGCCTTATTTTGAGATGTCGAGTGGTGAAGAGCCCAAGTTCTGGCTCTCAATACCGTATGTGAAGAACGTATCAGAGGCAACGGCAAGAATCCTAAATTTTTTTGGGATTGGCGTGGCTCTAAAATCAGAATGCACCATCAGACAGCAAATCATGAAGCCCAAGGAACCGCTACCAACAACAGAACAGTCGGCTGTGGTCTACAGCATACCATGCCTAAATTGCAATGCAAGGTATGTTGGTGAAACGGGCAAACGCCTCGGCACAAGATTGCACGAACACCAACTTGCAATCAACCGCAAGGACAAGCTGTCTTTGGTCTATGGCCACATACGAGAACGGAACCACAATTTTGCCTTTGAGAATGGTCGAGCCAATGAGAAGATGGCCAGACTGGTGCTCGAAGGTTGGTCCTCGACTGGTACACTCAACCGAGCTATAGATCTACATCTCGCCTACGAGGCGCTGCGTACAAGGCTCGGATCAGTCCGGACAGGACCAGTAAGGCAAGCGAGCACGCGGGACCAAGAGTCAACGCTCACGGAAAAGAGAGGAATTGGGGGCCAGAGGTCATGTGACCAAAACCGAACACTGTCTCACCGATGCGCCCGCGAAGCTGAATGCTGCTCACCTGAACAGCAACGACCGATCAGTCCACCGGCTGACGTGAGGGGGGGGGGCCAAGCGGCACGTTGATTATACCACAACTAAGCCGACCCCAAAGGGAACAATGGTCACGCAGGCCTATCAGCGGTCAGCTCCGGGGAGGTCTAAGCCAGTCAGCGGCAAACAGGCAGGTCAAAGATCGTGCGTCCAGCACGGCTATAATACGAGGCAAGCGGCAAGACTTAACAACTCTAGACCGGCAGGTGCAACAAGTACGCTACTCTGATGATGATGGAAACGAGGAAGTTTCCGAAACGTCAGTTCGAATACAATATGGTCCATGGATTCGCCCTCTCTTCTTCTTCGTCTTCTTCGGGAGATGATGAACGCGATACAATGTCTGGACCTCGAATCTTTACGCATATATATACATATATAATAAAAAGAGAATGCATACTACCTCCGTTAGTCATACAACGGACAACGGGCCCGTGGCCCAATGGTAGAGCGTCAATCTCCATGACCAAAGATCCCGGGTTCGAATCTCAAGTGATCCACACTAGGGGTTGGGTATGACTGGCTGATGACGGCTAATAAGCCAGAAATGGCCATTCCGGTCTCCCTTGTCTTTTTCGGCTACATCTCATCTATATCTACCAATAGTTTCTGTGCGACTTCCTGCGAGGGTTCTAGTATAAGCCCCAAGGCACAGCGGAACGAGCATGTTCCGTAACCTGATCGGTGAGCGCCCATCTGTCATCATTGATATTCCCGATCACAACCGACAGGACAACGGGCCCGTGGCTCAATGGTAGAGCGTCAGACTCCATGACCAAAGACCCCGGGTTCGAATCTCAAGTGATCCAAACTTGGGGTTGGGTATGACTGGATGATGACGGCTAATAAGCCAGAAGTGGCCATTCCGGTCTCCCTTGTCTTTGTCGGCTCCATCTCATATATATAGGCAACGGGCTCGTGGCCCGGTGAGTAGAGGCGTTGACTTCTAAACCAACAGGTCGCGAGTTCGAGGCTCGGGTGTTCCACACCTCGGGTTTGGGTATGGCTGGCTGACGACGGCTAATAAGCTAGAAATGGCCATTCCAGTCTCTCTTGTCTTTGTCGGTAATGCTATTCTGCTATATATATATATATATATGAATATATCGCGTTCAACACCTCCCGAATAAGACGAAGAAGAAGAGAGGGCGAATCCATGGACCATATTGTATTCGAACTGACGTTTCGGAAACTTCCTCGTTTCCATCATCATCAGAGTAGCGTACTTGTTGCACCTGCCAGTCTAGAGTTGTTAAGTCTTGCCGCTTGCCTCGTATTATAGCCGTGCTGGACGCACGATCTTTGACCTGCCTGTTTGCCGCTGACTGGCTTAGAGCTCCTCGGGGCTGACCGCTGACAGGCCTGCGTGACCTTTGTCCCCTTTGGGGTCGGCGTAATTTTAGTCAACTCAACCTACCGGTTGGCCTCTCCCACGTCAGCCGGTGGACTGATCGGTCGTTGCTGTTCATGTGAGCAGCATTCAGCTTTGCGGACGCATCGGTGAGACAGTGTTCGGGTCTGGTCACATGGCCTCAGGCCCTGGCTCTCAATACCCTGTGTGAAGAACGTTTTAGAGGCGACGGCGAGAATCCTGAAACCTTTTGGGATTGTCGTGGCTCATAATCCAGAATGCGTCATCAGACAGCAAATCATGAAACCCAAAGACCCGCTACCAACAACAGAACAGTCGGCTGTGGTCTACAGCATACCATGCCTAAATTGCAATGCAAGGTATGTTGGTGAAACGGGCAAACGGCTCGGTACAAGATTGCACGAACACCAACTTGCAATCAACCGCAAGGACAAGACGTCTTTGGTCTATGGCCACATACGAGAGCTGAACCACGATTTTTCCTTTGAGAAAGCGAGGATAATTGGCAGAGCCAATGAGAATATGGCCAGACTGGTGCTCGAAAGTTGGTCCTCGGCTGGTCCACTCAACCGAGTTATAGATATACATTCCGCCTACGAGGCGCTGCGTACGAGGATCATTTCAGTCCGGACAGGAGCAGTAAGACAAGCGAGCACGCGGGACCGAAAGTCAACGCTCAAGGAGAAGAGCGGAGTTGGGGACCAGAGGTCATGTGACCAAAACCGAACACTGTCTCACCGATGCGTCCGCAAAGCTGAATGCTGCTCACATGAACAGCAACGACCGATCAGTCCACCGGCTGACGTGGGAGAGGCCAACCGGTAGGTTGATTTGACTAAAATTACGCCGACCCCAAAGGGAACAATGGTCACGCAAGCCTATCAGCGGTCAGCTCCGGGGAGGTCTAAGCCAGTCAGCGGCAAACAGGCAGGTCAAAGATCGTGCGTCCAGCACGGCTATAATACGAGGCAAGCGGCAAGACTTAACAACTCTAGACCGGCAGGTGCAACAAGTACGCTACTCTGATGATGATGGAAACGAGGAAGTTTCCGAAACGTCAGTTCGAATACAATATGGTCCATGGATTCGCCCTCTCTTCTTCTTCGTCTTCTTCGGGAGATGATGAACGCGGTGCAATGTCTGGCCCTCGAATCTTTACGCATATCGATAGCTGAATGTCTAAAATTCGAAATTCGCTGGTCGGATTAGAAACTTACGGTATTTTTGATCGTTGGAGCAATACATACGAGGCGTCTGACTGCATAAATCATAACAGCGTTTTCCAATAGAGTCACTGCATAACTCATTAACACAAGGAATTTGAGGTGCGAACACCAACAACTAATTTTAGCAAGCCTAAGCGTAAGGCAAAACTCTGCGGTGTCCTGCATAAAGTCACTCGGATTAAGGCTAAACCTTGTGTTCCCGTCAAATTTGCCGATTCTCAGCTAAGAAGAAAGAAACAGTAACGACCTGAAAGATGAAACCTCGCAAGCACTTTTGAAGGCTCTACGTAAAGCACAAACCATCTACGCAGTTTCAAGTTTGCATTCAACAGTCATGTTGAAACTTTGCGCCCAAAACCCAACAGCCACTCGAACGGTGTGGCGTACGCGCGTTTGTCCGATCCTATGCTCAGATTAGTCCTGAAAATTGGTCGAAAATTCCCCGGGAGAAGTACTTTAATTCGCAAAAGAGCCAATTGTGCCTATAATTATTCTTCAATGTTAAAAGCCTCACAAAATTTTCGGACAGATATCAAGCGAATATCTATCAATCGACGGGCAAATTCATGCAAAAAACATTTTGTGAACGTAGGTAATGGCTTAAGTTACTCGGAAACTGACATGAGAAGTTCCATTGCGTATTTTGCCCACCCGCCCAGCCTTTCCCGGTAAATGGCCTTTTGTCATGCAGCAAATATGTCTGAGCAATTTTATCAAGTGAAATGTTCATAACTTTGAAAGACAACAGATGTCGTGCCATGTTAGTTCAATTTTCTGTGCTACTCCTGTTCCAGACTTCGTTTGTGCATTCGAGTTTGGTTTTATTAAAATGGAGAGAATAGAGTACTTAAGCACTCCTTAAATAGGTAACTTATTAGAGAAAGTTTTCTAATTACTCGGAAGCATTTCCGTCATTGACTTTAGTTGTAGACGTTCCTTTTTTCGACAATGTGTTTTCATATTTGAGTGAATCTTTATATGTGACGCAGACGGGTATCTTCATGACGAGAAAAGCCCAAACACTCACTACCTCAGTACACGCCCTCAAATACTATCTTATGTTGAAGGTTATAATAAACGCATAATATAGAATCTGCCTTCATGGGCAGACGATTGAAAGCACTGAAGACTATGAAATAATCAGCAATATTTCAAGGCCGATTTAAGACTCAACGTGATCCAGAATAAACTACGAGTGCAAACAAATCCCTGGGGAAAGGTTCTGTTTATATACACGAAATGGTATATTTACGACTAAATTTGTCAATTTTATTTAATTTTCCTTAGTCACTCATCGGCCGCGTGATATGTGACCTTATGAATACCTTAATCGCCATGACGTCCCTATCAGTGAAATCGAGTGAAATACTGCTTAACCTATTGAGCCGCATCTTAGTTAATGCGAATGCAAAAAATACAACGAATTTTTGGGAATCCATTTTGGAATTTATACTTAGGATATATTTTGTTGGCAAACCGCTATACCTACTATTGCATTTATTCTTAAAGAAAATTTAAATGTGGGCTGCATTAGGCCTTATTAATAAATGCTATTATGTGTTGACTTCTACCTTAGTTTTTGCAATTTTAAGGCACATCTAATACTGAATTTTACACAATTACAACCATTTTGGATGTTTTTGGAATTCTCCCACTTTCTACAAATGTCGATATTTTGGACAACGTAATACTGCCTTTGATATCTTTTCTATGCTCTTAATTCCCTCATAGTTTTCCTTTACAAATCTAGATACTAAGTCCATGTATTTATGGCTTACGAGTGATTATCAATTTTTCGTAAATTATGACATTAGTGTGGCTGTCCATTGTGGTTACGGTTAGACCCCAGTCAATATGTTGTTAGCAAGCATGAGTTCGCTAAATGTATTTTACTGTAACACATACACTTTTCCATCGAACTCCTTAGAACCGAGGGTCTTGTCCGTATTGGTCACGGGTTTAATTTGGTTTTTTTGCCATGCATATCCCCTAAGGTCATAATTTGAACCTGCAGAACCGAGAACAACTAATGCCGCTATAAACATAGTGGATAGTATCGTCTAATTATTTATGTGTCGTCGATTTAAATCGGCTTTATAAGATTTAATATCATGCCTTTAACCTTCTACTATTAATTGCCTTTAATGCAGACCTACGCTCTCAAAAAGCCGGTACACAATGATAATGAATTCTACCACCAGAATCAAGCAGAGAACTATGTCTGTGAGTTTAAGTGCACACTTTCACTGATGTGTGCCTTAAAATGGGGCAGTGTTTCATAATACGTTCAATTAAATTTTAAAAACCACAAATTTACGTCTTTAAGTGTTTCCGAAATGGGACATTTTGCGACGTTTATTTTGCCGGGCATCGTCACGCTGATTAACACGTACGATGATTCGCACGATGTTCTTTGAAATAGGCCCAAACTAAAATAAAGATAAAAGACCTGGTCAGTTGTGAAAACAGTTAAACTTTTCATCATCCCACTTGTCTTAATCTTCTGAAAAATTGTCTAAATAGGGCATTATTTCGGGAAAATATGAATAATTACTCGAATTCTAGTTTTTAAAAAAAAGTTTTTCAAATCAAGGATTTAAAAACTCATTTCTTCTGAATCCCTTCATCCAGCAGCAAAATAAGGGGAGAATGTGGCGGTCTCAATTCCTAGTAGAACAGATGCATTCAGCTGATGTCGCGAACTTATGCCGGAGTCGCATGTTGGAGGTACCATGAGCCCGCAAACCTTTGAAGAGCTGAGAGTCGATCAGTTGTGGATACGTTAGTCGATTTTCGAACTACAACCCTCCCCCCTTCCCAGCAGTAGCTGACTGCCTGTTTTGAAAAAAGCCACGGTATGACCCTATCTTGGTTCTTGATTTCAGGAGACAGCCATGTAAAGCTAGATATGCCGGAGAAATGTGCATCAAACATGTAATCTAATTGCCATCTTAAAGTTCCGAATCCTGCAGCTGACGGTGGTGGTGGTAGTAGTAGTAGTCACCGTCGTCGTCGTTCCCTCATTAAACTTATAGATGCAAGGCAAGGCGAGTTGAAGACAGACGCCGGTGTTCTCTTCGGCGTTCCTGTATTGATCCGCAGGCACCGTTAGATGACGACGGCCGGACTTAAAGAACCGGTCATTAAAATTTCGTCTCCTCGGACCTTGCTTTACGTGCACTGTAGTGCCTTTTGACCGTCACGCATGGATTTCTCACGCAATTTCAAATATGGGGTACAGGACGGTATCAAAACGTAGCCCTTGTGTGCTGTTCGCACTTTTGGCTGTGCGTTTGTTTTGACTACTTTCTATGAATAGGAATGAAGTTAGAGATATTTTTCACCTCGTGTTTCCGGGTTTGAAGAAACAGTAAGTGACCGACCTCAGAAAGTGTTGGTCAAAATTCTGAAGTGCGATTTCGATTAGAAAGAGTTACTTAGGTGGGTTTGTACTGTGGATTATATTTCAGCATAATCCTATAATATTTCGGACTTGACAGGATGTCGGCTTTTAAACACACTTCTTCTCAATCTTCTGTAGAAACCGTGCTCGCCAAAAATATGACTTCTTAAGTAGCATGCATTTTTCACACTGATTTTTATGGTCTTATAAATTCAAATATAGTTTACAAAAAAACATGGACAAAAATATGCTTCCTTTCACTCTTTTGATGGAGAATCATTTCAACGTCATTGTGTATACTCAAAAGGATTGTAATGAGGTTTCAAAAAAAATTTCTGATCATGAGATTTTTTAAGATTGTGCAATGTCCATTCATACAGCATCGTACCTGTCCGTTCATCTTTGCTCCTCATCAAATGTACAGCATAGTCCGCATCCATCGAAAAATTTTATGGACCCAATATGGTACCTTCTTAAAGGCATAGGAGAATATATGATTTTCCTTACGCGGAACTCATGCACCTTGTAGACTGAAATCACTAGGCGCTAATGCAACGGTTGATCAGGCTCCAGATTATTCGGGAAGTAGACAACTTTTTAAAAACCCAATTGTACTCCCTCTTCAAGTATAAATAATGAAGTTGGCATGGCTTTCCATTAAATGAGTAAAAGAAAGAATATTTATGTTCATGTTTTTTATAAAATGTATTTTAATTCGTAAGACTTCTAAAAATCAGTGTGAAAGATGCATGCTAATTAAGTAGTCATTTTTTGCCGAGCACGGTTTGTACAGGAGATTGAAAAGAAGTGTAGTCGAAAGCTGGCATCCTGCCGAGTCTGAAATATTATGCGATTATGCCGAATGATAACCAGCATTACAGCCGCGCCTAAGTAATCCTTCCTACTCGAAAACACATTTCGGAATTTTGGCCAGCATTTCATGAGATGGGTCATTAACTGTACAGTGAGTGACCTATCTCATGAAATGCTGGCTGAAATTCTGAAATGAGTTTTCGATTAGGAAGGATTACTTGGTCGCGGGTGTAATGGATGCGGACCATGTTGTTCATTACATGAGGAGCAGTGGTAAACGGCCACGTACGATGCTATGTGAATTGACATTTCGCGGTCTTAAAAAGTCTCACAATTAGAAACTTTTCTAAAACCTAATTATACTCCTTCCTTAAGTATACTATATAAAGAAGACGTGATTCTCTATTGATAGACCATAAGAAAGCATATTTTTATTCATGGCTTATATAAAATATATTTGAATTTGCAAGACCATCGAAAATCAATGAGGAAAATGCATGCTACATAAGTAGTCATTTTTTACTTAGTACGCTTTCTATGGGAGATTGAAAAGAAGTGCATTTAAAAACCGACATCCTGCCGAGTCCGAAATGTTATAAGATCATGCCGCAAGATAGTCAGTATTACAACTGCGACCAAGTAATCCTTCCTAATCGAAAACGCATTTCAGAATTTCAGCCAGCATTTCATGAGATAGGTCACTCACAGTACGTCCAAAATGCCAGGCTAGTGTGCCCATGTTTTCCTTCTCTTCTGAATGGCCTGTGACATCAGTATCTTTCGTAAGGTCCTCAGTTATCAAAACGCGACATTTGCGCAGTTCGTCAACAAGCACACTACCGTGGCAAGTACAGTGCGTGACCGATCTCATAAAAATGTTAGCCAAAATTCTGGAATGCGTTTCCGATTAGGAAGTTTTACTTAAGTGTGTTTGTTATACTGACTGTCATGTAGCATAACCCTATAACATTTCGGACTTGCCAGGATGTTGGCTTTTAAATGCACGTATTTTTGGCCTCCTGCAGAAACTGCACTCGGTAAAAATGATTACTAAAGTAGCATGCATTGTTTGATTTTCGATTGTTTTATAAATTTAAATATATTTTATAGAAAACATGCACAACAATATGCTTTCTTTTGCTCATTTGGTAGGAAATCCCATTGTCTTTATATTTTATGCCAAAGAAAATGTGTATTTAGGTTTTAAAAAGGTTTTCCAATTCCCGAATAATTTTCATACAGATTTGCTATTGCATTAGCCTTTAGCAATTTAACTCTACAAGGTGTATGCTTTCCGCGTAAGAAAAATCATATATTTCTCTATGCCTTTAAGAAGCTACCACACAGAGGTCATAAAATTCTGTAATGGATCCGGACTGCGTTGTACATTTCATGAGGTGCCTTGGTAAACGGACATGTGCAGTCTTGCATGCATGGACATAGCACGGTCTATAAATCTCATAATTAGGAACTTTTTCAAAATCTAAACACACACTTTCTTCGGACATAAAATATAGAGAAAATGTGATTACCTACCAAGTGAGCGATAAAGGCATATTTTGTGCGTTTTCTTCACAAAATATATTCAAATTTATAAAACAATCGAAAATCAATAGAAAAATGCATGCTAACTAAGTAGTCATTTTTTACCGAGTGCAGTTTCTTCAGGAGGTCAAAAAGAAGGGCAATCAAAAGCAGACATCCTGGTGAGTCTGAAATTTTCTAGGGGTATGCTGCATGATAATCAGTATAACAACCCCACTTACGTAATCCTTCCTAATCGGAAACGCATTCCAGAATTTCGGCCAGCATTTCATGAGATCGGTCACACACTGTACTTTATCTACTCAAAGCTACTATTATTTTAGAATAAGGAACGTAGCAATCCGAGAGTGCCAGGGAGAATGAGACGAACTTTGTTCGCAGGATGTTGGTTAGGGGAGGGAAATAGGGATCACCGACGTATTTCAATTAGCCTCGCGCCAAATTCCAGGAAGGATTAGGATTGAGATTAGTGTTATGAGAGAAAAGACACCCACTGGAATTTGGTGCAGGGACACCCGGAGCGCTAAGAACTCCATAGTCTCGTGTCCGCCAGGTTTTGTTAAGACACTGCGTGAGCGAAATACTGAAGTTCTGGAAGTTCTAACAAGAACCCATTAGTCCTAAAAACAGTGACAATCAGGTGTTCTCCGCGTACATTGTTTTGTATTAGAAGACGAGGTGGTGAGCATACGCAGCTTTCGATAAATTCTCGTCGGGCCAGTACAATTATATGGAAGGGGGTAGAAGTACAAACACGTCACTGATAAGATAAATGAATTAAAGTTCGCCTTAAAACACAGGCTGGGTGTGGGAATGGGGGGGGGTATTAGCAGTCAGTGTCAGGGCGGGGTGACAATGGAAGGGCGCAGGAGAGTTGTAGCCTTAGTCGACCTTCAACCTGAACGAAGCCTGAACGTGTTTTGTATCAATCATAGTAACCTTATATTTCATTCTTCGCTATTTTCTGTTGTGACTGACAAAGCTGGGCGGTGGTCAGGCGCTACAAAGTATCCAGGCCTGCACATATTTCTGGCTAATGTGGCTTCTCAAGCAACTTCAAAACGCTCACAGGGCCTCAAAATTGCTGAATCGTGTGGCTGGGTTCTCCGCCGATTAAATGATAGGCCATTCACGGATGCAGTCCACTTGACCGAACTCAACCATGATGTTGAGATCACTCGGCTGGCATCAAGTGACTTAGTCCTGCAGAATGGTCGCACATGATCCTTTGTAAACAGGATACTATGATCGACCTGCGAGTCCGTAAAATATGGACAGGCACCCTGCATAAGCCATAGATTTCGCATGTTCTGACCAACGCCAAGTACTTCTGATTGCTCTGAGATCAGTGTTCAAAAATAGCAAGCACAAAATCCTCCATAAAGTTATTTTTGTGACTTTCTGGAGGTTGGTAAACTCTTCATAAGGATTTTTGTACCTAATAAGACCCTTTGGTCCGGATCCCACTGGCAGTTGTTAAAGTTATGAAAACTTATATTTAACCTTTAGGACTATGAGAGATAACGCGACTACCACATGTAGGGCATCGATCATCCGTAGGAGTGGATCGAGCAATGCCGACCTTGAGCTGACATGTGCTCATGTCGGCGTCTGAATTGAGCTCAGTGTTAGACAAAGGTAGCAAAGTTCAGGAGGCATACAAGCCGCTGGACTGCTTCTGATGAATATTAGTCAAATCGGTCTGCCAACGTGATCCGATGGAAAACAGTGTTCCTTCTGAATATATGTATGCATGGGAACCGTACGTATGATTTTAGCTGAGGTCTCTCAATATCCGACAAGAAGGTCCAGGCTTTTGTTTCTAGGAGCACCTGGCCGTGTGACGAGAGCACAAAAGACAGTACAGATCTAATGTACCGCAGACGGTAGATTTGTCGGCTTTCAGGCGCTGTTATGAACTGCCTACCCCATGTTCTGTACTGTTTATAATGAGGGCATCGTGTATGTGACAGGTTCCCACATTAAATTCCAATCTACAGAGCGTGGTCCCATGTGGATCAGAACATAGGAGTTGGACTCGCACCTCTAATGAGACAATGGTATTATTGTGTCCCTGTTCTCCGCATCTGTTCTCCCACTACGCTTCCCCACTGCGCCCAGAAAGCTCCAAGACGTCGCGAGGCTTCGTATGGTGTCCAGCCAATCAAATCCGTCTAAACCGGCCAATCGCCTCGGGGGGCTGGCATGCACGCGTTCTCATTCAAGCAACACGGGCGTCTGCTTCGGCTTTCCGCGTGTCCTGTCCGGCTGTCAGTCTGCTCAAACTGTGTACTGTCCGCTAATTCTGCACAGAATGCAATTTTTATATTGGTGTTTGTCTTCACCTATCCATGACCTGCTCTGAGGGCCGCGGTATGTTGGATCAGCCTATCACATTAA
>CACRXP010000431.1:147301-160717 GCA_902702965.1 Spirometra erinaceieuropaei | reverse complement strand
AAAGGCCAGAAATAAATGGATAGTACTGTGAGTGGGAATCGATTTCTCCTGAGTTAGTGGTTGTTCTACCTCAGTAACTTGAATCGTTGTGTGCTTAGGGCAAGGCAATTAGGCCGCATGCATCCTGTGGAATCTTAAGACAACTTGCCTTGGATGTGAGCGCTGACAGTGCGAAGGAGCTTTCAGAAAATATAAAACAGAACTATATTTGTTCAAAAAGGATTGCGTTTGGTAATTACCAAACGCAATCCTTTTTGCGTTTTCGATATATTAATATATCGAAAACGCAGCAAAAACTCGAGAAAAAAATAGGTACAAGGGCAAAAACAGTAGGAAGATGAAGATATAATCACTCGGGACATGTTAAACGAAATAAATAATCCAATCAAATGGAAGAGCCTATTTAAGGTTTTCTTCTTGTGTTAAAAGCGGACTGACAGAGCCCAATTGATGTTGAAACAAACTTTTGTTCTATTTTACATAACATGATTCCACGTATCAGTTTATGATTATGGATAGCACTACCGGCATGATTGCTGTGTATATACTTGCTGGCACTTTGGTTGTGTATTATATTATCACTTTCCGAGCGAAAGATACCTTATCATTCCTTGACCTTCCGAACGGTCTTCAGAAATAACAGCAGATAGTGGCACTTGCTTACTTTCCTCATGGTCAACCATTGTAAACGTAGTTTCAGAGGCATTTCCCAGTAAAAATATGACACATTATCCATCCTAGCCGTTTGGTCGACCTTGTTAGCTCCAATTTACTCACTCGCTTTAGGCATGCTTCAAGCACACTTTCTGTGTCCGTTACACCTCCTTGTTTAGATAAATGTGTAAGTTCATGCGTATTTCCATTTTTCACTTCCAAATTTATTGAACATCTGGAATTTTCTATACCCTCGTCTGAATTTACCAAAATACACACAACAATCAGGTTCGTCTGACGGTGACGCGCGTTCTGATTTCGCCACCATTTGTTGTCGATGGTGCCCGAATCTGTTCTAGCCGAGCGCGAGAAACATGCGCAGAAGGATTTTTCAACCATATTTTAGTGGTTGTGAACTCATTCGGACAGCAAGTACTGTCCACAGGTACGAGACCGCAACTTCTGGAATTACTTAAAAGGGCACTCACTTTCTGCAAAAATCTGGTGCCGCAGGTAATTTCGCCTTTCCTGAGTCTGTATAATAATTCTCTATTCCATCTTACCATTCTCCTCCTCCGTCACCAATTAGAGTTTCATTTTTCCCGCATATGTTATTCTTCCGTAGTTGCGATTATTATTTACGGTAAAAATGGCGTTTCATTGTCAAGCGGGCATTCGCGAGCGTTCATTTATGTCAATAACTTTAAGTGTGTCCATTTAAGTCCCAAATTCGACGCAGTGGTTTATGTTAAGAGGATTGATTCGCCTTTCAACATGGCAGATGCAGTTCCCCGACCCACGTTGTAGCGGCCGAAGACGTTAAGTGCGGCAAACAATCGGTTGGATAGGACACATAAAACGGTTTTTTGGTTATGGAAGCGCTGCATCGAATTATTAATCGCCACGTCAAACATGCATGTAGGAGTATTGTTGCTTTTTCATTTCCTCAGAAAGGAATTACGAGCTTGGATTAGGTCAGTATATACTATCGTCTATAGTCGCAGGCCAATATTCGACATATGACTATTTGGTCTGAAGTCCATCAGTAACGGCGAGATAACTGCGTAATATTCATTAACTGCCGACAGGCAGCTGGTAGCATATTTTAGGGTCATAAGTTATCATACTAACAGCAGTAACTTTTATCGAGCACCTGTGCTGCAAGTACGGTATCTTGTGACCTTAAAATTATAGGAATATATCAAAATGTTCGATGAGTAGGAAATCTGATTTACGAAAAATTAGTTCACTGAATTGTAACGAGGAAATATATCAGCATTATTTGGGATTATGTTGTGTATATCATTGTTCAGTTCGAGCTGGATGTTGTCTTGACATGTCCAGTGGACAAATGGCGGTAGTACAACGCTTCGGGCATCTACACGGTAGGATTATGGATGTGTGCTGACGGCGAAAAGGATGCAAAAAGGGCGAGTGCGGAGGGACATCCGTCTATGGAAGAGATGGATGCTGGCTATCTTCATTGACACGCAATTGCACGATTCTCGTCGTGAACCTCGAGAAAACTGACTTCGGCCACTGAAAAACTTAGTCAGATCCGTCGTGCGTCATAACAAATAGGTTCATGTGTCTTGGTCCTGCCAAACCTTTTAACTGTATAATCCTTTAAAATAACTCATAAGTAGAATCCCCCACCTTCAAGCTGCTATATCTAAGTTATACGGACAATACTCGCTTATCTTCTCGTACAGATAGTGCTTTCGTAAAGATTTCTCAGCTATGCGCTTCCTTATCACATAATTTGCTCTCCGAAAAGTGAATTTGAAGCAATTTATATGCGTCCTCTTGTCCTATAATTGAATTTAACCCTCATTTCTTTGGTCAATTGAATGACTGCGTTCAAAGAAATGTCGAAAATATTGGATGGTGCCTGACACAATATCAACTTCTAATTCTTAATCTAAAATTGTCTTCACTGAGGGACGCCAATATGTGAAACTAACTTTTACTGGCTTATGATTAGTGAGGCATGTGTTTACTTCTTGTTTTTGTATCATTTCTAGACCAAATTATTCACATGTCGACATAGTCACATTTACGGATTGACTTCCTAGGGCTCGTATTTATTCCATAGTCATTCCGCTGCCTCTTCGCTCTACATCAAAGCCTTCACGTCCGTTTTTCCAAATATACCGCCCCTTGAAACAATCTTCCACTTGAAACTTTGCGCATAACTAGCGCTTGCACTGAAACAAAAGCCTTGAGAATCATCATTCTTTTGTCTCTTCCCGAACATTTAACTTCCATAGTACTGATATCACCCGCTTGGACTTTCTTCTTTTTTGCGGATTTCCCCCTCCGTCCGAAATTTTTTACTTGGAGTGACGAGTTTTCCTTTTTCCATTGCGAAATTTGCTAATATTCTCCACTGCAGGGATGAGATTCTCGGCCTTAAACCTCCACTCCTTACTTTGTCTCTAAAATAATTCATGTGATTTTCGGCGGGCTCCCTGTTTCTCGTCTCGCAATTGATTTTCTTGAACAGTAAATAGACGAAAAGTGGTCCGGTCATGGTTATCAGATCTGCCTTTCTAAATTTGAGACGTCGGGCTGATATGGCTTCTTCTGGTAAAAGTGCAGGACCAGGGCGCAAGGATAGTCCGGTTCACTTCCACTCATTTGGCGCGTGGGAAATTCATGTGCGCAAGTTTGAACTCCGTATTTATCGCAACCAATCTCAACAAGTGACGCTTTGCCTTTACTTCGATATTCCTTGGCAATAAATGCTTATTTTAGATTGAGTTCTCAAAATTCGCTCCTTATTTCCGCGTATGATTTCCGTTTGGTTTATCAGACGGTCCGGTAAATTAGCCTCATTTTGAGAAGCACCTGCTTACTGCAGTCTTGTCAGACCGTCTCTTTCTGTTTGCTGCAGTAAATTGACAGTAGCATTTGCTGTTCCGCGTCCTTTGCTGCGACTTGGAAACACTTTGTTTAATATATTGTGTTTCCTTGAACAAGGCTTGCTAAAAGATGAAAGCTCTCAGTCTTTCGCCGTCTCTGGGTGTTAGATTCCGGGCCGGAAACACAACGGGTGCCAGCATGTGTTCCCAACCGTCTCTTGATATACCTAACTCAAAAGTCCTATTTGATCCTACAGAAATACTTGACCCCTTGATCGTTCAAAACGGAGCCTCTGCAGTCTAAACAGAGCAGCATTTGGCAAAAAAGCAGATCAGTTGATTTATGGCGATGTAAAAAATACTTCCGAGACAGTGCTTCAACAAGCCTTTAGTGGTAATGGTGCAAAAAGTTCCGAAACTGGGGTAAGGATAAACTATATCCATAAGTTCATACTGCGTAACGTTCCGAATCACATATTGACTGTTGATGTTGCATATTAGTTTCTGCAAAAGTTGTGTCTTGAGTTTCAATTCCGTTCAAGCTAAAGTATTACGCCTGCTTCGTCTCATCTCCCTGATATAAGTTGGCATAAAACTTCACTCTAACGAAAAGTTTCTCCCCAATTAACAAACGTGCAACCATCCCAGAATTTTACTCATTTGCCATTTGCCCCTAAAGTAGATTCTCAATCGGTCGTCAACCAAATGCTCCCCATATCTGCAGCAGTCCCAGTTCAATCTAGCTCTTCAACTGAGCACATTACCACTAAGTCAGTTGAATCCAGCCACTTTAAAACGCCTCCAAGTAACAGGGATTGCTCAAATGCTGCTCCCAATTTTACTAGGTCGCTTGACCTTAACAATAAAGATGGACCAATCGGCCTCTAGGACTCAGTATAATGGATTAGTTGACAAACCTGGGTCGAATCCATCACGCTTCCTTTCCAGGCCCTTCAAGTCTGACCTAGCGGTTAGGTCAAATATGCCGGATGATTATTCAGGGAGATCTTTACCTGTTCCATTTCCGAATTCTCAACTTAACGTAAACACCAAAGTTGTGAACTCCACTTGCACACCAGCCTACAAAATGTAAGTATATCGCGTTGCTGATAATTTTTCAATCTCATTGCTAGCCTCACACACCAATTAATAAACCCCTCTCCTAATGTAAGCTGTTTCTGGAAACCATTTAATCCGTCATCTAAAAAAGTGCTCCTCATATTATGTTAAAAATTTACAAAATCCTGCTTTTATGCCTTCTATTTTTCCAACCCCAAGAAATAGCATTTTTATTCATGGGTCCTGCCAAATGTGTTTCCATACAATGCTGCATCTTTAGTTAGTGGTAATATTCCTATAAAATGCAGACCACAACAACTTTGTTTTCCATTAGTTACTTCTTCTCTGCAGCTTAGTTTTCCACAACCAACTCTTCTTTTTTATAAGTAGCAATGGGCGGAACCTATATCTTAGGAATACGCTCAGTATTATCTCTCTCGGCGCAAGGTCAGTCGTGCAAAAATGTCACAACTAAGAAGTGTGGCTGTTGAGTTTGACCCAGATGTATTGTGCATTACAGAATCTTGGGCTCACTCTCTAATTTCAGACTCGGTACTTAATATAGATAGTCTCAGTTTATACCGCCAGGATCGTGCAGAAAGACGCGGCGGTGGATGCCTTCTTTACATAAGAGACTCACTTGCGCAGTCGTCTTATGACCTGAATATTTCCTCCTTCTCTGGAAATTTATGTTTCGCTTCGGTAATCCTTCCGCAAAATAGGAAAACCTTAGTCGGATTTGTATGTTATCCTCCTTGCTACTCCGGAAATGAAAGCTAACTCTGTGAACTCTTTGAAAAAGTTGTAGAGACTTCTTTTGATCTCAGGGTAATCATAGGCGATCTTAATTTGTCATAAGTTGACTGGCACACATATGCTTCCTCTCCTAAATTCCAGAAGCTTTTAGATACCACTCACCTTCCAAACTTGTCTCAATTAGTCTACTCTTCGAACAGAAACGATAGTGTATTAGACTTAATTTTCACTTAAGGCACCTTCTCTCTATCTATGGATCATGCGTGATCATGCATAATTCATTGTCGCCTTTCAGTTGCCAGTTCCGCAAAGCAAACGGTAAAACGCAGCGTTTTTGACTTTCCTAGTATTAACAAGGCATGAGTTAATAATTTTACAAGCACTCTTGATTGGCCCAATATTTTTCCAAATACTTATCTTAATTTTTTCAACAATTTATTACAATACGTAACAGAAGGTCTTCTCGACTTAATTCTACGGGAGGCGTTTCAATCGAGTGCCACTTCCCCGCTGTCGCATAGTTTCTTAAAAACAGACTTAAAGAGCTACGGAAGCAGCTTAAAGATCCTTCCGTGAGCTCATTATATGTTCACCTGTGAATCGTTGAAATATTTGAATTAGCTTCGGAAATGAGGCTTGCGCGTGATAGGCGTTCAGAGTCTTTAGCTATAAATGGCGTGAATACTTCTAAATCAATTGCTCAGATCTTCCGTCAAAGGTCATCTGCTAAAGCCCTCCAAGTCAGTTCGCCTTTGCTTAGTACCAACGATACCTTCATTATGGAGGATTCAGGCAAAGCAGTAATGTCAAATTCATTCGTTGACAAACGTTTCACCATTGAAACTGACCCAATGCCTTTAATTCTTCTGTTTTCTGATGTCTTCCGCATCATCATCAATTTTTCTCCTGCAACTACTCAAAAACTGATAAACCATTTTCCTACCTCTCGCTCAGTAGGTACGGACAATATCCGAAACTCTCTTATAAAACAGCTAAGAGATTAACCTCCTCTGCTTAGAAAATTCTTTTCAGTATTTATGGAAAATGGCTTCTTCCCTGACTACTGGAGAACTTCTATTATTATTCCAGTATTTACAGTGCGTGACCTATCTCATGAAATCTAATAAAGGAATCTCATGGGAGAATTTCTGGACGCCTATAAGGTTGAGTATTTTGTTCGCTCAGCCACCTCCTTCAATTGAATGTCCTTTTCTTATGCAGAAATTGTGTTTACGTAATTATGTCAAGTAAAATATCAGTAAATTTTAGCGAAAATGGACGTTGGAATATATTCGTGCAATTTCTTACGCTAACACATGTTGTAGATTCCTGTTACGCGTCTGAGCGACTTTCTCATTGAAAGGCCAGTAATTTAACCACGAGATTTTTAATAAACAAATTTGGCTGAACGTGAAAATTTATTTTATGTCCGATGATAACCATGGTGCCCAACCTGCTAATGAAAAGATTATTTTAAGAAAATCCGAGGTTTTATCAATTCTTGAATGTCAAATTAGCAGATCTGTGCGATTTGGTGCCCTAAAATGCAGTAATATCACAGATAGGGATTCGTTAGTTTAAATGGGCTGAAATTGTTTTGCCGTTTGAAAATTCTACCTGATGTCACATAAATGACAACCACCGAATGGGCATTTCCCGCTTTAAACATATGAAACACTACTTGTCGTGTAGTTTAGCTTCTGTGCATACTTTATTCAGAAATAGAACGAGCAAAACATTAATAGGTTCATCAAAATATCAGTATTTATATGGGCGCTCTACCGTGCATTCATAATGGAAGAACGGAGTCTAAAAGCGGGCAAAAACAGTGCAAAGGACCGCAATATATAGAAAAAGGCATGTTCTTACGTTTACGGTAGAAAAATATTAGTATTTCTTAGGAACGCGAAAGAAATGGCCAAACGTGTCAAATGTGTACTTGGCCTCACTGTGCAAAAATACAAAGTACACAGAGATCCGTCATAGGAGTACAGTGATAAAGCACTTGTTAAAGAGGTAACTTATTAAGAAAAGTTTTCTTATTGTTCGAAGGCATATTCGTTGCTGACTTTCGTTGTCAAAAGCCATTTTTCTCGAAAATGAAGTTTGATGTTTGAATGAGTCTTCACATGTGACCCAAACGACCACTTTCGTGAAAAAGAGCGCCCGAACACACTAATTCGGTAAATGCCTTCAAGAATAATCTTATTTTAAAGTTCTCAACAGACAGGTAATTCAAAATCTGTCTTTATGGACGATGGGGTGAAAGTACTGAAAATCATGAAGAATTTGGCTACATTTCGAGGCCGATCTGAAACTCATCGTAATCAAAAACGAACGAGAAGTGTAAATTAATTTAAAGGAAGAAAAGTTTTCTCTACAAACAGAAAGTGGTATGTTTACGATCACGCCTGTCAGTTCTATTCAAATTTATTAGGCACCGACCGACCTCATGGCATGTCACCTTATGAAAACTTTTGTTTCTACGACGTTCCCATCGGTGAACTCAAGGAAATTCCAGCTTTTCTTGTTGAACCCCATCCGACTTACTTTAATCACGCAAAAAACAACACTGTTCACTGGAGAACTGCTTTGGAATCTACACTCAGAATGTAGGCAGTTGAAAAACCGTCATATATGAAATCACACCACTTATTAAACGATATTTAGATGTAAACTTCACTAAAACACTATTACTAGACGTTATTTTATGTCTAAGTCAGTTTATTAAGGGAATGAGGCTTTGCCCTTGAGCTTCCTATTCATATCGATAAGCAGAAATAAAGTCATCAATTACATCAGCAAATGCGAAAAGTTTAAAAGTTAGCGGTAAGTGTGAGCCAGGCGCAAACAGCCGCCGCTAAAATAATCATTATTATATGTACAGTTGGTTCTCAAAAAATGAGCATCTAGCCTACACTTAAAGGATTTGAAACTTTCGGAAAGAACGACGGCATCGGGAAGTCCATTCCATGCCCCGATGACCCTGTGAGAGAACGCGTTCCGTCGGACGTCCGAATGAGCCCGCTTCCTTTGCAGTTTAAAGGGATGACCACGCAGACGGTCAGTCTACTTTCATATTTACTATGTTTTGGTGTGTGAATACCTTCTATACATTTAAAAACGAAGTTTACTAAATTAGAGCCATTTCTGACTTTTTAGGGATATTGCGCTTTTCAACATAAATCGACATTTCTAAACAACGCAACACTGTCTATAATATTTCTTTTATGATTTTAATTCTTTTAAACTTGTACTTAATAAACATAGACACTGGACTCATGAAATGGTGTCGGTTTGCGAGTCATTGGCAATCATTCGTAAATTTTGACACATTTCACGAGTTAGGTCACTAACTGTAAGTCTGACTCTCGTTCTGTCGTTCAGAACCATCGAGGTGTCCATAAAACACTAGCTCTGGTAAAAACCTTTGAAAAAATCATTGTCTTAAAAATTATCGACCTTTACATAGCCAATGAAGTTATTAGCCCTTCCCATCATGGTTTTTACCAGACCGCTTTTGTGAAACACGTCATATGTCGCCTCTTCATCTATTTACTTCTCTTAGCAATTATCATTTTTCTGTTGTCGTTACTTATTATGATCTTAGTAAAGCCTTTGACAAAATGCCACATAGAAGACTCTGTCTAAATTAGAAGGTCTGGGACTTCACAGTCCTCTTATAGATTTTGTCAAGTTTTACCTGTCTAATCGCAAACAAAAGGTGTCATTGGGATCTTCACTGTCCAATGAGAGGCCCATTGTAAGTGGTGTCCTACAAGGTACCGTTTTAGGTATCCTTTTGTTCCTGCTTTGCATAAATGATATCTTGGCGGCAGTTAAAAATTTCCCAATCATTTATTTATGCCTATGATCTCAAACGTGTATATTCATTCAACAAATCTACGACCCTTCGTTGCCTGGAGCAAATCCATGCTGACTTGCTTGCTCTCCCAGCTTGGAGCTCAAAATGGCCAATGGAATTCTCTCCGTCTAAATGTCGCTGTATGTGTTTTGAACCTGAGAGGTTACCCAATCCGGTGGTCTTTCAAGGCACACCAGTGACTGGATGTACCACCATCAAGGATTTAGGTTTAAGCTACACTAATAATCTTGATCTCTCGCCAAACGCTGACAGAACTAGAGCCAAAGCTGCCCAGATTTGTGCCTTTATTTCTTACAATTTCTATCTTTCCGGAATTAAGTTGACACTCCATCTTATATTTTTGCCTCCCATTCTCGAGTATTGTTGACCATTCTTTGGTTTGATGAGCGAAGTTAATCGTTCAAAAATTGACAATATTGAAAGACGTCCTACTAGAAAACTCTTGGACACGAAACATCCAAATATCTCCTACTCAGACAGATGTCAGAAAATTAAACTATCAATTTATGGGTTCGAATGCTAGAAGCAGGATTCTGTCTAATAGTTCAAATCTTCCTCCGGTTACAGCACTTACGCCTAGAAGTCGCCCATACAATATTCGCAACTCTTCCTTGCTCTTACCTCCTCCCGTTTCCGCCACCTCTAAGCGCTATCTTTTTTGGCGTCCAGGTATACTGTCCTCTGGAATAACCTTCCAATTAATATAAGATTTTCAGCTAATCTACACACTTTCAAGAGAAGGCTGCGCCTTTACCTGGATATTAACCCGATTAAACTTTTATTTTCCTCATCCATCCAGGATAACTTTCTCTAGGGCACTGGGAAAGGGCCATCGGGAATTTAGGACGCCGTCCTTCAATTTCCGCATCCGCTCACACTTTCTTTATTGTGTGTAGTATCGTCTCCTAGGATGCCACCTCAGAAATGTTAATTTTTTCGATGTTTCAGCTCATGCGCCGTTCTCTTCACAGAATGCGATATCCTTGCTGACCAATTCTCTCAAAGAAATAGCTGGACTAGGCTGACGTGCACGCTCTAAGCTGCCTAATTTTCACCAATTGCCGATACTCGCCAGAAATTTACGTTTGCCCCCGCGATTACGATCCCTCACCCCCTAATTGTTGATTTTGACGGTTCTTGAGATCACCTCCTCATTTTGACCTAATGCGGTCTGTCGACAATCTTGGCGGTACCCTCTGTATTCGCCATCTACTAATCGTTTGGTCGCATCTCCCTTGCACCTCCTCGGCCTGACTCGAAGCTAACTGTGACCGACCGAGTCTGGGTTCCTCTCGTCTCGGCACCTTGACGTGTATAGCCTCATCCGGCATATGAATTCTGCGTTGATGATGTCCGTTTCGAACCTTTTACTCGGTACCGCACTGCCACATGCAGACCGGTCCTATCCGCATTGGACCCTTTCATGAGCGACAGTCTTTTCACCCATAATGTTAATTCAGTCGTACACTATTTCAGAGGTGTTTTGACAGATTTCAAACAATTCACTTTGATTCAACCGTGAAAAACTCGTTGCCTAGATATGATTCCAACACAGAGCAGCAAGGAAAGACTTAAGTACGGCTAACGCTCTAACCTTCTGAGCTAAGACGCCACACCGGACGACCCAATTCCAATTGCATTTGGCTAAAATTTGCCAGCCCAACTTACTGCAACGTCTGGAAGTCACCAAATGTGATACATTAACCTGACTGTCCAGGCAGGATTTCCTGAGTAACACATGTAGACTCCATCAGATGACTATCTGGCTCACGTAATTCAGAGGTGTATTGGCATATTTAAAAGAAATCACTTTGATCCAGCTGTGGAATACGCAGTGCCTCGGTGGGATTCAAACCTACGACATCGAGGGGAAGCTTTAGTACAGCCAGTTCTTTAACCATGTGAGCTACGAGGATCAACCGGACGACGCGAGTTTAATCGTGTTTGAAATCTGCCAAAACACCTCTGAATTTCGTGAGCCTGGTAGTCATCTGATGGATTCTAGATGTATTACTTGGGAAATCCTGCTTGAGTCGACAGCTTGCTGTATCATATTTCGTGGATTCCAGACGTTGCAGTAGGTTGGGCGGGTAAACTTGGGCCAAATGTGACTAAACTCACGTCGCCTGGCGGGACCTCGTAGATCAGATGGTTAGAGCGTTGGCTGTATTAAGCCCTTCCCTTGCTGTCGTGGGTTTCAATCCCACCGAGGCACGGGTGTTTCAGAGTTGGGTCAAAGCATATTCATTTTGTTTATTTGAAATGGGTTTTTCGCTGCCCCCTCATCATCCGTCGTAACAGACTATTTATTCAGTGAATATGAATTAAGAATTATGTTGGTTCTGTCTACTTTTTCTAAAATTCATAAAAAAATATTCTTACCTACTATGTGAGGATCCCCAAGGATCTTGAGTCAAAACTATTTATTTATTATTTATATAGAGTTCTCGATGTGACTGTTGCGATTCGACGTTTTGGTCAATCTCATAGCACAGGACCTGATGGCGACGCAGTGAGCATTTTAAAAGCCGATGCAGATACGATTATCACACCCCTCTTAATAATAATCATAACGATAATTATAATTTTATTTAATGCCAGTTTACAGGCCTTGTCAAGGGAAGCGATTAAACACAAATCCGACCAGCAGTGAAAAAACCTCCTGTGGAAAAGGAATAAAAATAAAGTTGATGGTTGCTATAATGGTTTGAAGGGTTTAGGAGAAAAAAATGCTAGCGGCAAACTTTCGACCGTCCAGAAGGGAGGGGTTTCACGGTATCGGATATTATCGGAGTTCAATTCCTTTCATGAAGGTGGGGATAGTCAAAGTACAGGCCTTGAGGAACAGCTGGTGAGACCGGCCATAGTGGTCAGAGACCCCAAACGCCATCGCTACGGTAGAGTAGATGAGTGGATTCAGCATCCAAAATTTGTGGGAGCTTTTCTGAATGCAAATATCGAGTAATAGTTCTTTTAAATAAAGGATAATTTTGCAGAGTTTTCACACTCATGGGTAGTTTATTCCAAATGGCAATTGCATTTACAGTAAAGAACCAACGATATTTAACAGTACGTGCCAGAGGAAGAAATAAAAGACCTCACGGTGACTGTTACGTTGGGGGTGAGCATGATGTCTTAAAGTAGTTAGTGGGTTAAAGGCGCGATTATGTAAAAGCTTAAATAGCAAAAAAGTCCCTTTTGCAATCTACGAAACCATAGAGGATCAAGGCCCGTAAGCCGACAACGTTCTTGGTAAGACAAACGTCGGTGTTCCAGGGCTAAGACTATCTTGGTAAAAAAAATGTTAAACGGATTCTATTTTCTTCCGCTCAGCAGCACACATGAGGCTAAATAAAAACGAACAATTTCCAGACCAGGTTATAAAGGCGCATTCTAATGTCCCTATTTTTAAAGTTTCGGAGGAAAAACCCGGTCGTTCTACGTGCTTTGGAGACTATCAAGGTGCAGTGCTCCGACAGATTGAGACTCCTGGAGTATAATACGCTCAGATCCTTAATAACCCCAGTCACATTTATGGCGTGACAATCAATGCTTACTTGAGGTTGGCGATCGTCGCTAACCGCCATGACTGAGCACTTAGACCAACAAAAAGAAAGGCGCCATGTGCGGCACCACTGGGCGAAAGCCTGTAGATCGCTCTTTAGGAGCTCAAGCACGATGTCATGATCTGCCGGCTTATATCGATATGCAACTTTAAGATCATCTGCATACATGAAAGGCTTATCATTCTGAAATAAATCGGGTACATCACTAACGAAAAGGCAAAATAAAAGCGGGTCGAGTACACTACCCTGAATGACTCCACTCCTCACACATGTGGGGTTGGAGATAGTATTGGAAATATTAACTGGTTGTGTACGAGTGCCCAGGTAAGAGGATATAAAATTCAAAATTTTGCCACCTAATCCGAAAGAGGATAGTTTCAAGAGAAGAAGGGCATGGTCAACACGATCAAAAGCCTTAGTGAAATCGAAATAGACTGTGTAAAGTGCAAAGCCATTGTCCCTAGCTTGGAGAACATAGTCAAAGAAAGAGAGTTGATAGGTGTCACAAGATCGAGCTTTGAGGAATCCATGCTGAGCAGCACTCAGTAGGTTATTCACTGTTAAGTGACACATCATCTTATCCTTGATCAATGTCACTAAGATCTTCGAAACTGCAGGGAGGGTGTTTATT
>CACRXP010000431.1:119536-133690 GCA_902702965.1 Spirometra erinaceieuropaei | reverse complement strand
AAACTATATTAAAAAAGTAAGGCATGGGAAATTTCTTCTATCTTTTCAAAGTTAATTAAGTTAAGTTAATTAATGTTAGAGTTACAGTCAATTAACTGCAAAAGAGGTCCACTAATGCATGATCCGCAGTATTCAGAGTTATACATTTTTAACTTTAAGCGCTTGTCAATACCGTATCGTCTGTAGTTATTTTTGCTGCTTATCGTCATTTATTTCGTAATATTATTCAGGTGAATAACATTACAATATTATAATATATAAATAATATGGAAAACATATGAAACTTCAGTGTAATTGTAGTGTATTGCAATGTAATACAATGTCGTTCATTTGAAGAATATTGCGAAATCAATGACGATAAGCAGCAAAAATAACTACAGTTCGAAACGCTATAACGTACCAAACCGATGCCCTAGTCACACAGGCATCCTTCATCATATACATGATAAAGAATTTCTGGAAAGTATGTTTGCGCTTTTAGACATTGAACGTGTTTACTGGCTTAAAAATGCGTTTTTTGCATTTATGCTTGCGCATCTCAGTCCTTAAAATGCACAATTTTCCGAAAATGCATATTTGCTTTTCTATGGGTTCGGAGTGGAAAACTCACATATTTATCCAACAATTTTTGGTTAGATATCCGTGTTGTAAATTTTCGAATGGATTATCATTATATTTGCTGCGATCAAATGTCACAGGGCTACTGCCTAATGAAAGTATTCTTCTCATGCTCCGTCAAATTAACGTTGGCATAAGAATGATTGCCTTTAACAACGACTACTGCAAGTTCTGAGTAGCATCCTCCTCTTGCAGACAATGTCTTTCAGATAATGGTCAAGTTTTTTGCCAGCTAAAAAAGAGGCAGCATTCGTCATGCAGCATACAAATTCCATTCGGATAACAACGGTTTCTTACAGTCTGCTTAACATGCAAGAATGGGGTGTTTATTTTCATCTGAAAGAATTGCCTTCCCATCAGCTTACCGAGTTTGCATCCTGGTTGCATATCTGCTTATTTGATTTCCACCTTACCATGTTTACTTTCTTAAGATGGTCGGTTTTATTTTCCGTTTATTTTTGTTTATGTAATTATTCCTACCTCTCTCCGCTTAGTACAACTAACGTTATTTCTCTTTTGCTACCATAACCAGGATAGGGACACTAAAATTGCTTTGGGGCAGGACCGTTTTTTGAGCCTAATGCCTCATTAAGCCTTAATCATTTTGAGGATATCACTAAGCTCCACCTCATCAATTGATTAAAACCTAGCGCAGGGTTGACTCCAAGCAATCTGCAACCTAGTGGTATATTAGTTTGTCAGTTATCCAGTGGCGGACATATTGAATCTTCACTCGCATCATCTGAAGCACGCCAATTTTGATCTTGTCCATCGCCAATCTTCTCATCGGAGCAGTTTTTATCAACTATTGTGACACAGTGCTGCCTACTTCTATTGATCTCTAGCCTTAATCATAAGCCGGCTATTGACGAATCCTAATCTGGTATAAATGTTTAATCAAACATTAGATATTTATTTCGGAACGTTTGCTTTTATGAAAAGATTTACCACCCAAGCTGAGAATGAGAGTCCGGGAAATCGCGAGCACAGGTGTCTCTGGCGGCTGAGGCTGTCATTGGGAGGGCAGCATATCAAGGCGTTTTCGTTGCGGGGACCGTATGTCTACTTCATTCGGCCATTTTCCAACTGAATGCTATATGATACAAGATACTGCTGTTGATCTTCCGGATGCGAGTACCGCTTAGGTTAGCGAATTGACTTCTAGATTCTGCACCGAACAAGGCCATAGAATGTAAACACGTACTTTTTGTCGAGGATGACCAGGCGTACAAACCGATTTAGAGCCACCGAATCTGGCTTTAATTTTTCTACGGATACCAACTATTTTGAACTAGCCGTCACATTGACTAGCTCAGGTCAATAGATACTCATAGATCTATACACTCCTATACTCCTATATACTTGAAAAAATGAGCAAGAAATCATAAACACGGCCTTTTGCTAAGTTTCTGCAATAATTGTGAATGAAAATAACCTTAATCAAGCGCAGGAACATACACAGTCGTATCTGGAAGCGGCGACAGGCAGGATAATTCTATGCAACCTTCACAGATAGTAAAAATGCATAGTACGTTGAATGACATTCGAACTCTGCAGCATCAATTCGGCACCGAGTCTGTATCAAGTGTTCAGTTGAAAGCTCATTCCTCTATAGACAGCACTATTTAGTATATTCGAACAGCTGGACCGTACCGGCACCTAAACATGCGCATTGTCCGTAGACGTGATCACGCAAGGCTGCATTTGACTCAAAACCAAATCTGCTTAGTCCTACACTCTCCAGTATATGGAACTATCAACAGATGCAGGAGAAGTTATAAGTTTGAAGTTATCCGCCATCGTTAAGTCACTCGAATAACCCCCGACATCCCTTTCGTTTGCCAAGACTTGAGCACTCTTGGATTTAACATTTTGTCGGTTTGCGGTCGCATAGCTTTTTTACAGCAGTTAGCACTCAACTGGCCTCGGATGCTGCTTACTTCGTTAATGAACTAGTTCCAGCGGCCAGTAGATTTTAAAAGTCATAGAAGTTAATGCCATGTCGGCCCACTAAGCGTATGCCATCAAGTAACTATGGAGGTTCCTCTGAACTCAAGCTGTATACCTACGCGAAGAAAAAAATATATGAATGAGTTTGCTACTCTTAACGCCATTCCAAGAGGCCACTTTTCCCCTTGATATGTTTGATGCTTGATTTGTTGAACATGGAATTGTACATCATTGTAAATCACCATCCGAACACAATGTGTAGTGAAGGCATGGATGCCACGATGCCGGTGATATGCTCATAAAAAGGAAACACAATGATTAACGCGTGTGATCGCCAGTGTACTGAAGCATACTAATGACTATCGCCTTTCGATTTTCTATCGTTGCCAGTGGACGAGAATCAGAATGTTAACTCTGTTGCTACAGACTTAGCTAGGTTGCATAGTAAACTAGTACAGGCCGACAGAGTATGTAACCTTCCCCCAGCACATACAGCTTTTTACTTTAAAGCATCTCACACGACTAAAGCAGTTATGATGGTGCGGACACGTTTGTCGCATTCACTGACTGGATGATTCGTGCTTCAAGTTCTCCTAGGATGTGACTTAGAGTGTAGCAAAGGTGAGTGAGCAATATGTTTGCGTGAAATCCGAGCTGAAGTTCCAAAGTCAAACGAAATGCACGTATTCCGTCCCAGAACCTGACCACGCCGATAAACCTCGATCACACGTAACATTTATTTTAGACCATTGGATGACTTTGCACAGTACCGGGTAGGCATCCGACTTCATGAGAACATTCGTAGAGATGATGCTCAACGTTTATCAAGCAGTTTGTACAAAATCGGGTGAGAGTTAGACATGGTTTTAAGTTTCGTTCTCAGTGACTAGGGTGAAAGCCGACAGGCAGTTCTGGTAAATTACATTTTGCCTTTAGATAAACCAGCACTTGAATTGCAAACACAAAATACAGCGAAAGTTTTTTACCCACATTTTTGCCCATTTTGGTGTGTCGTTTTCATTGTCTGACATTTTGCTAGAGAGTATTTTTTCGCGAGGAGCGTGTTTGCGAAACTGGCCTTTGTAGCCTTCTCTATCCCTCTAAGATCCGAAAGGTCCAATATATGACAAGTAATTATTGAGCAAACCTTCCTTTCAAGTCCTGCGATATAACTTACAGACCAACGTCTTGTCAACTGGGACATTTGAGTCCGTTCAATGGCCATTAAATATTCGGCATGGCTCTCATAACAGGCTGAACAGCAGATGCTGGGGCCAAAGGGGGTCAGACTGCTTCAAGACACGCGTTAATGTGGCCGCAGTGAGTTTACGCGAGTCCATAAACACTTTCGTACACGCGCGTGGCACGCCCTTGACGCCGGCCTTCACCCTGCTCCGGCCATTGCGTCACAGTAACAACCGATTGTCAGGCTCGGAGAGTCAGCTGGTGAGAGAGAGAGAGAGAGAGGGGGAAGAGGATGTGAGTTCAACACTGAGGTGTCCATCCATACGGCACATCACTGCATCTCTCACTAAAATTTATTACGATGCACATTCAGTCATGGCTCAGAAGCTGCAAACTGACGTGATAAGTCAATCTTTCCCAGGATTGGACGTCAAACTGTAGAGGCTCCTTGTCGTCGCTGGTACACAAGAACTGCAGGTTTTAAATTCCGAGCTCTCAATCTTGACAGATTGTGATATGTAAGCCCAGATTGCGATCCTCCGGAAGATTCTACTCCAGTTCTGGCGACGCTTGAACTTTTATAAACCAGAATACATGCCGTGAAACCTGATGCAACCCCTGATGTGTCGAATCTATGTTTGTGACCATTGCCTATGTTGGAAGCATGCATTTTCACGTTCGCCGTATTTCCGTTCTTCTCTATCCGTCTTTGTTCCAAACCGAAGTACCATTATTTTTAAATACCTCTCCTGTGTCTTATTTCCGCCAAAGGTCGTTGTTTATTACCTGTGTGTTTTGATGGACACATTTGTATAAGTCTGCAATGTGTCAGGGGTTTATTTGCGAATTTGTGTATTTTTGATGACCTCTGTCACCTACTGTCAGCACACTCCAAAGCGCTGTCTATGTGCCCTGTGGCTAATATATCCTTGGCCACACTGTCAACAAGTGTAAACGAGTCATTTGCACTTTAACCAATAAGCAAGTGGACAAATATATGTGCTCAAAAATAACATGGTAGCACCATTAGACCATGTTCTGGCAAAAAAGCTCCATAGTTCTGTTACTGTGCATTCGACCGTTAAGATCTTAACGTGTGAAGCGTTTTCGGGGATATTGTCGCCGCAGTTAATGTGATAGGCTGATCCAACATACCGCGGCCCTCAGAGCAGGTCATGGATAGGTGAAGACAAACATCAATATAAAAATTGCATTCTGTGCAGAATTAACGGACGGTACACAGTTTGAGCGGACTGACAGCCGGACAGGACACGCGGAAAGCCGAAGCAGACGCCCGTGTTGCTTGAATGAGAACGTGTGCATGCCAGCCCCGGAGGCGATTGGCCGGTTTAGACGGATTTGATTGGCTGGACACCATACGAAGCCTCGCGACGTCTTGGAGCTTTCTGGGCGCAGTGGGGAAGAGTAAACACCACATTGTCAGCGGAGCGGACTGTTGCCGTTACACGTATGCTAATCTGCGTCAGACGGAAGCGTAGTGGGAGAGCAGATGCGGAGAATAGGGACACAATAATACCATTGTCTTATTAGAGGTGCGAGTCAAACTCCTAGGTTCTGATCCACGTGGGACAACGTCCTGTGGATTGGAATTTAATGTGGGAACCTGTCACATACACGATGCCCTCGTTATGAACAGTACAGAACATGTGGTAGGCAGTTCATAACATCGTCCGAAAGTCGACAAATCTACCGTCTGCGGTACATTAGATCTGTACTGTCTTTTGTGCTCTCGTCACACGGCCAGGTGCTCCTAGAAACAAAAGCCTTGACCTTCTTGTCGGATACTGAGAGACCTCGGCTAAAATCATACGTACGGATCCCATGCACACACATATTCGGTAGGAACATTGTTTTCCATCGGATCACGTTTGCAGACCGATTTGACTGATATTCAACAGAAGCAGTTCAGCGCCTTGTATGCCTCCTGAACTTTGCTACCTTTGTCTAACACGGAGCTCAATTCAGACGCCGACATGAGCACATATCATCCCAAGGTCCGCATTGCCTGATCCACTCCTGCAGGTGATCGATGCTCTACAAGTGGTGGTCGCGTTATCTCTCATAGCCCTAAAGGTTAAATATAAGTTTTCATAACTTTAACAGCTGTCAGTGGAATTCGGCCCAAGGGGTCGTATTGGGTACAAAAATCCTTATGAAGAGTTTACCAACCTCCAATAAGTTACAAAAATAAACTTTATAGAGGTTTTTATGCTTGTTACTTTTGAACACTGATCTCAGAGCAATCAGGAGTAATTGGCGTTAATCAGAACATGCGAAATCTGTGGCTGATGCAAGGTGAATGTCCATATTTTCCGAATTAGGTAGTTCTTCATGATCGGACTCGCAGGTCGATCATAGTATCCTTTTTACAAAGGATCATGTGCGACCATTCTGCAGGACTAAGTCACATCATGGTCGAGTTCGGTCAAGTGGACTGCATCCGTGAATGGCCTATCGTTTAATCGGCGGAGAACCGAGCCACACGATTCAGCAATTTTGAGGCCCTGTGAGCGTTTTGAAGTTGCTTGAGAAGCCACATTAGCCAGAAATACGCGCAGGTCTGGATACTTTGTAGCGCCTGACCACCACCCAGCTTTGTCAGTCACATCAGAAACTAGCGAAGCATGAAATATGAGGTTACTATGATTAATACAAAACACGTTGAGGCTCCGCGCCTACAGTGGTCGAAGGTCGACTAACGCTACAACTCTCCCGCGCCCTTCCGCTCTCACTCCGCCCTGACACTGACTGCTAATACTCTCTCCCCCATTCCCACACCCAGCCTCTGTTTGAAGGCGAACTTTAATCGATTTTGAAGAAGAAGACACGATCGCCGGGACAAGAGCTTTATTAGCCTGACGTTTCGGATTCTTGCTCGAATCCATCATCAGAGGCATAAGCAGATAAGGGTGACTCGTGCACTTGCGGCTGCAGTATTTATAGGATGCAGTAGCCATGCTACCGCATACCTATGAATATTCACGGTTCCCTCTCCTTCATTAGGAATCGTTGCCCGTGACGTGATGGCCGATATTCGCGTCGTTAATTGCTGCAATTTCATCAAGTGCGTTGGATGTTGGTGTGATGATTGTTCGACCATCTGATCCACCAACCCTGTTGTTGAGACATATGTTCACATGTGCGCTCCCTGCGTGGCTAATTACTCCGCCTAGGCGAAGTCTCAGCACGCTCTATTGAATGGGAAGATCATTGCACTTGTTAATAGACTGGAGGCCAGTAAACCATGACTCAAGCAGCTCCCGGATCACGCGGTTGTCACCTCTTGCGAGAATTTCGGCCTCGTCAAATTTGAATGTGTGGCCGGAATCGATTTATCTTATCAGTGACGTGTTTGTACTTCTACCCACTTCCATATAATTGTACTGGCTCGACGAGAATTTATCGAAAGCCACGTATGCTCACCATCTCGTCTTCTGATACAAAACCATGTACGCGGAGAACACCTGATTGTCGCTGTTTTTAGGACTAATAGGTTCTCGTAAAAACTTCAGGAAATTCAGCATTTCGCTCATGCAGTGTCTTAAGAAAACCTGGCGGACCCCTGACTATGGAGGCCTTAGCACTCCGGTAGTCCCTGCATCAAATTCCAAGGGGTAACTTTACCCTCCTGGAATTTGGCGCGAGGCCAGTTGAGATAGGTTGGTAATCCCTATTTCCGTCCCCTAACCAAAATCCAGCGAGCAAAGTCAGTCTAATTCTCCCTGGCATTCTCGGATTGCTGCGTTTCTTATTTTAAAAATGACAGTAGCTTTGAGCAGATAAAGTACTTGCCACTGTAGTGTGCGGGTTGACGAAGTGCAAAAATGTCGCGTTTTGATAACTGAGGACCTTACGGAGGATATTGACGCTTTGAGTAGATAAAGTACAGTGCGTGACCGATCTCATGAAATGTTGGCCAAAATTCTGGAATGCGTTTCCGATTAGGAAGGATTACTTTAGTGGGGTTGTTATACTGATTATCATGTAGTATAATCCTATAACATTTCGAACTCGCCAGGATGTCGGCTTTTGAATGCACTTCAATTTGACCTCCTGCAGAAACCACACTGGGAAAAAAATGACAACATAGGTAGCACTGTACTTGCCACGGTAGTGTGCGGGTTAACGAACTGCTCAAATGTTGCGTTTTGATAACTGAGGACCTTACGAATGATATTGATGCCACAGGCCATTCAGAAGGGAAGGAAAACATGGGCACACTAGCCTGGCATTTTGGACGTACAGTGAGTGACCTATCTCATGAAATGCTGGCTGAAATTCTGAAATGCGTTTTCGATTAGGAAGGATTACTTGGTCGCAGTTGTAATACTAACTATCTTGCGGCATAATCTTATAACATTTCGGACTCGGCAGGATGTCGGTTTTTAAATGCACTTCTTTTCAATCTCCTATAGAAAGCGTTTTAAGTAGAAAATCACTACTTAAGTAGCATGCATTTTCCTCATTGATTTTCGATGGTCTTGCAAATTCAAATATATTTTATATAAGCCATGAATAAAAATATGCTTTCGTATAGTCAATCAATAGAGAATCACGTCTTCTTTATATAGTATACTTAAGGAAGGAGTATAATTAGGTTTTAAAAAAGTTTCTAATTATGAGACTATTTAAGACCGCGAAATGTCAATTCACATAGCATCGTACGTGGCCATTTACCACTGCTCCTCATGTAATGAACAACATGGTCCGCATCCATTACACCCGCGACCAAGTAATCCTTCCTAATCGAAAACTCATTTCAGAATTTCAGCCAGCATTTAATGAGATAGGTCACTCACTGTACAGTTAATGACCCATCTCATGAAATGCTGGTCAAAATTCCGAAATGTGTTTTCGAGTAGGAAGGATTACTTAGGTGCGGCTGTAATACTGATTATCATTCAGCATAATCCTATAATATTTCAGACTCGGAAAAATGCCAGCTTTTGACTACACTTCTTTTCAATCTCCTGTAGAAACCGTGCTCGGCAAAAAATGACTACTTAATTAGCATGCATCTTTCACACTGGTTTTTAGAAGTCTTACGAATTAAAATACATTTTATAAAAAACATGAGCAGAAATATTCTTTCTTTTACTCATTTAATGGAAAACCATGCCAACTTCATTATTTATACTTGAAGAGGGAGTACAATTGGGTTTTTAAAAAGTTGTCTACTTCCCGAATAATTTGGAGCCTGATCAACCGTTGCATTAGCGCCTAGTGATTTCAGTCTACAAGGTGCATGAGTTCCGCGTAAGGAAAATCATATATTCTCCTATGCCTTTAAGAAGGTACCATATTGGGTCCATAAAATTTTTCGATGGATGCGGACTATGCTGTACATTTGATGAGGAGCAAAGATGAACGGACAGGTACGATGCTTTATGAATGGACATTGCACAGTCTCAAAAAATCTCATGATCAGAAACTTTTTTTGAAACCTCATTACAATCCTTTTTGAGTATACACAATGACGTTGAAATGATTCTCCATCAAAAGAGTGAAAGCAAGAATATTTTTGTCCATGTTTTTTTGTAAACTATATTTGAATTTATAAGACCATAAAAATCAGTGTGAAAAATGCATGCTACTTAAGTAGTCATATTTTTGGCGAGCACGGTTTCTACAGAAGATTGAGAAAAAGTGTGTTTAAAAGCCGACATCCTGTCAAGTCCGAAATATTATAGGATAATGCTGAAATATAATCAGCATTACAAACCCACCTAAGTAATCCTTTCTAATCGAAATCGCACTTCAGAATTTTGACCAACATTTTATGAGGTCGGTCACTTACTGTATCTTCAAACCCGGAAACACGAGGGGAAAAATATCTCTAACTTCATTCCCATTCATAGAAAGTAGTAAAAACAAACGCACAGCCAAAAGTGGGAACAGCACACAAGGGCTACGTTTTAATACCGTCCTGTACCCCATATTTGAAATTGCGTGAGAAATCCATGCGTGACGGTCAAAAGGCACTACAGTGCACGTAAAGCAAGGTCCGAGGAGACGAAATTTTAATGACCGGTTCTTAAAGTCCGGCCGTCGTCATCTAACGGTGCCTGCGGATCAATACAGGAACGCCGAAGAGAACACCGGCGTCTCTCTTCAACTCACCTTGCCTTGCATCTATAAGGTTAATGAGGGAACGACGGCGACGGTGACTATTACTACTACTACTACTACTACTACTACTACTACTACTACTACTACTACTACTACTACTACCACCGTCAGCTGCAGGATTCTGAACTTTAAGATGGCAATTAGATTACATGTTTGATGCACATTTCTCCGGCATATCTAGCTTTACCTGGCTGTCTCCTGAAATCAAGAACCAAGATAGGGTCAGACCGTGGCTTGTTTCAAAACAGGCAGTCAGCTACTGCTGGGAAGGGGGGAGGGTTGTAGTTCGAAAATCGACTAACGTATCCACAACTGATCGACTCTCAGCTCTTTAAAGGTTTGCGGGCTCATTGTACCTCCAACATGGGACTCCGGCATAAGTTCGCGACATCAGCTGAATGCATCTGTTCTACTATGAATTGAGACGGCCACATTCTCCTTTTATTTTGCTGCTGGATGAAGGGATTCAGGAGAAATGAGTTTTTAAATCCTTGATTTGAAAAGCTATTTTTTAAAGACTAGAATTCGAGTAATTATTCATATTTTCCTGAAATAATGCCCTATTTAGACAATTTTTCAGAAAATTAAGACAAATGGGATGATGAAAAGTTTAACTGTTTTCACAACTGACCAGGTCTTTTATCTTTTTTAGTTTGGATCTATTTCAAAGAACATCGTGCGAATCATCTTACGTGTTAATCAGCGTGACGATGCCCGGCAAAATAAACGTCGCAAAATGTCCCATTTCGGAAACAGTTAAAGACGTAAATTTGTGGTTTTTAAAATTTACTTGAACGTATTATGTAACACTGCCCCATTTTAAGGCACACATCAGTGAAAGTGTGCACTTAAACTCAAAGACATAGTTCTCTGCTTGATTCTGGTGGTAGAATTCGTTATCGTTGTGTACCTGCTTTTTGAGAACGTAGGTCTGCATTAAAGGCAATTAACAGTAGAAGGTTTAAGGCATAATATTAAATCTTATAAAGCCGTTTTAAATCGATGACACATAAATAATTAGACGATACTATCCACTATGTTTATAGCAGCATTAGTTGTTCTCGGTTCTGCAGGTTCAAATTATGACCTTAGGGGATATGCATGGCAAAAAAACCAAATTAAACTCGTGACCAATACGGGCAAGACCCTCGGTTCTAAGGAGTTCGATGGAAAAGTGTATGTGTTACAATAAAATACATTTAGCGAAATCATGCTTGCTATCAACATATTGGCTGGGGTCTAACCGTAACCACAGTGGACAGCCACACTAATATGTCATAATTTACGAAAAATTGATAATCACTCGTAAGCCATAAATACATGGACTTAGTATCTAGATTTGTAAAGGAAATTAAGAGCATAGAAAAAATATCAAAGGCAGTATTACGTTGTCCAAAATATCGACATTTGTAGAAAGTCGGCGAATTCTAAAAACATCCAAAATGGTTGTAATTGTGTAAAATTCAGTATAAGATGTGACTTAAAATTGCAAAAATTAAGGTAGAAGTCAGCACATAATAGCATTTATTACTAAGGCTTAATGCAGCCCACGTTTAAATTTTCTTTAAGAATAAATGCAATGGTAGGTATAGCGGTTTGCCAACAAAATATATCCTAAGTATAAATTCCAAAATGGATTCCCAAAAAATTCGTTGTATTTTTTGCATTCGCATTAACTAAGATGCGGCTCAATAGGTTAAGCAGTATTTCACTCGATTTCGCTGATAGGGACATCATGGCGATTAAGGTATTCATAAGTTCACATATCACCCGGCCGATGCGTGACTAAGGAAAACTAAATAAAATTGACTAATGTATTCGTAAGCATACCATTTCGTGTATATAAACAGAACCGTTCCCCAGGGATTTGTTTGCACTCGTAGTTTATTCTGGATCACGTTGAGTCTTAAATCGGCCCTGAAATATTGCTGATTATTTCATAGTCTTCAGTGCTTTCAATCGTCTGCCCATGAAGGCAGATTCTATATTATGCGTTTATTATAACCTTCAAAATAAGATAGTATTTGAGGGCATGAACTGGGGTAGTGAGTGTTTGGGCCTTTCTCGTCATGAAGATACACGTCTGCGTCACATATAAAGATTCACTCAAATATGAAACCTCATTGCCGAAAAAAGGAACGTCTACAACTAAAGTCAATGACGAAAATGTTTCCGAGTAATTAGAAAACTTTCTCTAATAAGCTACCTATTTAAGGAGTGCTTTAGTACTCTATTCTCTCCATTTTAATAAAAACACACTCGAATGCACAAACGAAGTCTGGAACAGGAGTAGCACAGGAAATTGAACTAATATTGCACGAAATCTATTGTCTTTCAAATTTATGAACATTTCACTTGATAAAATTGCTCAGACATATATCCTGCATGGCAAAAGGCCATTTACCGGGAAAGGCTGGGCGGGTGAGCAAAATACGCAATGGAACTTCACATGTCAGTTTCCGTGTAACTTAAGCCATTACCTATGTTCAAAAAATGTTTTTTGCATGAACTTGCCCGTGGAATGATAGATATTCGCTTGATATCTGTCCAAAAATTCTGTGAAGCATTTAACTTTGAAGAATAATTATAGGCACAAGTGACTTTTTTGCGAATTAAAGTACTTCTCCCGGGGAATTTTCGACCAATTTTCAGGACTAATCTGAGCATAGAATCGGACAAACGCGCGTACGCCACACCGTTCGAGCGGATGTTGGGTTTTGGGGTGCAAAGTTTTAACAAGACTGTTGAATGCAAACTTGAAACTGCGTAGATGGTTTGTGCTTTACGTAGAGCCTTCAAAAGTGCTTGCGAGGTTTCATCTTTCAGGTCGTTACTGTTTCTTTCCTCTTAGCTGAGTATCGGCAAATTTGATGGGAACATAAGGTTTAGCATTAATCCAAGTGACTTAATGCAGGACACCGCAGAGTATTGCCTTGCGCTTAGGCTTGCTAAAATTAGTTGTTGGTGTATGCACCTCAATTTCCTTGTGTTGAAGAGTTATGCAGTGACTCTATTGGAAAAAGCTGTTATGATTTATGCAGTCAGATGCCTCGTATGTATTGCTCCAACGATCAAATATTCCGTAAGTTTCTTATCCGACCAGCGAATTTCGAATTTTAGTCATTCAGCTATCGATATGCGTAAAGATTCGAGGTCCAGACATTGTACCGCGTTCATCATCTCCCGAAGAAGAAGAAGAGAGAGCGAATTCATGGACCATATTGTATTCGAACTGACGTTTCGGAAACTTCCTCGTTTCCATCATCAGAGTAGCGTACATGTTGCACCTGCCAGTCTAGAGTTGTTAAGTCTTGCCGCTTGCCTCGTATTATAGCCGTGCTGGACGCACGAACTTTGACCTGCCTGTTTGCCGCTGACTGGCTTAGACCTCCTCGGGACTGGCCTCTGACAGGCCTGCGTGACCTTTGTTCCCTTTGGGGTCGGCGTAATTGTAGTCAAATCAACCTACCGGTTGGTCTCTCCCACGTCAGCCGGTGGACTGATCGGTCGTTGCTGTTCATGTGAGCAGCATTCAGCTTTGCGGACGCATCGGTGAGACAGTGTTCGGCTCTGGTCACATGACCTCTGGTCCCCAACTCCGCTCTTCTCCGTAAGCGTTTACTTTCGGTCCCGCGTGCTTGCTTGTCTTACTGGTCCTGTCCGGACTGATCCGAGCCTTGTACGCAGCGCCTCGTAGGCGGGATGTAGATCTATAGCTCGGTTGAGTGTGCCAGCCGAGGACCAACTTTCGAGCACCAGTCTGGCCATCTTCTCATTGGCTGGACCAATTACCCTCGCTTTCTCAAAGGGCAAAATTGTGGTTCAGTTCTCGTATGTGGCCATAGACCAAAGACGTCTTGTCCTTGCGGTTGATTGCAAGTTGGTATTCGGGCAATCTTGTACCGAGGCGTTTGCCCGTTTGGCCAACATACCCCGTATTGCAGTTTAGGCGTGTTATGCTGTAGACCACAGCCGATTGTTCTGTTGTTGTTAACGGGTCTTTGGGTATCATGATTTGCTGTCTGATGACGCATTCTGGTTTATGAGCCACGACAATCCCAAAAGGTTTCAGGATTCTCGCCGTCGCCTCTAAAACGTTCTTCACACAGGGTATTGAGAGCCAGGGCCTGAGGTCATGTGACCAGAGCCGAACACTGTCTCACCGATGCGTCCGCAAAGCTGAATGCTGCTCACATGAACAGCAACGACCGATCAGTCCACCGGCTGACGTGGGAGAGGCCAACCGGTAGG